>JAWHQI010000203.1:600000-1100000 GCA_033032865.1 Dactylorhiza incarnata | reverse complement strand
CCGGCGGCGGCGGAACGACGATCGATGGACGGATCGAGAACAGCCGGAACACTTCCGTCGTCTCTCTCTCGCGAAAAGGCTTGATCTAAAAACCGTCTGAATCGAAGCCCTAATCACGTTCCTTTTATAAGCAAGGCATAAAACCGGCTATCCGCAGACCAGAGGGAAAAACAGAAAATCTGTCCAGATTTACATTCGCCGAATTCGACTAATCACATTAACCGAATTCGACTAATCACTATAACCGAATTCGGCAAAACCATTTCGATGAATTCGACTATATATAAATTCGGCTATATAAATTCGGCGAAACCCTTTAGCCGAATTTGCCATTATCCGAATTCGTCTAAACCCTTTAGCCGAATTCGGTTAATGCCATTAGTCGAATTCGTCTAAACCCTTTAGCCGAATTCGGTTAATGCCTTTAGCCGAATTATCTAGTGTAAATCTGTTCGTTTAAACACTTTAAACGATTTCCCTTTTGAGACATTCTCAACTTGATTCCAAGCAGTCACAGGATTGGTCCTTCACTCATATCCAATATGAGTAAGGCCAACACAATCCTTTCTCCAATTTCTCCAAACGCTTTTATGTGCGACCCTATAGGCTCATACTGCGTTGGCAGCAAGACTAACTGTTGATTGCTTTGAGATCACCTCAGAAACTCTAACAGTCTCCCACTTGATCACAAAGTATCAACAAAAGTCACACAAACAATGAGCGGCATCTAGCAATACATCATTTCTACCCAAGCAATAAGAGTTCATAACTCATATGAGCCTGTCATGACCAATGTATCAGTGTTGGCATGTCCCTTTGTCCTTTACATCCGGATAGAACTAGAGGCATGGACCGTGTCACCCTCATAATCGTTCAATCCTAGTTTCCTGATCTAGAATAGACTGTCTGAAATTGGTGAGCTCAATATCATATATTGACTCAACCAAGCATGGCCATGCATTTCTCAGTCTCATTCCATCAAGGGGCCCATGGATGTAACTCCTGTCACACAGGAGGACAAATCCCATATCTGCTCACACACAAACATCCAAATGATTTTCGTAACATACCCAACAACCACCCTTATCGTCAACCTTTCTCAAGTGAAGACTTTAGATGGCATCAAAGTACGCTCTTCCTCACCTGATGAATGCTATGACTTCAGGTCAAAGGACCACAAACACCATTATCACTGGAGATCTACTTGTGACACGTTCATATAACAATCCACAAAGTAGTCTCACGGGGGGTCTGTCCAGTACAACTTGTTCTTAATAAGTACCCATGTGATGACTTGATATCACAATATCATGACCTATGAGAACCGGTCATCAGTCAACGCACATGCTAGTCTCAATGTATCATCATCGCCCTTAACTTCTAAGATGATACTCCGACCAGGGACCATTTAAGAATGAAGCTCCTTATAAACATAGGCTCTCACATTCAAGTCACGTACTTGAATTCCTATGGAAGCAAACACTCTATGGGCATTTATTATGCTAATTAATCTTATCAGATAAATATAAATGACATAATAAAAGAACTTGCCATAAATATAAAATGAAATACATAGTACATTTTACAATTCATCCAATGAACAAACAACCAACAAATATGCAATCCACAAGGCTCCCACTAAAGATAATCATTCAGGTATCTAATACCCATTGATCTAACATGACCATCATGCTTCTTTTGCGCAAGAGGCTTTGTCAGTGGATCCGCTATATTTTCTTCAGTCGGTACTCTGCATATGCTCACATCTCCTCGATCGACAATCTCTCGAATAAGATGGAAGCGCCGAAGCATGTGCTTGGAGCGCTGATGATATCTAGGTTCCTTAGCTTGTGCAATTGCACCGTTGTTGTCACAGTAGAGAACTACGGGATCAACAATGCTAGGAACTACATCAAGCTCGCTGATGAATTTCCTAATCCACACAGCCTCCTTCGCCGCATTTGCTGCAGCGATATACTCGGCCTCAGTCGTAGAATCAGCAACTGTCTCCTGCTTGGAACTCTTCCAGCTTACAGCTCCTCCATTAAGGCAAAACACAAAACCTGACTGTGACTTTGAGTCATCTCTGTCAGTCTGGAAGCTTGCATCCGTGTAACCCTTTACAACGAGCTCTTCCTCTCCACCAAACACCAAGAATGTATCCTTAGTCCTTCTCAAGTACTTCAGGATATTCTTGACTGCGATCCAGTGACCATCACCCGGATCAGACTGGTACCTGCTAGTCATGCTTAAAGCATATGAGACATCAGGTCGAGTACATAACATTGCGTACATGATTGATCCAATTGCCGAAGCATATGGAATTATCTTCATGCGGTCCTTATCTTCCAAAGATTTAGGACACCGGTCCTTAGAGAGACTCACACCATGTGACATGGGTAAGAATCCTTTCTTGGACTCAAGCATGTTAAACCGTTTCAACACCTTGTCAATGTATGTACTCTGGGTCAAACCCAGCAACTTCTTCGATCTATCTCTATAGATCTTAATACCAAGTATGTAAGTCGCTTCGCCCAAGTCTTTCATAGAAAAGCACTTCCCTAGGTTGTTCTTAACAACTTGCAGGGTCGGAATGTCATTCCCGATCAGCAGTATGTCATCCACATACAATATCAGGAAGACAACAATGCTCCCACTAATCTTCTTGTAAACACAAGGCTCATCTTCGTTCTTGATGAAACCAAACTCTTTGATCTTCTCATCAAAATGCAGATTCCAACTTCGAGAAGCTTGTTTCAATCCATAAATGGATCGATTCAACTTGCATATTTTAGTGGCTTCACTTGGAGATACAAAACCCTCGGGTTGTGTCATATACACTTCCTCAAGGAGGTTTCCATTAAGGAAAGCCGTTTTGACGTCCATTTGCCAGATCTCGTAGTCATAATACGCAGCAATAACAAGTAGAATTCTGATGGACTTGACCATGGCTACAGGGGAAATGGTTTCATCATAGTCAACACCATGAATTTGCCTGAAACCTTTAGCCACCAGCCGGCCTTTGAATGTTTGTACATTCCCATCCATGTCGGTCTTCTTCTTGAAGACCCATTTGCACCCTATGGGTCGTACCCCTTCAGGTGGTTCCACCAAGGTCCAAACTTGGTTTGCATACATGGAGTCCATTTCAGATTTCATGGCTTCAAGCCACTTCTCGGAGTCAGGTCCATTCATAGCCTCTTGGTAGGTTGCAGGCTCATCATCATGATCCATAAGCAACACACTACCTATTTGAGTCATGAGAAATCCATATCTCTCAGGCTCAAATCTTGGTCTACCAGATCTACGTAGGACTTGTGTTTCTTGAGCAGGCTCTCCAGCTACAACTTCTTGTAGTCCCCGCTCAGGTTCCAATTCCGGTTCGTTCATTATTTGTGGCTCTTGAACTTCTTCAAGTTCTACCTTTGCAGTCTTTCTGGATAAGAACTCTTTCTCCAAAAAGACACCAGTCCTTGCGACAAACACTTTGCCCTCAGACGGTAAGTAGAAGTAGTATCCTTTGGTTTCCCTAGGATACCCCACTAGATAACATTTATTCGATTTGGGTTCCAGCTTGTCAGGCATTTGACGTCGCACGTATGCCTCACAACCCCAAATCTTGATGAACGACATACTAGGACGCTTCCCAGTCCATATCTCATTTGGTGTCTTTAGAACCGTTTTCGTTGGAACTCGATTTAGTGTGAAAGCACCAATCTCTAAAGAGAAACCCCAAAAGGAAACGGGCAAATCTGCATGACTCATCATCGATCGCACCATGTCTAACAAGGTACGATTCCTCCTCTCAGAAACACCATTATGTTGAGGTGTTCCGGGCGGAGTGAGCTGTGATACAATACCACACTCTTTCAGATGATCACGAAACTCATGACTCAGATATTCGCCACCTCGATCAGATCAGAGTGCTTTTATCCTTTTTCCCAGTTGGTTTTCTACTTCATTTTTAAACACTTTGAACTTTTCAAAGGTCTAGGATTTGTTCTTCATAAGAAACACGTATCCGAATCTACTGAAATCATCAGTAAATGTAACGAAGTAGTAGAACCCACCTCTAGCCTTAGAACTCATGGGTCCGCATACATCACTATGTATTATACTCAAGAGATCATTAGCCCTCTCATTACAACTAGTGAAAGGAGCTTTCGTCATCTTGCCTAATAAACATGACTCGCATCTATCAAATGATTCATAATCAAATGAGTTCAGTAGTCCATCTTTATGGAGCTTGGATATGCGTTTCTCGTTTATATGGCCTAAACGACAATGCCAAAGGTACGTAGGATTCAAGTCATTTGTTTTTAGTCTTTTAGCATTTTCTATGTTATAGATCGGATGGTCTAAGTTCAAAACATATAAACCATTAAACATTTGGGCCACGCCATAACAAACATCATTCTTATAAATAGAACAACAATTGTTCTTAATTACGAAAGAAAAACCAATCATGTCCAAACATGAAATAGAAATAATGTTTCTAGTTATGGCCGGAACATAATAACAATTATCTAGTTCTATTACAAGCCCTGTGGGCAAAGAAAGACAGTAAACACCAACGGCGACGGCAACAACTCTTGCTACATTCCCGACGCGCAGGTCTACCTCCCCTTTACCCAGCATTCTTCTCCTTCTCAGTTCCTGCACATTTATACAAATGTGAGAACCACATCCGGTATCCAATACCCAGGAGGAAGGAGCAGAAAGGTTTATTTCTATAACGAATATACCTGAAGTGGAAGTCATACTTCCCTTCTTCTTCTGCAGATCTTCTAGATACTGAGGACAGTTCCTCCTCCAGTGCCCTGCCTTACCACAATGGTGGCACTTCCCTTCCTTAGCCAATCCTTTCTTTTTCAGTGCTGAAGACTTGGGATCAAGATGTGACTTAGGTCCTACCTTAGTCTTCTTGGTTCCCTTGACCTTGCCCTTGCCTTTATGCACCATCAGTATGGGGCTAGCAGGCTTGGTCTTCTTCATATTGATCTCGGCAGTTCTTAACATGCCTAGGAGCTCGGGCAGTGTCTTGTCAATTTCATTCATATTGTAATTTAAGACAAACTGCTCGTAACTGTCCGGCAACGATTGCAGGATCAGATCAGTGGCCAACTCTTGGCTCAAAGGAAACTCCAGTCTTTCAAGGCTCTCTATATACCCAATCATCTTGAGTACGTGAGTTCCTACTGGGTCTCGAGCTCCCATCTTACACTGAAATAATGCCCTGGATATATCGAACCTCTCTTGGCGAGCTTGCCCTTGAAACATTTTCTTCAGGTGCTCAACCATCTCATAACAACTCATGTTCTCATGTTGCTTCTGAAGCTCAGAGTTCATAGTCACGAGCATAAGGCATTCAACATCCAAGGAGTCATCTCCATACTTCTTATAAGTATCTTTATCTGCACGTGGTGCATTAGAGGCTGGCTCTTCAGGGGGATCTTCTTCCAAGACATAGAGCTTGCGCTCTTGCCTGAGAACAATTCTCAGGTTTCTATACCAGTCAAGGAAATTTGTCCCATTTAGCTTATCCTTCTCAAGGATCGCTCTCAGGGACAAGGCGGAGTGAGATCCACTTGCCATGGATATTCTACAAGGAATTTTGCAAAGTAAAATTTTGGTACTATATTTCAAAATACATTTTATATATACTTAATAAGGACTTTTATTAAGAGCTCCCACTATTTTAATCAAATCAATAACCCTTGATATCGATTCGGAGAGTTTATGCGAGCTACTCTCTTAGTGGACAAGATCCGTATTTCACCAACACCACGAGTCCGCTTTGGCATTCCTCTCATAATGCGGTTATTTAGGTAGACAACATTTGTTAATTGCATCACTATGCAACTCTTGTATGGTTGGTGAATAACTCTTTATTCGCATCCATCATATGGAGAATCCCAACCCTATGCCTCTAGGCACTCAACCTTTGAGGTCACCTAGTTAAGTTAGACCCGATGTCGACAGTGGGATATCACAATTATCCGCTCGCACCCTTACCAAGATAGATTAATGCACCTTGCTTTGGCAAGCCCACACTTCATCGATCGAGGCAGGAAGAGTTTCATTCATCGGAAGGCATCCGTATACTTAATATTGGATAAGGGATTTTATTTTTCAATAGATGAACGTTTCATCGTGATTAACATTTTAATCATGATTAACATTTAATCACAGTGCACAATCAGAAAATAAAATACAACATTCACATTCCAGATACATCCCAGATGTGCACAAAAACAGTCTATCAACACTTTGACAAAACAGGGCTAAATCTGAGTATTTAGAATACTTCTAAATCTCCAGATTTACATGCATTGGACATATGAACAACAACTCCACAAGTGCAGTAGACAAGCTCGTCTCTCATGTCAGATTCAATAATCTAAATATTTGGTTTCACAAACCATTTGAGGGACGGTTACTGCAGAGGAGAAACAACCTCTGAAACATGAAAATCGCAACGCAATCACATGCGTTTCTGGCGGGGTTCCAAGGGGCCGCGCCCCTGGCGGGGTCTTAGGGGCAGAGCCCCTAACGGGGTCCAAGGGGCAGCGCCCCTGGCGGTGGTCTCGCAATTAGGGCATTTAGAACGCTTCCAAATGTCCCAATTTACACGCACTTGACCGCAACCTCGCTTTGATACCATTGTTGGGTTTTCTGTACCCCTTCATAAGGGATGACATATCGAATATGCGCAGCGGAAATGAACAAGAACAACCCAAAAAGAGATCAACGGATCTTGCGGTTTTCATGATTCAAGAGAATATGCAAATTGCAATACAAGGTACCTTTGCGGGATTGAGTCAACACTCAACCAAGGTGCTCCATGAGAAATCCGAAATCTGCTTTGAGTTCTTCAAGGATCGAAATAGATCGATCCCTCTACAGAAGTCCACACAAGCGATGAAGAACCCTAGCTTCTTGTCGTACAAGAACTAGGTCAGAGAAGGATGCTCCCAACGTCCTCACGGACTGCTAGGTCCGATCCAAAGGAGGCGGCGACCGGCGGCGACGACTAGCGGCGGCGACTAGCGGCGGCGGAACGACGATCGGCGGACGGAACGAGAACAGCCGGAACACTTCCGTCGTCTCTCTCTCGCGAAAAGGCTTGATCTAAAAACCATCTGAATCGAAGCCCTAATCACGTTCCTTTTATAAGCAAGGCATAAAACCGGCTATCCGCAGACCAGAGGGAAAAACAGAAAATCTGTCCAGATTTACATTCGCCGAATTTGACTAATCACATTAACCGAATTCGACTAATCACTATAACCGAATTCGGCGAAACCATTTCGACGAATTCGACTATATATAAATTCGGCTATATAAATTCGGCGAAACCCTTTAGCCGAATTTGCCATTATCCGAATTCGTCTAAGCCCTTTAGCCGAATTCGGTTAATGCCATTAGTCGAATTCGTCTAAACCCTTTAGCCGAATTCGGTTAATGCCTTTAGCCGAATTATCTAGTGTAAATCCGTTCGTTTAAACACTTTAAACAATTTCCCTTTTGAGACATTCTCAACTTGATTCCAAGCAGTCACAGGATTGGTCCTTCACTCATATCCAATATGAGTAAGGCCAACACAATCCTTTCTCCAATTTCTCCAAACGCTTTTATGTGAGGCCCTATAGGCTCATACTGCGTTGGCAGCAAGACTAACTGTTGATTGCTTTGAGATCACCTCAGAAACTCCAACACATAGCTCCTGCAAAACATCACAATCATAAGCAGGAGTTCATCATCAGTAGATCCAGTGAAATATTATAGAAACAATTCTTGATACAGTCTTCATAAGAATTCTGAAAATACTATTCTTCTTCCTCCCTCTTCATATTTCTTCCTTCTCACTCCCAACTGTAAAAGAGTTTTGAGAATTACTCTTCCAAAGGATTCAGTGGTTCAAGATCTCTTTATCAAAAGATCTGGTTGGTTCAAGATCTCCTTATCAAAAGATCTGGTTGGTTCATGATCTCCTTATCAAAAGATCAGTGGTTCTGAGAGTCTCCTTGTCAAAAGACTCAGGCACAGGCGGTGTAATCCTACCAGGTGGTAGAATAGAGGACTACCCACATTTTGGGGAACCTCTATAAAATCTTTGTGTCTTCTGGTTGTGAAATTTCTGTGCTGTCCATTTCTTTTACTGTTTTCCTGCTTTATATTTCAACACTTAGTTTTATTCTGTGTGTGGAATTGTTGAGCATAATACTTAGTATTTTATTGTGTTTGTACAAATAGGATAAGAATATTTTAAATCTCTATTCACCCCTCCCCCTCTAGAGGATTCTCAGAGGCACACTGTGCACTTTCAATTGGTATCAGAGGGAGGTTGATCATTAAAAGGTTAACACCTTGATCAAAAAGACCTCCTACACTTATTTCTTTACTTCAAATCTATTTTATAAAGAAAATGAGTTCTAAGGATTATGCTTCTACAAGACCCCCAGTGTGTAACTTGAATAAGTTCACACTCTGGAAGGCCAGAATAAGGCTTTATATGAATTCCATTGATGAAGACATCTATAATGTCCTTCTCACAGGTCCTCCAACTCTAGTCAGACAAAAGGCAGGAGAATCTTCAACAACTGAGGTTGTCTCAAGAAATGAGTGGACAGAAGATGAGAAGAAGGTCAAGGCATGTAATGCCAAGGCCATGAATATTCTGGTGTCAACAATGTCAGATGACATTTTTCAAAAGGTTGCTGAATGCCAATCAGCAAAAGATATATGGGATTCTCTCACCAGAATGGTGGAAGGCACCTCTGATGAAAGAAAGGACATAAAGTCTCTTCTCATATCCCAGTATGAGAACTTTCAGAAGAAAGCTGAAGAATCTGATGCTGATATGTATGACAGATTCAGCATTATCATTAATGAGCTCAGAGGCTTGGACAAGGAGATATCCTTGACTGAAATTAATGATAAAATCCTCATATTCTGTTTTAGCTTAAGGGATTCAAGGATCTGGGCAATCAGAGTGTCCAGGTTCCACAAGGAAATCTCTACTGAAGCTTTGCTAGGAAAGCTTAAGTCATATGAGATGTTTTTAAAGAACAAGGCTGATTCTAAAGAAAGGGAGACTACTCTAGCTCCTATCCAAAGGAATCTTGCCCTGAAAGCTACTAGAGGAGAGCCCTCTACTCCTGAAGATGAGATGTTCAATATCCTAGCAAGGAGATTCAAGAAATGGGTCAAGACAGAAGACTCAAGGCGAAGAGAAAGGAACTCATGACCCATGTATGATAAAACTCCAAAGAAGGAGATTATCAGCTATACTTGCAACAAACCAGGGAACATAGCTCCTGAGTGTCCACAAGAACAAAGGGACAGAAGCAGCAAAAAGGATGAAAAGAAGAAGAATAAGTCTTTCAAAGGGAAAGACAAGAAGAGAGCCAAGGGCTTTATTGCTGAAACATGGAGTGACTCAGAAGCAGAGTTAAGCTCCTCGTCCTCTGAAAGTGATGAGGAAGCAGAAGCAGAAGCAGCCTGCATGATGGCACTAGGGATGTCATCAGATGATGAAGATGAATATGTATCTGTATTTGATGATTTTGATTTTAGTTCAGAAGATTTTCAAACTTGTTTTAAAGATTTCTGTATTCATCATCTTAAGGTAGAAGAAGAATTAGACACAGCTAGGACTGAATTAGAAAACCTTAAGAAAGATGAAAATACCTAAGAAATCAAAATCTAACAAATGAAATTAATAATAAAGAGTCAGAATTGATTAAACTTAGAGAATAAAACATAAGATTAAATGAAGAGCTAGCAAAGGCCTTTGAGGATTCACTCAATGGGAGGAGTCAGAAGCTCAAAGACATCACATAAAATCTCTCTATGAGATTTAATCACCTAGGATTAGGATCAGGGCCCTCCACTAGCACAGAAGCACCTAGGAAACCTGCCTGGAAAAATCTAGTGTCCTTTGTTAGACCTAGTGAGTACCAACCTAATGAGAAAAATACATCATCTAAGGGTAAGGCTAGTAGTTATCCGGATAGGATAGATGAACCTAACAAAGTAAATCTGAACAAGAAAGAAAAACCCTTAGGCAAGAATAAAGTAGTGAAATTAAATAACCTCAACCAAAAGGCTAAATCAAAACCTAGGGTAATAAAACATTCTGCTAATCTTCTTTATTTAGATACATTCTACTCTCATTTCAAGTATCAAAATAATAGGTTTGAGAAACCCATTCCTTATCGTCCAAAAGGGTATCATGAAAGACCCTTCTATTCTTTCATTGAACCATACAATGGTAAAAGCAAAGGGCCCAAGGTAACCTGGGTTCCTTCTAATGTTTGAATTCCTTGTGCAGGGTAAGACAGGGTCCCCTCAGGAGAAAATGCAGTGGGAAGAAAGATGTAGGTCATGAATAAGGAACAAAACTTATCCAAGGGAGTAATTTCTGCCTTGAATTTTCCTTAAAGTTTATAAAATTGATATTATAATCTATTTTCAATAAATATAATTGGTGGGAAAAACAATAAGAATTTTCTAAGGAAATGGATCTGTTCACTCATAGGTGCGTCAAATAGAAGTCGACGCACCATCGACTTCTACTCGACGTTAGCGTCAAGAAGCACTCAGAGTGGGTAATTCAAATAGAACTCGACGCAGCGTCTAGTTCATATCGACGCATGCATCGACTCAATGGTCGCTGCTTAAAGTCGAGGTAGAGTTAATTGAAAATCGACGCAACATCGAGAGGATTACGTCGACTTAAGAACCGCTGAACTATCTCGAAGTTACGTCGAACACTAGTCGACGCAACGTCGATATAACAACGCGTGCAGGACTGCTTCTAAAAGCAACCTCGACACAGCTTTGCGTGCCAAATAATAAGTTTTATCGACGGTGCGTCGACCTAAACCCTAAGTTGCGGCGATTCATCTCCTTTTAAACAATTACAACGTCGAGATCATTGCGCTTTTGAATTTTTCTCTCCTTGCTTTCTTGCTCTATTGTTCTCCATTTCTCCCGTGCCTTTCTCTCTATGTTTGCAGGTACCATCGATCAAATGGCTCCACCCAAGGTTAACTCAGGATTTGACGTCGACATTGATTCGTTCAATGCTCCAGTCGAAATCTTCAAGGCCATTCTTGGCCTATTTCAAGATGCTGGCTTAATCAAGCTGATATCCACAAGATGCAAGATCCTAGATATTGAACTGACTGAGTTTAAAGATAGTGTGCAAATCTAAGAGGATGGAACCTGATGGGGCAAAACTATGCTTGCAAACGATAACGGCAAGTGTACCGTATCGAATGTAGTATAGGTTATTGAAACAAGGTCGTATTAGACTCGGGGCGGTTGAGTACTCTTACTTCAAGAAAATCTCTATTATTTTATCAAATAGAACTTGGGAGTGATTTTGCAAACGGAAAATAAAAATAAGATTAAATTAAATGACGAGTAAAAAGGTCAGCACTCGATCTTTGAATCACCTTGGAGATAAAATAAGAACGAAGAATAAAAGCGCATTCTCTTAATAAAATTGCCTTGACCGTGGAGATTCCCGAATTATGAATGCACCTCTCTCGAGGATGCGCTCACCTGAGTTTAGGTTGATCAATCGAACTCTCGTTCTAGAATCGAAACCCCTAAAACTCGCCTTATCGAAGTGAATCCCGCTATTGGCTTTTACTCCAATCCGGAAGGGTAACGTCGTCCTCTCTCGAGGATTGCATTCTACTCTTTTTATCCTTGAATGATCGATTCGCCTTACGAGCTTGTTCGGCTAACTAAAGAACGAAAACAAGAACGAGAATTATAAACTAGAAAGTATAATCTCATTTCATTAAAATCAAGGATAAATCTTAAGCGTTTTTAGAAAAGAGAAAGAGCAATTCTAAATTACTTCAAAACCAATATTATTCCTTGGATCATCTCGATCGAGTACCAATAGAGATTTTAGGTACTCATGGAGATTGGGGAATCAAAATAAATAAAAGAGCGTATCATAAAAGAGAGAGGGAATGAGAGAAGAAAAGATCTAATTTATTAAATTACAAAAGAGAGTACAAGCTATGAAATTGAGAATTACGACTATTGAAATGAAAATACAATTTGCAAGAAGAAGGATTACAAGACTACTAAAACATGAAAAATAAACATGAAACGAAGTATCTAATCCTAAAAAAACTCTTTTTTAAACATCTGGAAAAGCTGGCTTTATATAGCTGAAAAAATGAGGTTACACGCCCGTGACCAAGGGCGTGTAAGGGGCATGATCGATGCTGGTGCAGAGAGGGCGCGTTCTGGCTTCAATGCAGGCGTTTCGGACGCGTCACGCCCGTGACCTGGGGCGTGTAATCTTGAAATAGTGCTGCTGGCGGGAAACTCTGGCGGGAAGAAGCGCGGGGCGAGTCACGCCCGTGACTGTAGGTCACGCCCTCGGTCACGCCCGTGACCGAGGGCGTGTAACTTTAAATGACGCGGCGGCTCGATCTGGATGCTGGTGGCGTGGTCCCGACCGTGACTTGGATGTCACGCCCTTGGTCACGGGCGTGACCTGGGGCGTGTACTTGGCAAATTTTCACGGAATGGTCCCGAAGTAGCGGCAGCAGGTCTGGAACACATCTTAGGCTGACACGCCCTTGGTCACGCCCGTGACCTTGGGCGTGTACTTGATATTTTTGCTCAAAGTGCCCAGAAAACCTGCAAAACATAAACTAAACTTATATTAGTGACAGAAATAAAAAGGAATGATTATTATAAGATAAAACAAATAATTGATATAAATTCATATTAAAATTACATCAAAATTATGCTAAAAGATGAGTACAAATAGTACTCATCAAACACCCCCATACTTGAGCTTTTGCTATTCCAGAGCAAAAGAATGAGGGAAGAGTTACAAGACATCGGTATTATTTCTAATTAACTAAAATTTTATTAAACCAAGAATAAGTCAAAAGCAAATTTTAGGAATTCAAGAATTAAGTCATAAGTTATGTTGATAATTTAAAAAGAGGAATTTGTTTAGCTAACTACTTCTCAAGATAACTATTTAGCAATCGAAATTATAGAAATTTTCAAACAAAATTAGATTAAAATTATAGACACTCTAACATAAAAGAAACTTAAGGAAAAGACCCCTACCAAAATATTGCTCTCTTAATAATTTAGTTTAAGACTAGAAACAATGAAATTGGCTAGGAGTGTGTTTAAGCGGAATGGCAAAATGAAGACAAAGGATATGAAGAGGTTTTTGATTGGGGTGATGAATTTTATCCTCTCAGCCCCTTTTTTTTCATTTTTTTTAAGTATATGTAATACCAGAGAATGATAGACTATTATCCTATCATTTCCACGACATATACACATTTTTCTCTCTTCATTTTTTTGGAATTTTGGGTTGCATATGTTTACCAGAGAATAAAGAACTAACATCTCCTTATTCCCATGACATATGATCTAACAAAAGGGGAAAAGAAAAAATACATATGTTTACCAAGGGTAAAGAAAACTTCTAGTTTATAAATTAAACTATTTTGAGAGCAAATTTTTAATGGAATGAAATTTCCTAAGATCTTAAAGTTAAAAGCGAATATAATGAAAAAAATCTTGAGATGTTTAGCCAATTTACCACAAAGTGAAGCTATTTAAAATTAAACGGAGAAGTAGTGCTAAATTAACTCTCTAATCGAATTAAAAACATAAAATGTTTCTTAAAACCAAATTACTTCAAATTTAAATTTAACAAATTTTGATAAAATAAAATATTAGCTAAATTAAAAATGTAGGAATACTTATAATCGTACCTCAAACTAAATTTCTAGAATATTAAAAACAACAAGGCTAGGCGTTATTTATTATTATTACTATTTTTTTTTTCAAAAAAAAAAAAAAATAATGAAAGCGAAGCTACACCCCCATACTTAAAATTAAACATTGTCCCAATGTTTAAAACTAAGTATGAAGAAAATTTTGAAAAATAAATTAAAAAAAAAAAAAAAAGGAAAATACATAAAATTAAAGATAAGCAAGGGGTGCCTCCCAAGAGCGCTTTCTTTTTCCCGTCTTTAAGCTAGACGGTAATTGTTAGGAAAATGGAAATTTGAAAGAGAAGTGAACAGGCAACTCCCCTAATTCACGCGTGGGTGAATGGGCCGGCGTTAGTCGCACGACAACTCCTCCGTTTATCTTGTGATTCTCCTTTTGTCCTTGAACTTGAATATGTAAATCCAAATCACCCATACATACCTGAGGTGATTTGAATTTATAAAGATGGGCGGCATATGGATCATCAATTAATTGGGGTAGCAACGGCTCATCTTCAACCTGGAAATTATTAGTATAAAGAGAATCACAATTAAACTTGTCAGATAATATTTCGCAAGGAGGAGGCGCTTGCGAAAATAAATGATTAAGATCCGGTTGTCTCTTTTCTATAATAATTATTTCTTTAGAAAAATCTAGTGTATTATCAAGCGGAATTAAATTTTCGGACACTAAATTTTCATGAATTTTTGGTTGGATAGAAGAAATTCGCGAGTATTCATGACAAAAAAAATAAAATCCGGGTGAAGTAGGGGAAGAAACTTGTTCTTCTTCTATTTCATCCGAGATGCCCATAACTTTAAGAAATTCTTGGTAAAGTAATTTTTCTTCATCTTCGGTAAAAGAAGTTATGGGATTACATGAAACCACATGTTCTTCCATAACTAAATCATCCGAAGGTGGAGAAAAAATACTAGTAGAAATAAAATTTTCCTCTAAAATTTGGGGGGTAGTATCTATTTGAATCGGCGGATATTCCCCAAAATTAGAGCACGAAGGTTGCGGCGTAAAAGAAGAAGAACAAGAATTCGATTCTAAAGATTTATCTTCATCGCCCCGTAAACTATCCGGGTGACCTTGCCACCAAGAATAATCTACTTCGGGGATAGAAGAAAAATTATTAGAAGCCGAAAAATTATTCTTGTGAAAATTAGAGAAAACGCTAGACGAAATGACATTTTCCTCTAAATTTTGGGGGGAAGTATCTATATGAATTGGCGAAATTTCCCCCAAATTAGAGAACGAAGACAGCGGTGTATAAGAAGAAAAACAAAAATTCGGAACTAAAGATTTATCTTCATTGCTCCGTAAACTATCCGGGTGAGCTTGCCATGAGGAATAATCTACTTCGGAGCTAGAAGAACAATTATTAAATGCCGAAAGATTATTTTCATTAAAATTTGAAAAATTATTTTCATCGAAGTTTGAAAAATTATTAAAAGATGAGAAATTATGATCGTAGTTATTATCAAAATTATTTTCATAATATTGAGGATAATTATTTTCATAATAATTATTTTGAGAATAAGAATGCAAATAACATTCCTCACTTTGATGAGGCGCACCACAATAATGACAACTAAATTGGCGTTCTCGTGCGGCTTGTAAGAGATAAAGTTGGTTTCGAAGCTCGACAACCTTAACAGCCAATTCCGATTCTTTCATACTAAAATAAATAAAAAGTGAACAACCTTCACCTAAATGAATGGAATTTTATAAATATTTTTATTATAAATTTTATTTTTTCAAAAAGCGGGTTAAATTAGTCCCAGACTTCCCAAGATCTACCCGGTGAAGGGTTTGCAAGGTACTAGAGGCTATGATGGGAATTCAAACCCAAAGCGTCCTTTCCGAGAATTTAGATTGCGCTTTTTAAGATTTTTTTTATATAAAAATAAAATTAAAGAAAAGGGGGAGAAGAAAGAGAACGATAAAATTAATAAATATTTCTTTTTTCGGAATATCAACCGTGTCCCCGGCAACGGCGCCAAAAACTTGATGGGGCAAAACTATGCTTGCAAACGATAACGGCAAGTGTACCGTATCGAATGTAGTATAGGTTATTGAAACAAGGTCGTATTAGACTCGGGGCGGTTGAGTACTCTTACTTCAAGAAAATCTCTATTATTTTATCAAATAGAACTTGGGAGTGATTTTGCAAACGGAAAATAAAAATAAGATTAAATTAAATGACGAGTAAAAATGTCAGCACTCGATCTTTGAATCACCTTGGAGATAAAATAAGAACGAAGAATAAAAGCGCATTCTCTTAATAAAATAGCCTTGACCGTGGAGATTCCCGAATTATGAACGCACCTCTCTCGAGGATGCGCTCACCTGAGTTTAGGTTGATCAATCGAACTCTCGTTCTAGAATCGAAACCCCTAAAACTCGCCTTATCGAAGTGAATCCCGCTATTGGCTTTTACTCCAATCCGGAAGGGTAACGTCGTCCTCTCTCGAGGATTGCATTCTACTCTTTTTATCCTTGAATGATCGATTCGCCTTACGAGCTTGTTCGGCTAACTAAAGAACGAAAACAAGAACGAGAATTATAAACTAGAAAGTATAATCTCATTTCATTAAAATCAAGGATAAATCTTAAGCATTTTTAGAAAAGAGAAAGAGCAATTCTAAATTACTTCAAAACCAATATTATTCCTTGGATCATCTCGATCGAGTACCAATAGAGATTTTAGGTACTCATGGAGATTGGGGAATCAAAATAAATAAAAGAGCGTATCATAAAAGAGAGAGGGAATGAGAGAAGAAAAGATCTAATTTATTAAATTACAAAAAAGAGTACAAGCTATGAAATTGAGAATTACGACTATTGAAATGAAAATACAATTTGCAAGAAGAAGGATTACAAGACTACTAAAACATGAAAAATAAACATGAAACGAAGTATCTAATCCTAAAAAAACTCTTTTTTAAACATCTAGAAAAGCTGGCTTTATATAGCTGAAAAAATGAGGTTACACGCCCTTGGTCACGCCCGTGACCAAGGGCGTGTAAGGGGCGTGATCGATGCTGGTGCGGAGAGGGCGCGTTCTGGCTTCAATGCAGGCATTTCGGACGCGTCACGCCCTAGGTCACGCCCGTGACCTGAGGCGTGTAATCTTGAAATAGTGCTGCTGGCGGGAAACTCTGGCGGGAAGAAGCGCGGGGCGAGTCACGCCCGTGACTGTAGGTCACGCCCTCGGTCACGCCCGTGACCGAGGGCGTGTAACTTTAAATGACGCGGCGGCTCGATCTGGATGCTGGTGGCGTGGTCCCGACCGTGACTTGGATGTCACGCCCTTGGTCACGGGCGTGACCTGGGGCGTGTACTTGGCGAATTTTCACGGAATGGGCCCGAAGTAGCGGCAGCAGGTCTGGAACACATCTTAGGCTGACACGCCCTTGGTCACGCCCGTGACCTTGGGCGTGTACTTGATATTTTTGCTCAAAGTGCCCAGAAAACCTGCAAAACATAAACTAAACTTATATTAGTGACAGAAATAAAAAGGAATGATTATTATAAGATAAAACAAATAATTGATATAAATTCATATTAAAATTACATCAAAAAGTATGCTAAAAGATGAGTACAAATAGTACTCATCAGAACCCTCAAGGGAAAAGTGTCTATCACAGATGTACTGATAACAGAGGAGTTACTAAACCAAACATATGATATCCTAACTGGAAATGAGTCAGATGAACTAACAGGGGATGAGACCAAGAGGGCCATGGAGCTCATGCAGTTCAAGAAAGATAAGCCTATAAATATGAAAAAGATCGGCCTTGGAGAAGAATACAGATTCCTAGCTGATATAGTAGGGAAGGTATTGTTGTGTAAAATCTCAGCACATGATGCTGTTCCAAAGCAACAACTTCAAATTATAGGAGCTCTAGTTCTAAAGAAAAGGAGAAACTGAGGGAAATGTCTCCTAAGGATGATTGGGCACAAATATGCCCACAAAGAAAATGCCTATATGAGGATAATGAGTCAGGTGCTGCTTCACCACTTCCCAGCAGTGTGTAAGTCAAAATGAGTGCCCATTCCTCCTGGAAAGAGAATAAACATAGGAATATTCTCTAAGTGGACCAGGCAGATCTTAAAGCCTGGTCAAGCTCCAGATTTACCTCCTCCCTCTCCCTATCCTCAAGATTCTGAGAGGCAAATACCAGATCCCCCAAGGGATAATATTCACCCTCAAGAAGGTGTTCCAGATCAACAGTAACAACAACAACAGCAACAACATCAACAACAATCCCCTCAATCCATTCCATCTTCCTCAGCCCCAGAGCCATCTCTCCCCAAAGTCCCCATCAGCTACCATCCACTTTTGCTCCACCTCCACCACCACCAATTCATGTCTCACAGGAAACCTACCATGCTCTATCCCCTATCCAAGAAGACTTCCCTCCATCACCTCCTCCATATACCACACCTATCACTTTAATTAACCTTGAGCAAGTCATTTCAAAAGCAGTAGGGCTAGCTTCTAGCACCTTTGTTGATCTTCTGGCTGCTCAAACAAGAAGATTTGATAAAACGTATTCTCAAGTGGAGTCCGAACTCATGAATTCCAAAAGATCTCTACAGGGAATCAAAGATTTCATGACCTCCTCCCTAGTGTCAAAGGAGTTCTTAACCTCTCTTATCAGCAAGGTTAAGAAGGGGGAATGGTCGGGAGGAGGAAAGGATTGTTCCAGAATTTAGTGGCCAAGATAAGCTGAATGATGATGCAGCCCCTAATAAAGTGACCATCTTTAAAGGTCCAAATATCCAGGGGGAGCCAATTCCAGAGCATCTAGAAGGGAATGAAAAAGGAAATGATCCAGAAAATCAAGTAGATAATCAGGAGGAGCTCCCATCTACTCAGGGGGAGCTGATTGACAAAGAGATGGAAGATATAAATCAGTATCTGACAGATGAGAGGGAGCTCCCTAGTACACCTCAAGATACAACCCAACAACAAGGTGGAGCAGTGGTCCAGGGGGAGCATCATGCAGAGGATTTACTGGATGAAGTTGCAAAGATTGCCAATGAAGCTGTTGACCTTGCTGAGCTGAATGCAGACAATTAGGGGGGACTCCTTAATGACAACATTGCTAAAGAAGCAGAAATGCCCCATGAAGACGGTGAGCCTCTAAAGATTGCTCCAAGGAAGGTTACTCCAAAAGTATTTTCAAGGAAAAGAAGAACTCCTGAGAAGGAGCAATGAGGTTCAGGTACTCTGTAAAGTCTTATAATTCCTGAAAAACAGCTATGGTGATCTACATATAGTTCTTGACAATTGAATAAAATGGCTTGAGATTATAGTCTGTCATTTTCTTATGCCTATGCTGTCTTGAATGTATTTTTGTTTATATAAAAAGGAATGTGTAAAATCACTTTATTTAATCTGTAAAATTTGTTAAGATAAATAGGGGAGATTGTTGGGAAAAACTCCTTTGATTTAACTTAACAAATTATCTAAATAGTGATTTTATCTCTTAGGTTATATTACCCATTGTATAGTGAGGGTAATCTGGTCATTAAATGTCTTAGGATGTCACACTCAACCTAGAGTGTCAAGACCATATCAAGAGAAGAAAAATTTGGGCAAAGTTAACAGGTGCGTCGAATAGAAATCGATGCAACATCGAGTTAATATCGACGCTACTCTGACTAGAAGTCCAAGTGGTCCAACCCTTCTGTCGAAGTAATTCAAGTCGACGTTACATCGAATAGATATCGACGTAGAGGCCATGGACCTATCGAAGTACCTAGAGAAGTCGACGCAACTTTTACTTCAACTCAACGCAGAAGAATGAATCTGTCGAAGTCAGTTGAAGTCGACGCAACGCCAACAACAATTCGACGAAGATGATAAAGTTCAGAGTTAAGCTTTCAACTCGACGGTTACGTCGATGAGATATCGATGCAAAGTTGACAAGCTGATTTAATCAGATCAAGAATGAATTCCAAGTTGCTCTTACAAGGAATCGAAGGTGCGTCGATAAGAAAGGAAGATAACTCGACGCTACGTTGAATACAGTCTGAAAAGGAAACCTTTTCAGCTGTTATTTTTGGACCTTCTCTCATGGCCCACAATACGGAAGATCGTTCTCCAATGGCTCCTTAATTTCCTCAAATAGAAAGAAGAATTAACGAAGGACAGAAAAACTTTCTTGGAAACAAGCTTACAGTTGGTAGACGGGTCGTGAATTAAAAAAGGAAAGAAAGAGAATTTATCCAAGACAAAATACCTTTTCAGGACCTACTAGAAAAGGAAATTAATTCAAATTAAAGAGGTAAAATATAAGGGAGGAGCAGAAAGAGAAACATAGAGCATTCATCACAATCGGCTAAACTTTTTCAATTAGGGCTTCCTCTTCTTCTTCTTCCTCCAGGAACCCTAATAGAAAAAACACAGAAAAGAAAGAACTACTGCACACCCTCTCTTAGAACAGAACAACAGAAGGTTGCTCTTCATCAATATCATACAACAGCCAGAAGGAAGAGAAAGGATCTGACAATCATAGCTCCTGCAAAATATCACAATCATAAGCAGGAGTTCATCATCAACAGATCCAGTGAAAGATTATTGAAACTGTTCTTGATACAGTCTTCATAAGAATTCTGAAAACAGAATTCTTCTTCCTCCCTCTTCTTATTTCTTCCTTCTCACTACCAACTGTAAAAGAGTTTTGAGAATTCCTCTTCCAAAAGATTCAGTGGTTCAAGATCTCCTTATCAAAAGATCTAGTTGGTTCAAGATCTCCTTATCAAAAGATCTGGTTAGTTCATGATCTCCTTATCAAAAGATCAGTGGTTCTGAGAGTCTCCTTGTCAAAAGACTCAGGCACAGGTGGTGCAATCCTACCAGGTGGTAGAAGAGAGGACTACCCACATTTTGGGGAACCTCTATAAAATCTTTGTGTCTTCTGATTGTGAAATTTCAGTGCTGTCCATTTCTTTTACTGTTTTCCTGCTTTATATTTCAGCACTTAGTTTTATTCTGTGTTTGGAATTGTTGAGCATAATACTTAGTATTTTATTGTGTTTGCACAAATAGGATAAAATTATTTTAAATCTCTATTCACCCCTCTCTAGAGGATTCTCAGAGGCACACTGTGCACTTTCACATATATATATATTATATATATGCGTGTGTATATCTATACTACTTTAAAAAGATATATAGTGGTTAGGAAAATATGTTAACTATGCGAGACCTACTTTGCATCCTGACCGTTCCTACTATACATCGCACCGTTCATCATCACGCGCCCTGCACATTTTCTCTCTCACATCACTTCATTTACGCGCTCTTCTAACCCTAATACCTTACACATTTGCCATTCTTCCTATTTCAAGCAGCTTTCCACCTCACGACTCCTAAACCTCCACATGCCACGCGCTCCCAGTAAAGCAATCCAGACGCTCCGGTAACCTATCTTTGTGAGGAGTTCCCACGCAGAGTAGGTCGACGTCTACGACATCATGGCCGCTCACCTCAAATGCTTGCTAGCCGGCCATTTCACCTGAGTTCGACCTTCGATTTCAGAGTCCCCACGCAGCGCAGGTTGACGTCTACGACATCACAACTGCTAACCTCAAAATCTTATTCGCCGACCATTTCCCTTCTATTTGCGATCTCTCCCCTAATTTATGATGTCTCCTCATCCACTTCCTCTGCCGATATTTCCTTTTCTCTACTTAAGTTGCGCTACTTACCTATTCTTCTCTGGAACCACAGGCATGCTGCTCCACATTGCCCCCTCAACAAATCTGAAAGTATCTAGTTGCTACCTAAATCACCTAGAGGGGGGGGGGGGGGGGATATGTGAGTTCTATGCCTTTTTAAGCAGAATTAAAATCAAGAAAGAAAAGCGCACAGAAATCAAAAGAATACACACAAACATAATGATTTATAGTTCTTCCCCGGAATGAGTACGTCCACTTTCCCTTCTCACCTATCTAGCACGCCCGACTAGACTAGGCTACTTCACTAATCTCAGATTAAACGTAATCTTACAACTCGGAGCTCACGACTCCTACAAGCTCGGAGACCACGTCCCCTACAAACTCAGAGAATAAACACTCCTACACACTAGATCCTTTAATCTAGGATTTACAAGAACTTGGAAGATAAAACTTTCTACAAGGATATGTAAAAGATGTTACAAAAACCGTGGGTTGAAAATCCAATCTCTAAGAATCTCCACAAGATTCTACTTCTTCAGATCTGAGAAAATAAGTCTTCTTCCTCCTTGAAAAATGAAATCCTGAACTTGAATGAGGGAGAAGAAAACTCTTTCTCTTGAAAACATTGATCTGAACACTTATCAACCCAACAAGATCTAGAAGAATATTGAATCAATCCAAGCACAGGGATCTTGTTGAATAGTTACTTGCAGCAGAATCGAGCACAAATCTTGTCTGCGGTAGAAGATCATCTTTTGCGTGAACGAAAAGAATGCCGACGGAAATCTCGATGTCTTGATTTCGATTTGCACAAATTTGGGTTTGGGGAAGAACATCTCTTAAGTATTTATAGACTTCCCTCCAACAGCTCTAAGCAATACTTAAGGATAAGGATCCAT
This sequence comes from Dactylorhiza incarnata, assembly GCA_033032865.1. NCBI lineage: Eukaryota > Viridiplantae > Streptophyta > Magnoliopsida > Asparagales > Orchidaceae > Dactylorhiza > Dactylorhiza incarnata. Next base: position 1,077,615 of record JAWHQI010000203.1, on the reverse strand, counting down.
GTGGACGAAAAACCTTTAATCGACAGACAGATGACAAAAAACGCATTGTCAACATTCGTCGAAAGTCACTTATGACTCGACGAATTTGTCGAGAGAACAGTGTTTTACTCGACGAAAACTCATAAAAGAATTCGATGAGATGGGAAGGTAAAAACTTCATAACTCGCTGAATTCATCGATTGAATAATTTTCCTCGATGAATTTGTTGATTGAATAATATTATTAGACGAAAGTACTTGGCCGAAAATTCTGATTCTATTTGAGTAATTTCAACAAATAACTAAGTCTTTCACGAGATGATTCGACGAATTTACATGACCTCATCGAAATCACTCGACGAAAAACACTTAGACTATTTTTCTTCCAATCCTGATTCCAGCAACCATTGACTCCTAACTTTTCCTTAGTGCTTGAATGTGAAGTACATCCCAATAGAGAGATTTCACCTGAGTCAACACATTGGTCTACACAATGAGGGATTACATTGCATAGGCCTGTGTTTATGACTCACTGAAACCTGACATTGATTTGTACTTAGTAATTAGAGTCCTACAAACATAAAACTAAGAAACTATATCAAATACAATAACAATTCATCTTAGTTCAAGGGATACTTCTTCAAATCAAGGTTATTGTGATTGCAATACCCAACAATCTCCCATATTTGAAGATGTCAGAACCCTGTCTACTAAGGTGAGTTGCACAGATAATAATAATAAATGTAAGCACAACATGACATAAAGTGACAAATAAAATGAATTGAAAAATCAAAACATCAATATATATATATATCAATGTTTTTAAGATTTCAAAAACAATTCACAGCACACAACTACGACATTTTGGCCTTTGCTTTCTTGTGCTTCTGTATCTGCCTGACAAATTACTCCTTTGGTTTTGGATAGTATCTTGGTGGTGGAGGAGGTGCAGTTGGGTTGTTGCGACCATGGACTATGAAGTGGATTTTTCTCTTTAGCTTGGCATCTTTATACATGTTGTATTCATCTTGACTGTAATAATCTAGAGGATTGATGTTTCCAATTTCCAAGAGATTGTAATTGTCCAAGATGATAGCCTTAGAAGTTGGACTCCAAACATCTTGACCAACTCTTCTTATATCTGCTGGCTCTCTGATCACTATACTGGGATTTCTTTTTATAGAATGGCCAGCTTTGCTTGATGAAGATCTTTCATCAAATTTTCTCTTCTTTGGAGCAGGCTCTTCACCAGCTTCTTCATGATCAGACCATAGTTGATTATATTGATAAGGAGGGTTGATAGGAAATTCTTCATATACACCTTCAGTAGGCTGGAACTGCTCAGAAGATGGAAACTGCTCTGCAGGATATTGCTGAGGAACTCCTATGAAAGTTTCATATAACCAGTTCAAGCCTTGATGATGATCAACATTTGCTTCTGTGAACTTACTTTATATCTCTCTGCTAAGATCATGCAGCTAACATTGAATCTTCTCCTCCCCCTTTCTGACTTCTTCAGATACAGTTTGGAGCATTTCATTCTTAAACTTTGTCAGATCTGCAATAATGTCATCTCGAATACTGTCACCTTGCTCATATATTTTTTTTGACCCACAAGAAGATGATCTGAATTGATATAAACTTGCTCCAATCCTTTATTAGTGTAGCTCACAGCTTGAACACCATCAGAGAAGTAATTATCTAACTCACTATTCATTTTAGACATATTGTGCTTTATCTCAGCAAGACCATTATTCATGTCAGTCTCAATTTCTTTCACTTTCAGAAATACTTGCTTCATTGAGAAATCAAACTGTTCAGCTTGGGACTTGAGCAGTGCTTCAATAGTTTGAAGCAACTCACTATTGGAGGTAGAGGGCACGAGAGCAGGCACACTTTGAGGAGAGGGGGTTCCATAACTTTCATCATTGAATAGGAATTCATCGGACTGAACTCCCTTTAGGTCAAGAAGACCATCTCTTACCTGGGAATCTAGAGCAGGGGGTGCAAAATGCACATCCTCTCCTTCCAGTATGATGGGCATGTCCTCATCTTTTTCAACTTAATCCTTCTTATTCTCCTTTGCATACCCCCTCTCAGAACCTGCAGGGGTGCTCTTATCTTGGACAACTTCTTTCTTTTCAGGAGCTAAGGTTTCTGGAAGAGAGAAGGTTTGAATACCGTATGAATCTGTAGCATCATCATTGTGATAATCAATATATGCATCATCATCTTCATCATCACCAACCTGGTAAACTGGAACATCCTCCTCCTCCTCATCATCAACAACAAACAACCTTTTTGGCTCCCTGACAAGAATTGCAAGTATCTTCTCTGAATAGTGTCCAGAGATCAGATTATGGCTCTTCTCAATACCTGATACACAAGTATCAAAGTGACTCTGCATGCTTGGAGGAGCTAATATGGCTGGAGGTGTTTTTTTTCTGAATTGACAATTCTAGAGACTTTGAGATCTCCCCTTCAATTGATGGAACTGCTGAGTCTGGTACTAGAGATTTCTCTGTCCGAAGAGGTGAAATAGCTTGAGGAGAAGGTACCCTAACTAGAGAGGGTTCTTGCCTTTCCTCTTCATCTGCTATTTCATCCTCAACAGGTCTCTTCAAGCCTGACCTAACAATCACTCTTTCCCATCTGTCCATAATGGAAGAGTCTATTTTCTTGAGGTGGTGAATAGAGCAACCATTCCTCATATCGAACTGGTCTCCATCCAATTGATTTAGATAGAGACTTATGATTCTCCCAAAGTTGGGAACCATCAAACTTGCCTTGATCTTTTCAAATAAGACGAGACCCCAATCCACTCTTTTCCTGTAGATTACAGCTGCTACTAATTTGAACATATCATTTGATAGGTAGTCGTGTGAACCTACCTTGCATAATAATACCTTGCCCAAAATGTATGAAAGGAGCTTCCCTTCTCCATTCATACGCTTTCTCCTTACGGATGTTGTTCCTCTTGGCAAAACACAGAACAATAAGGCTCTATGATGATCATCCTCAAATAGACAGTCCTGTTCTTCGACGACCGACAATCTTAGAAGTCTTGTTAACCTCGATGGCTTCATCTTGATTACTTTGTCTTTAACCCTTGATTTGATCACCTCCCCACTGCGTCTAATCTTGGCATTTTTGAAAAAATTGAGTACATCTCTTTCAAGGACTCGACATGGATTTTCTAGAATGAACGACAACCCTGCTTTTTCCAAGCATATACCGATGTTACAAAACTCGTCGGAGGCATTAGCAAATCTCGTGCAGACCAACTCTCCCCCTACCTGAAGCAGACCATAACACTTGCGTGACATTGTTGCTTGTCGACGGAGAAAGGAAGAGAGGAAGACGAATCGACGGGAGACGGAGGGTTTCAGCGAGGAAGTGCCGTGACTTTTGAAATCCGAAAACTCATATATATATATATATATTAAGTTTTGAAGTTAGAGAAGCGTACCTTTTTGGGTGAAAAGACTCTTCAGATCCAATAATGATGAAATTTGATTTAATAGTCTGAAATAAAGTCATTCAACGACAAAATAGAATGCAGAGTTGTGATTCGTCGAATGGATTCGACGAAGAGAGATTTTTCGTCGAGTGGTATTGGTTATTCGACGAATTTGAAAGTGGAGGTTTTAGCTCTTATTTATCTTATTAAAAGATCTTGTTTAAGTTTGTTTTCAGATTAAGTAATAAATCTATTTATATATAGGTTAGTTTGATGATTTCTGATTTCTGTATGAGTAATAAGATCAGACAGTTAAAGTGCATCTATATAAATACAGTACACAAGGTAAAACAGAAAGATAAAAACAAGCAATCCACAGATGACACAAAATATATAGTACTTCCCCTCAACTGGGTACATCTACTCTTCTACCCACTGGTAGGAATCCACTAGGAGGTTGTTGATAAGGTGCCCTCACACCAGGTGAGCTGTTGATAAGGTGCTCTAACCAAACTGCAGGTTTTTGCTATGGTGCCCTGTCACTGGGATTAACTTTTGAAGGGAGTTATAACCCTGTACAGGATGGGGTAAGGAAGTAAAAATGAAAAACAGAAATTATATTGTTCTTCTCTGTATAAGAAGACTCTTGAAGATCCTGATTTGAAGTTGAATGGATCTGAATATGATGTTGAAGAGGGCTCCCCCTGTCTGATTGGAGTTGTTGACAGCTTTGTGGATAGAGCTTCTCCTTTTAACCACTTCTTCCTTCTCTTGCAGTGATGATCCTGAGCAAGTAATTGTGATTTGTGTCTCAGGATGTTTTGAATATGCAGGAAAATGTTAGCAATGAAGAACAAAATGATTTTTCTCTTTATTTCTGTCGTGTGTCGTCTTGTTCTTTCTCTGTAACTATCGTTTTATAATCTGAGAACCTTTTTCACTTAATTTGAATTCTTCTCTTGGGAAAAAGGAAAGAGCTGAGGTCTCCATCAATGCTTTGACTCCTTGAGAGGATAACCTGTCGTTTTCTTTTCATTAAAGCAGTTTGTAACGGCTAATAGTATTGATTGATGTGCAACGGCTAAAAGACAGTGAAAAGAATATTAAAACAATTCAGAAAGGAATTCGTCGATCCTAGCTCTACATTTATGAGGCTGAGCTCCCCGTCTGATGTGCGGAGCGATTGTCTCTATCTTAGAATTCGTAGACCGTTGAGATGGCTGAGTTGAATTTGTCGAGCACCGTTCAGGGAATGCCTGGCTGCTGAGATTACTCTGACTGAATTCGTTGAGCGCATTTCGCCATTTGTCGAACGCTGTTCTGATGAAGATTTGTCGAGCGCTGGCTGACTGGAATTTGTCGAGCGCCGTTCGCCATTTGTCGAACACAGAGAGCTTGTATTATTTTCTTATGTAAATTCTCCGATTCGATCGCATCATATTTAATTAATATTTTCTTAGATTTCTAAATTATTTAGATGACTTATTGATAAGAGGATGGATCCTAACTCAAATCAAAAGCTAAGGTTCCAACAATCTCCCCCTATTTGAGTTGGGGTCAATATTCAAGTTAAAACCTAGTAATCTGGAAATCTTCTTTTAGTCAAAACAACTTTTGATTGAAAGTTTTCAAGTGCAGCAGCTTATTTCTTGAATTAAAATTTTCAATTGCAGCAACCTATGTAATCAGAGAGATTAAATCTTGTGGTCTGGTAATCTTCTCTATTTGGTTAGGATGCTAGCAGTTTTAATTTTATTTTCTCCTTTTCTCTCTCACTTGGTTTCTCTGAATTTCTCATTTTCTTTCTCACTTGAGCTTTAATAATTTTTGTTCTTAAATTATTTGAGCAACTCTGCTTTCCTAGACTTTGATTTCTGAGTTAAAATTTTCAATTGCAGCAACCTTTAGTGGATTCTAAGGAATGAAAAACTTTGTCTGATTCCTTCCTTCTTGAGAATCCCCTTATCAGAAGAGACTCACAATCAGTGCTTCTGATTATTTCTAATCAATGCAACTATAGTAGAATGCTCAACATGATTTGGAGAAGGTCTGAAAGAACATTGAAGTTATCTGACATTGTTTTTGAATGAGTTTTATGCTTGCTTATTAGGAATGGAGTTTAATGGTGAAAAACGTTTTAACACCATTTGAAAGTTCTTTTAGAAATATATGTCTTAAGAACTTTAAAATCTGATTTTTGATACTAATTGAAAGTTTTCTTTTGCAGTCATTAAAATATATGTTTGAAATTATTTTAAGGTTTTCTTGATAATTATTAAGTAACTCAGTTTTAATTGATTTATTTTGTGCTCTTGTGCTTCCTTTAGGTTTATTATTTTCAGAAGCTAAATAATTTATGTTTGTTATCTTCTTTTTAATCTCTTTGTTTGATTTTACTAAATCTGTAATTGTTATTTTAAACACAGTTTTAGAGGTAGAGTTATGATTTGGTTTTACCTCATTTACCTTTCCTAACTCTGCTTCTGCATTTGGATTTTGGTATGATCCATTTATGGCCATCATGCAGAAAGCTCTAGCTCTTTGCTCCTTTTCTTTTTCTTCTTCACTCAGATTTATTGATGGTTCTGCATCATAAATACATTTAGTTAGAGTAATGGAAGAGGAGGGTTCATTTACCATCCTAGAGAGGGAGTTCCAGATTCCTCTTGCAGAAGTGCAGTCTTCAACTTTTTGAAGAATGTCTCTTGACACAGATTGAGTCAAGATCTGCATAGCTTTGGCATCTGCATCTGAAGATGGGAAAGGTTCTTTATGTTTATCAGTCTGCCCATCATCAGTTCCAGCTTTGAATTTATCTAGCTTCATTTTGCAAACACGGGCAGTGACACCAGTTTCTCTGTTGGTAGTCTTCTTTGAAGAAGATATATCAGCACCAACATGAACAGGCCCTTTCATTGCTCTCGAAGGAGACTTGAGACTTGTGGAACTAGGTAATGCAGGTGTGGCTGCCTTTGATGATATGAGGGAAGGTCCTGTCAAAATAGATTTGTAAATTTCTTCATCTATATCATTCATGTATAATTTAATTCTAACTTGCCATAATGAGATATTATCTAAATTAAATATGGGTGGATTTGAGAACAGAAAGATTTATTGTGCCATTTTGAAAATCTTAAGAACTAAAAGTGATCTTTGTGATTTCAGGTGTTAGCCTGTGTGAGAAATCAACTCCTCTGATACCAATTGAAAGTGGAGGTTTTAGTTCTTATTTATCTTATTAAAAGATCTTGTTTAAGTTTGTTTTCAGAGAAAGTAATAAATCTATTTATATATAGGTTAGTTTGATGATTTCTGATTTCTGTATGAGTAATAAGATCAGACAGTTAAAGTGCATCTATATAAATACAGTACACAAGGTAAAACAGAAAGATAAAAACAAGCAATCCACAGATGACACAAAATATATAGTAGTTCCCCTCAACTTGGTACATCTACTCTTCTACCCACTGGTAGGAATCCACTAGGAGGTTGTTGATAAGGTGCCCTCACACCATGTGAGCTGTTGATAAGGTGCTCTAACCAAACTGCAGGTTTTTGCTAAGGTGCCCTATCACCGGGATTAACTTTTGAAGGGAGTTATAACCCTGTACAGGATGGGATAAGGAAGTAAAAATGAAAAACAGAAATTATATTGTTCTTCTCTGTATAAGAAGACTCTTGAAGATCCTGATTTGAAGTTGAATGGATCTGAATATGATGTTGAAGAGGGCTCCCCCTGTCTGATTGGAGTTGTTGACAGCTTTGTGGATAGAGCTTCTCCTTTTAACCACTTCTTCCTTCTCTTGCAGTGATGATCCTGAGCAAGTAATTGTGATTTGTGTCTCAGGATATTTTGAATCTGCAGGAAGATGTTAGCAATGAAGAACAAAATGAATTTTCTCTTTATTTCTGTCGTGTGTCGTCTTGTTCTTTCTCTGTAACTATCATTTTATAATCTGAGAACCTTTTTCACTTAATTTGAATTCTTCTCTTGGGAAAAAGGAAAGAGCTGAGGTCTCCATCAATGCTTTGACTCCTCGAGAGGATAACCTGCCGTTTTATTTTCATTAAAGCAGTTTGTAACGGCTAATAATATTGATTGATCTGCAACGGCTAAAAGACAGTGAAAAGAATATTAAAACAATTCAGAAAGGAATTCGTCGATCCTAGCTCTACATTTGTGAGGCTGAGCTCGCCGTCTGATGTGCTGAGCGATTGTCTCTATCTTAGAATTCGTAGACCGCTGAGATGGCTGAGTTGAATTTGTCGAGCGCCGTTCAGGGAATGCCTGGCCGCTGAGATTACTCTGACTGAATTCGTCGAGCGCATTTCGCCATTTGTCGAACGCTGTTCTGATGAAGATTTGTCGAGCGCTGGCTGACTGGAATTTGTCGAGCGCCGTTCGCCATTTGTCGAACACAGAGAGCTTGTATTATTTTCTTATGTAAATTCTCCGATTCGATCGCATCATATTTAATAAATATTTTCTTAGATTTCTAAATTATTTAGATGACTTATTGATAAGAGGATGGATCCTAACTCAAATCAAAAGCTAAGGTTCCAACAGAATTCATTGAAATGACTCGTGCAATTTCCTTAGTTTCTCGAGTAAATCTGATTTTCTGATTTAGGTCTTGATCCTTTTGCCTTTTCATCAAGATTCCTTGTTCAGCATACCAAGTTCTAATTTGAAGTAGTTGAACTTGGTTTCATCAAGCGGCTTTGAGATAATGTTAGCAACTTGTCTATCCGTCGGGACATAACAGAGGTTGATGTCCTTGTTCTCCACATTCTTTAGGATGAAATGATAGCGTATCTCTATGTGCTTTGTCCGGCTGTGAGAGACTGGATTATTGGCAATTGCAATGACACTTGATGAGTCATAGAACATTGGAATCTCCTTCAGCTTCAAGTTGTAGTCTTCAAGTTGATTCCTGATCCACAGAAGTTGTGCACAACAACTGCCTGCGGAGATATACTCCTATTTAGTAGTTAACGGTTCACCATGCCATTGACCTCGCCCCCTGGTGGAGGCAGAATTTCTCGCGACGTCCGGCGACATTCCTTCCCCATCACCCCCCTCTCGGCATCCCTCCTACACATATTTCTCGACCCATCCGAAACCTACACCTCCGCCACCTCCTCTGCATCGGCCACCAATGATGGGTCCTCGCAACAACCGGCCTATCCCTACCCACCGCCTCTCCAACCAGGAGTACAACGACTTACGAAGCAAGGGCCTGTGCTTCCGCTGCAAGCACCCCTACTCTCCTGGTCATGAGTGCTCCGTGAAGGAGTGTCGTGTCCTCATCGGCGACGACGTGGCCGCGCTCTCTGCCGCCGACTTCGACGCCCTACTGCTCTCGGACGGACTACCGCACGACGCCCCGGGCACCTCGACGGCATCCCACTACTGACCGGCGGGCGGCGCTCCGACCTTGGGGACAAGGTCACTTTTCTGACGGGATGTATTGTTACGCGCACGCGCCATCCCATTTATCATTACTGTTTTTCTTTAAATATTTTATGTTTGATGTGAGCCCCCTCCCCCTATATAAGGAGGAGGTATGTGAGTGTTATTTTCATCTTTGGATCATTAGGGATTTAGGCTCTCATTTGAGAGAGGGATCATTGGAGGAACCAGCCTTCTTGATCTTGGCCGGACTTCGATCCGGATTGTGTCCGTGTTCTTCTTTGATTAATGCAACTTCCTTCTGGTTCGTATTAAAAGACCTACGGGATCTTATACAAGGAAGAGGAAGACGCCAAGCTGGTTGGCTACTCCGACTCAGACTGGGCGGGGAGTCTCGATGATAGAATCAGTACTGGCGGGTATGTGTTCTTTCTGGGATCGAGCCCCATCTCCTGGAGCTCCAGGAAGCAGCACACTATGGCCCTATCCACAACAGAAGCAGAGTTCATGGCCCTCAATGATGCAGCATGTGAAGCAATTTGGCTACAAAGACTAAAGAAAGAAATCTGCAAGGAAGAAGAAAGGGAGATCGGGGTAAAGCTCTGGTGCGACAACATATCTGCCCTAGCCCTCACAAAAAATCCTGTGTATCACGCAAGAAGCAAACACATAGAAATCCGCTTTCATTTCATAAGAGAATCCGTCGAGAAGAAGCTGATCGAACTAGAGCACTGCCCCACAGAATAACAAAAAGCCGACATAATGAAGAAGCCCTTACACCGAAGCCGCTTCGTCAACCTAAGGGAAATGCTTGGAGTAAAGTGCGGCACGAATTTAGAGGGGGTGAGAAAGATTAAATCAAATCTGCACCGCACTTATGTCTCACCTGCTTTATTTATGCATTGGTATTGTATCAGCAGCATATATTTAAGTCTAAATCCCCCACCTAATTTTCATTACCGTTAAGCATTTAACTCTTCTTCCAGAATGTACTGTAGTTCTATATATTGCCGTGTATGCCGTTGACATATGCAATGAAGTAAAACCTTGTCAGTTCTTTTCTCCTGTGTTCCTCTTCCTGCAAAACCTAAAACCTTTCATAAGAATTATAACACTAAGTACAACCCTTGGCACACCGAAATGCATTGTGAAGAAGAGGAACAAAAGATGAAGTTGATGCTACCAATGTCAGAAGCCAAAATCGAGCAAGGTGGTAACTCAAAATCCTCACAAGAAGAAGAGGAGATGAAGTTGATGTGGCTATTTTTAGCATTCCAATGAGCCGCTCAGGCTGGTTCTTCCGTCTCCGGCGTGAGCTGGGTTGCAGATCTCTCTCTTTCTGCATCTCCTCTGTTTCACTGAGATTTTACGCTATTTTTTTGGAAGTGCCCTCCATTAATAAGCCCATGGAGTGCCGACAACCCCCATTTCTCCCATTTCCTTCATGGAACCTTCCGTTTATGGGAACTGCAGACGACGTCCCCTGCATTGTTCCCTGTTCGGCACTCCACTTCTCTTGAAACTTCACGCCACTTTCATAATTTCCAACCTAGAACCCCATCCTTTTCCAGGTTTGGTTCTGACACTTAAATTCTCCTGCCCATAGCCGCCACCAAATCCTCATCGGAAATTTCAAATCAAGGCATAAATTGTTTGATTTTACTGACCAGACTCAGAATCAGCAACCAGGCTTTTGTCCGGGCTTCGTCAGTCGGCAGAAACAATGGGCTCACCTCCAAGATTGGCCAGCCGGCAGAAATAATGGGCTCACCTCCAAGCTTGGCCAGTCGACGGAGAAGAGGGTGTGGTGTCTTCAAGAGAGGGACTGGGGACCAGAACTAAAGGGAAAGTCGTCGGTCGGGAAGGAGACGGGGGAGAGTGTTAGGAACCCGCCGACGATGAGGTGGGTGGAGGTTGTTAACCGGGAAAACTAGACGAAGCCCGGGAGGGAATGGGCTGGAGGAGAGAGACGAAAGTGGGGAAGAGAGACGATGAAACGGTAAAGGACAAGAGCTTCATTAAACCATGCATAATGTTCTATTACAGATAACACATATTTATACTTTATTTAACTAGCCGTTACAATTGATGTTATCATTCTAAAATATCTTCTGAGTCCTTCTAGAAAGCTGTGCCCTTTATTTGCGCCATTGGATTGAACCTTGTGTTCTGCACTTGTCATCGCACCGTCGATTATGTGAAATGACTCTTGCTGTTTGATGAGTATAATCGTCCGCCTTTATCTGAACCGTCCACAGCCGATGATGATGTAAATTGAATCAGGGAGTGACACCTGGCAATCAGATTGAGTATAAGCTGACACCTGGTGAAATCTGAGACTGGAGTCCTTACATCTTGCCGTCCCCTTTTAAGAACGCTGTCCTCAGCGTTCTGCTTCATTTCGTCCCGTTCTCTGGATTAGGGTTTGGAAAAAGTTTCGGCGTTGCTGATTTTGTCTTGCCAGAGAGCTGGAGAAGGCAGCTACGATGATGATCTTCTGTTTGCTTGGACAGATACTGCTAGATCTGAGGGCTGTAACTCGCTCTGAAGCATCCTGCGCTTTCCAGTAGGTAAGTTATACTCATATCTGGGTTGGATTTGGAACTCCTTGAGCTCCGTTGTTGGTGGCTTCGTCGTCTTTTGTTTTTCTGCTTCTGTCCGTCCTTCTTCCTTTCTGGCCCCAGGTTATTTTTGCCTTTTTTGTTGTTTGTAGTGGTAGATCTGTCTGTAGATGTGGATGATCTGCGATAATAGATAGATCTTCCCAGGTACTGTCTGATGGTGGTAGTCCCTGCCATTGTATTAATGCTTGTTGTATCTCTTTGCCCTGCCGAATGATTTGGCGTAAGCTGATGATGGCCAGTGGTGGGTGTAATGGGTTGTTCTTCCATTTGAGTTTTGGTAGTGCTATTGCTTGCTGGGACGGATCTCCGTTATACGGCTTGAGTAGTGAGATATGAAACACTGGGTGTATTTGCGATTCAGGAGGGAGGAGAAGTCTGTATGCTGTTTCTCCGATGATCTCTGTCACTTGAAATGAGCCGTAATACTTCAGGCTGAGTTTTCTTCCGGCTGGTCTGGTCATGGTTAGTTGACGATAAGGATGTAATTTTAATAACACCCAATCTCCTTTGTCTAACCGCAGTTCTTTGCGTTTTTTGTCTGCTTGTGTCTTCATTTTTTGTTGTGAACGTGCCAGATTTTCCTTTAAGGTATGCAGCAGCTCCTCTCTGGTTTGCAACGTTGTCTCTACTGCTTCATTTGCGGTTGAACCTGCACAATAATTCAGCAAACCAGGGGGGTCGACCAAACATGATTTCATATGGAGTCATGTTGGTTGAAGAGTTAAATGATGTATTAAAATGGTATTCTGCTAAACTAAGATAATCACTCCATTTTTTTGGGTTTTCGTGGGTGAATATTCGCAAGTATTGTTCTACGCATCTATTTACCCTTTCTGTTAAGCCATCTGTTTGTGGATGATATGAGAAGCTGTATTTTAATTTTGTTCCTTGTAGTTTAAATAGTTCAACCCAGAAATCACTCAGGAAAATTGTGTCTCGATCAGATATGATCGATTCTGGGATCCCATGTATTTTTCCTACACACTCCCAGAATGCTGTGGCCACAATTGGTCCTGATATAGGGTGTTTTAATGCTGCTAAGTGTATGGCTTTAGAGAATCTGTCTACTACTACCATAATAATAGTGAATCCTAAAGATAATGGTAGGTGTGTAATAAAGTCCATAGTTAAATCTGCCCAAAGTTTGATAGGGGACGGTAGGGTCTGCAACAGACCATAGGGCAGGTGGTTTGAGGCCTTGGCCTTCTGGCAGATATCACAATTTCTAATGAATTCTGTGATATCTTGCTTCGTATTTGTCCAATAGAACTGACTTTTGACTCGATATAGTGTTCCCCTAATCCCTGAATGTTCTCCTGCTAAACTATTATGGGCCTCAATGATTACTTTTTTCTTTATTGTTGATTTATCTGGAATGTAAATTCTGTGATGGTGTATGATGTAATCTCCTTTTAATTTCCAGTCTGGATAATTCTGAGGGTTTGCTTTTATTTTATTACTAAGTTCATCTTTTTCGTAGTCCTGGTCTAGCCCTTCCAATATGGGGGAGGAAGGGATGGAGATCATATTGATATGTTTTGGGGATCTATCCCCTAGATCTTCACATGTTCTTGACAGGGCATCAGCAGCTTGGTTTAACTTTCCTGCTTTATATTTTATGATGAAATCGTACCCTAATAGCTTTGATAGGAAGGCTTGTTGTTCTGGTGTTTGGATGTGTTGGGTGAGGAGATAGTGCAGACTTTGGTGGTCTGTCATTATTATGAATTGGTGGCCTAGGAGGTATTGCCGCCATTTAGATACTGCAGTAGTAACTGCATACATCTCTCTTATGTATGTTGATTTTCGTTGCATAAGGAGTGATAATTTTTTACTGTAGTAAGCTATTGTTTTCTTCTGCTGCATTAGCACAGCCCCTATCCCTGTGCCCGATGCATCAGTCTCAATTATAAAGGGTTCCTCGAAATTGGGTAGTGATAATATTGGGTAAGTAATCAATTTTTGTTTTAATATCTCAAATGCTTCCTGGGCCTTTTCATTCCAATGAAATGAGTTCCTTTTAAGTAATTCCGATAATGAAAAAGCTAACTTTGCAAAATCTTTAATAAATTTTCTATAATATCCAGTTAGCCCAAGGAAAGCCCTAACATCTTTTTGGTTTCTAGGCTTAGGGAATTGCTCAATGGATAAAATATTATTTTTATTTGGTGTTACCATTCCCCCACTGATTGTATGCCCTAAAAACTCAATTTTTTCTAACAGGAAGCTGCATTTTGTCAATTTCACTAATAATTGGTTTTTACTTAGGATTTCCAATGTTAGTTTTAAATGCTCAAGGTGTGTTTGCTCTGTGGGGCTAAATATTAAAATGTCATCGAAAAATACGACAATGAATTTTCTAAGGTGGTCCTGAAATATAGAATTCATCAGTGCTTGGAACGTTGATGGTGCGTTTGTTAAGCCAAATGGCATAACGACGAACTCGTAATGTCCTTGGTGTGTTCTAAATGCCGTTTTGTGCGTGTCTTTTTTATCCATTCTTATCTGATGATAACCCGACCGTAAGTCTAGTTTAGAGAAATATCTGGCCGAGTAGAGTTCGTCCATTAGTTCTTCTATAGTCGGGATGGGAAATTTATCCTTAACTGTTATTTTGTTTAAGGCTCTGTAATCAACACAGAATCTCCACGATCCATCTTTTTTTTAACTAGTAGTACGGGTGAGCTAAAAGCAGATGTACTAGTGGTAATCTGCCCATTACTGAGCATTTCTGATACCATTCTTTCTATTTCATTTTTTTGATGATAGGGGTATCGATAGGGTTTAAGATTTGGGGCATTTGCCCCTTCGTTTAGAATTATTTTGTGATCTATTTCTCTTGGCGGTGGTAATGTGGTTGGTTCCAGAAACAGTCCAGAATAATCTGTTAATAACTTCTTAAATTGGGTCGGTAATGTTTTCTTAACGTCTTCCAAAGTCAGTTCAGTATTCTTGGGAAATGTGTTCTCCTTGGTCAACACTAAACATAATGCTGTGGGCTTTAGGGCCACCATTCTCATTAACTACGATGATGTAATCTTACCAATCTCGGTTTTATTCTTATGTCCCATTAAAGTCACTTGTCCTGTCGTGCTTGTGTAGGAAATTGTGAGGTTGGCATAATCTGTGGTGGCAGGCCCTAATGTCTTTAACCACCGTTGCCCTAATATAAGGTCCGTCCCTTCGATGTCAAGGACATATAAGTGAACTACATAATTTCTGGTTTGTATGAGCAGTGAGACGTCCCTACACTTCCCAGTGCATTGTTCTGTTGACCCGTTTCCCATGAAAACTGGAAATTCTGTAATCTTATGTATTGGTAGTTTTAAGTAATTGGCCATTCTCGATGTGATAAAGTTATGTGTACTACCCCCGTCAACAAATATTTCTACGGGTTGATTTTGGATATGTCCAGTAAATCTTATTCCATGGTCTGGTAATGCTCCGGTTAGGGCGTGTAAACAGATGGTTGTGGTTGGATCTTCCTCTTCTATGATCTCATTAGAATCCAAATTAATATCTTCCTCTTCTGTGCCTACTAAATAGAGAAGTGCCCCGCGTCCTTTACACTTGTGACCAGCGTGATAACGCTCTTCACAATTGTAACACAATCCCTTTTCTCTTTTGGCCGGTAATTCCGCTGGTGTTAGTCTTTTAATTGGAGGTAATCTTGGTTTTGTTTGGTCTCTTGAGGGATTATTATAACTTCTAGTAGTTTCGAGCTGGGTCCCATAAGTTGTTCTCTACATTGGGAATCGTCGTTTATTCTCCTCCTGATGTTGGTCCTCATACATTCTAGCTATGGCAAAAGCATCATGGATTTCTACAGGCCTGGCTAGTAGTACTGGTCCCTGGATATGTTCTTTTAACCCGGATACAAACATATCTGTAATGAAATCTGCGGCTAATCCTGGTACCCTAGTCATTAATTCCTCAAATTCGGTTTTATACGCTAATACTGTGGTTGTTTGTTGTAATTTGGTGAGTTTGCCTGCTGGTTTAATGTATAAAGATGGACCGAATCTTTTTTGGATAGCGTCTACGAACAAGTTGAAAGTTAGGGCTGGATGATTTTTTAGTGTGGCTTGATACCATTTGGAAGCCGGCTTATCTAAGTGTAGTGAGGCGATAAGAAGATAATCTTGTACTCGTGTTTCATTGTTATCAAAATACTGATGGAGATCATATAACCAGTCGGTTGGATCTCCTTCAGAAAACCTAGGGCAAGGAATATCAAAGGGAGGGAGTCGAGCAGGTACAACCTGGATTCCGGTGTTGTCTGGTGGTGGTCCAAGAATTCCTTGAGTTGGTAGGTGTCGTTGTTGGTTGCTGCTTTCTCCCATCTCCGGTAGACCATGGTGTGATTCTTGAGTCCTCTTTCCTAAGGATTTTTGTATGCTGTCAAATTGGGCGATCATATCGCGTCGAAGAGTGGCGATCTGATCCGCAATCTGATCTATTGATTGATCCCTGGTTGCGAGGATCTGTTGGGCCAGTAGATTCTCCTTGGTTTGCAATTCAGTGGTGAGTTGAAGTTGAATCTGCTGAACCCGTTGATTCATCTCGGCTGCGAGTTTCTGCTGTAGTTCCTCCAGTTGCATGGTTCTTTCGTATTGTTCTGCCTGGATGCTGTTCTTGAGTTCCAAATAGTGTTGTTGGCCATCCTTGGATCGTAATCCCTCACTCATGATGATTCGGCGGGTTGATGCAATCTCAACGAGAGCATCAAAATGTTAGGAACCCGCCGGCGATGAGGTGGGTGGAGGTTGTTAACCGGGAAAACTAGACGAAGCCCGGGAGGGAATGGGCTGGAGGAGAGAGACGAAAGTGGGGAAGAGAGACGATGAAACAGTAAAGGACAAGAGCTTCATTAAACCATGCATAATGTTCTATTACAGATAACACATATTTATACTTTATTTAACTAGCCGTTACAATTGATGTTATCATTCTAAAATATCTTCTGAGTCCTTCTAGAAAGTTGTGCCCTTTATTTGCGCCGTTGGATTGAACCTTGTGTTCTGCACTTGTCATCGCACCGTCGATTATGTGAAATGACTCTTGCTGTTTGATGAGTATAATCGTCCGCCTTTATCTGAACCGTCCACAGCCGATGATGATGTAAATTGAATCAGGGAGTGACACCTGGCAATCAGATTGAGTATAAGCTGACACCTGGTGAAATCTGAGGCTGGAGTCCTTACAGAGAGGGTAGAACCAAAATCCAACACGCAAAAAGGAGGGGGCATCAGGCTGGTGTGTAGAAATAGGAAATAGGAAATAGGAAATAGGAATAGATATAAAATAGGGTTTTAAGTTGTATTACCCTTGTTTAATGGTGTGTACATAGCCATTTGTAGTGTGCTCATAACACCACTCTACTTATTTCCATTTGCATAAAAATGTATCACATAGATGGTGCCTTCTAGTTCTTAAGATTATAGCATTTTGTGTTTCTGTTGTATATACAAATATTCTATGATTTGATTTAGCAAACTATCAAACACCATCACACTTCACTCTATAAGCTCCGCATATAAAGGAATATAAGCAGTGGTTGATGTTATTAATAACAAAATTATAGTTTAATTGGCGTATTAGAAATTTGGTAGAGGAAAAGTTAGATGAATATAGATGTAGAATGATCAAATTTCTGTATCTTGAAGTCGCAAAAAATCTCGTTTTCTACTTTCATTGATCTGGAGCTGGAATTAGTGTTGGAGGCGGCGGCGGCCGAGGAGGCGCCACAGGAGGAGGCGCCATAGGAGGAGGCACCGTCGGAGGAGGCGTCGGAGGAAGCGGCGCTGTTGTAGGAGGCGCCGCCGAAATTAGTCTCAGAGGCGGGCGCTGTTGTAGGAGGCGCAACCGGAATTAGTGTTGGAGCCGGCGCCGGAATCCGTGTCGTAGGCAGCGGAATTAGTGTCAGAGGCCGGTGAATTAATGACCGAGGGAACATAATTAGTATCAGAGGCTACATAATAAGTGTCTGTGGTGGCACAGTCGGACGAAGCGCGATTAGTGTCGATGGTGGCACCGTATGAGGGGGGCGGAATTAGTGTCGAAGGAGGCGTTGTTGGACCCGATAGAACTATTGTTGCAGAAAACGTCGTCGGACCTGGCGGAATTAGTATCGGAGGTGGCTTCGTCATACCCAGCCGAATTAGCATCGGAGGGGGCATCGTTTGCCATCAGAGGCGGATGACTTAATGTGGTAGGCGGCGCCGTCGGACCCGACAGAATTAGTGTCGGAGGCGGCGCCGTCGGACCCGGCAGAATTAGTGTCTGAGGCGGCGCCGATGGGCTCGGCGGAGTTAGTGTCGGAGGTCGTAGGCAACACCGTCGGATCTGGCGGAATTTATGTCAACCTGGCGGAATTAATGTTGGAGGTAGCAAAATTAGTGTTGGAGGCAGCAAAATTAGTGTCTGAGGAGATGTAATTAGTGCCTGAGGCGGCATCGTTGGAGGTGGCAGAATTAGTGTCGATGGTGGCACCAACGGAGGTGACGAAATTAGTGTCAGAGGTGGTGCCATTGACGAAATTAGTGTGGTTTGCTCGTTTTCATTGCGTTCCACCCCTATTTTATGCCATAATCTACTAATATTACATATACTCTTAATTTTATGATATCTTTGATGAATTTGGGATGGTTTGAAGTGCATTTGGGAACTTATTAATGAAATTCTGAAAATATGGCCTTTAAGCACGTGTGTGCATATAATGCGCATGCCCACGTGTGATTTTTCCCAAGTGTAGTCCAATTTTATCAGGTGTCCATTTGATCGACCATAACATTTGCCAGTGAACTCCGATTATGGAAATTCAAAGGGTTGTGAAAAGTAACCATGAAGGGCTACAACTTATATATTGAACATGTATCGTTTCTAATTCGGCTTCATTGATGATCCAAATGGCTTCCAAATTAGACTCAGTGCATTTTATTACAGATTTTGGTCGTTCTCTGAAAATGTGTGTGCGTTTGCTTCGCGCACGGGCGCGTGGTTACTATGCACCACGCGTGCGCAATATTTTTTTTCTTCATATTTTCAGCATATTTATGTTCTTCATGCATGCCCATCCACCTCTATGCGCACATGCGTGCATAGTCATCTTTATGGGCATATAAATATGCATTTTTGGGCTTTTAATGGATCCAACTCATTAGGGAGGTCTCCAGCCCGATTCTAGGGTGAAAACTCACCTTCCACTCCATCCTATGCTCATTTGAGAGTGTGCAACCTCGGGTTTGCCTCGAACGAGAAGGCGAGAGCGAACAGCGGGCGGGGCGCTCACAGACCACTCGCGCCCCCCGCGCAGCGCTTCGAGGAATACTCGACAACAGTGCTTCAAGGACTACTCGCGGCGAAAGCCACGCGAGCGCGAATGGGCCAGAGTCACGAGTGGCGCTGTATAACCCCGGTATTCGCCAGGAGATGGACATAGACGAAATCCGTTCTGCTTTCGACGAACGCCCACCTTCAGTTGAGATCGATGAACTCAGCTCAGCGTTCGACGAAATCCTTTCTGCGTTCGACTAACGGAAACTGAATTCGCCTCAGCGGTGGGGCTGAGAGGGTCAGCCGTCTCAGCGGTTATTTCCATCCCGTCTCGGCGGATCCGCTGGGACCAAGTTGACTCAGCGGTTTTCCTCCATCTGCAGCTCAGCTCGGCAAGCTCAATCTTCCTTCCAGTTCAGCACTCCCACAAGGCCAAGGGGAGCTCGCAGGGAGGTATGCGAGACCTGGCCTCGGTGGATATCGCCGGAAGAGGTGCGAGCGGGGTCTTCACTGAATGCTCGCCTAAGAGGGGTTTCAGATCCAACAGGTGGAAGAAGTAACAAAGAAGGCGAGCCGGAGCTCCAAGTGTCGCTCGCAGGAAGGCAGACGAGCCGGGTGCTCGCCGACGGCTCGCGAGAAGGCGAACGGGCCGGATTTCTTCCAAGTATCCGTGTTCGACGAAATCCGTTCTGCGTTCGACGAACTCGCTTAACGTCCTCAGTTCGACGAACTGGCTTCTTCGCTCGCCGAACTCGCGTCGCGTTCTCAGTTTGATGAACTGGCTTCTCCGCTCGATGAACTCGCGTCATGCTCTTAGATCGGCAAATGGGCTTCTCAGCTCGGCGAACTCAGTCGTCCGGACGGTTCAGCAGACTTGCACAAGGCCGAGGGGAGCTCGCAGGAAGGCATGCGAGACCTGGCCTCAATGGCTGTCGCCAGAAGAGGCGCGAGCGAGGTCCTCGCAGAGCGCTCGCCTGAGAGGGATAACGCGAGACGAATCACAGGAGCTCTCGCGGGCAGCCTTCTCGCAGGTCATTTGCCCATAGTCTGAGGAGGAAAAATTACCTCTCTGTCCCTGGTGGTCGACCGTTAGTCTTTCCAAACAGTGGAGTTTGGCTATTAGCAGGAAAAATTGGGGTGCGTTTAGTAAAAACCAAAAGGCGGAATTCCGCTATTGACAGACCACGAGCAAAAAACTATAAATAGACCTTAAAGGGCACCTTGGGAGAGGATTCCAATCTCAATTCTCTGAGCTTCTCCCTCCTTTAGTTACTTTGGTTTAGCTCTCTAGCTCTCCAAGGTGCCCAAGTCTCAGCTTTGGCTTGGGAGGGAAAGCGCTCAACGATCTTCCGGGTTTGTGGTGGGACCTCCTTGCTGTGGCTAAGGTCTTGGTCTGTTTCCGAATCCCCAGCCTGCTCCTTCCGAGGGACTAGTAAGGGCTAGCTGCCCCTCAACTTATTGAGGGCCCGAGCTTCACAAGAGGCCGAGAAATCGGTTTCAACATTTTGCAGTGAGCGTGGAGTGTGGCTGGTCCAAGAAAGTTCCAGAGAAGGGACATGGCAGGAGATGAAGAGCAGGGCGAGGAGTTCTGCGGGTCACCCCCAGCGGCGGTGCAAAGGATGTTCTCGGACTTCAGGAGAGAAGTCCTCGACACCCTCGGGTTCGTGGTCGCATCACTGCGTAGCGAGTTTGCGACCCCAGCGGTCCAGGTGTCCCAACCTCCGGCAGCGGTTGGCGAGGATGCCCCAGGAGGAAGGGCTGGAAAGGAGGTGGCCGGGGGGTCAGTGCAAGACTTGGAGGGGCGAGTACTGTTCGCTAGTCCCGCGAGTTCGGTGCCAGCGAGCGCGGCGCAGGTGAGTGCGGCGTAGGTAGGTTCGGTGCAGGCGAGCGCGATCCTGGCGGGCGTGGCGCCCGTAGGAGCGGCTCCGGCGAGAGTGGCTCTCTCGAGCAGTGCCCCAGCAGGCTCAAGCCAGGTGAGGGAACTCGAGGGGGGGGGGGGGGGGGTCGAGTGGAGCAGGAAAGGATGGAAGGTAGAGGAAGCCCCTTCTGCGAGCTGGTGCTTTCCGCACCCATCCCGGAAGGGCTCGGGGAGTGGGACAGGGTCTACTACCACGGCCGGGACGACCCAGTCCAGCACCTGCAGTCGTTCGAGCACTCAGTTTCTATCAGGCCGATGTCGGACGCCTTCAAGTGTCGGCTCTTTATCGTCGCCCTAAAGGAGAAGGCCAGGGAGTGGTTCCACCTACTCCCTGTCGGGTCGATCTACGCTTTTGAAGATTTGCGTAGAAGTTTCTTGTTGCGGTTCTCAACTTCGAAGAAGAGGAAGAAGGACGCTGAGTCCCTCTTCAAGGTGAAGCAGGAGCCCAAGGAGTCGTTGGCTCATTATGCAGATCGGTTTCAGGAAGAAGTATTCCTCACCCAGGAGATGCCCGGGTTTGCCCTTCAGCTGCTCGCCTTCACGTTGGGGCTGAAGGAGAGTTTCTTCAAGATGGATCTAAAGAGAAAGGCCCCTGTCTCCTACGAGGAGTTGATGGAGAGGGTGGCGGAGGAGGTCGAGAGTGAGGAGGCCAATCCGAAGCTCACCAAGAGGCTAGCAAAGCTCAGTGAGCCGGAGGTCAAGCAGCAGGAGGTGCGGAGAAGGGAAGAGCCCCGGGCCCCGGAGGGGGGATGGAGGCAACATGGCGGGGGGATGCCAGGTCAAGGAAGAGGTTACGCCCCGGGAGGGGGTAACTTCCATGGAGGGCAAGGAAGACCCCAACAGCTGGGATGGAGGCAGGGTCCGAGGCAGATGCCTCCCCCGCCTCAGCAGGATATGGCGATCAGGAGAGGAAGAGGAGGAAGAGGAAGGAGATAAGGAGCGGAAGCAGGAGCAGGAAGGAGGAGGGGAAATAGGGCGGCAGAGGCCGGGAGGGGAGAGGTGGCGTTGCCATACTGTGACTTCCATGATGAGGAAGGTCACGCAACGGTCACCTGCCCATAATTCTTAGAGACAAAGAGGGATAGAATGTCGGCGCCGTGGCAGCAACAGCAGGTGAGGATCGAGGAGGTCCTGCCTCGGGAGGACGAGGAGGAGAGGTGTGAGGACAAGGTTGATTTGGGGACCCGAGGAGGGATCAGAGTGATCCACGGGGGAGTATGTGTGGAGGCAACCCGCAAGGCGAGTCTCCATACTATCTACCGCCGGAGCGTGGCTTCGACATCCACGGACCCACTCCCCAGCAGAAAAAATTACTTTCTCCCAAAGGGACATGCCGGGTCATGAGGACCCTTTCTGCGACGCACTGGTCATCCAGACTGCCATCGAGAACTTCACGGTGTCCCGGATTTTCGTGGACAACGGAAGCTCCGTCAACGTCATCTTCAAGAAGGCGTTCGATGAGATGAAGGTGGAAGCCAAGAGGGTGTTGGCCTCGGATGGCCCGTTGTTTGGGTTCTCCGGAGAGAGGAAGGGGGTTGAGGGGGGAGTGGGGCTCCTTGTGGTCCTGGGCGGGCAATCTCGGAATTGCCGCTTCGTCATAGTGGATGCCCCCAGCAGCTAAAGAGCCATCTTCGGACGGCCTCTAATCAGTGCTTTCCGCTGCGTCCCCTCCACTTTCCACCAATGCCTTAAGTTCATCTCAAGGGGAGTCCAGATTCGAGTAAGAGGGGATTCGAAGGTAGCAAGGCAGTGCTACGTGACGGCGGTCAACACCATCTCCTGGATGACCGAGGCAGAAAAATGGGATCAGGAGGTGGGAGAGCCGACGGGTCTCGGAGAGGCAGAGGAGGAGAAAGGGAAGGAAGGGTCGGCGGAGCCGATGGAGGAGGAGAAGGAAGAGGTAGAGAGTCGGGCCCAAGAGGAAGGGGCGGAAGAAGTGATGAAGGTCCAGGAGGGAGAAGAAGAGGAGAAGGAAGAAGGTTGGGGAGAACAGTCCCGGCTGGAGGCCGTGGAGGAAGTCATAGAGCTCGAGGTCATCACCCGAGCTGGGGTGGTGGAGAAGGTGCGCATCAGCGGGGAGCTCGACCTCGAGGAGCAGAAGCAGATCCTGGCTTGCGTCCACGAAAACTTGGATGTCTTCGCTTGGAGTGCCGCGGAGATGCCCGAGATCGATGCAGATGTGGCTTGCCATCGCCTCAACCTCGACCCAGGCACCCGCCCCATTCGTCAAAAGAAGAGGGCTACAACAGACAAGTTGGAGGGACCCATCCGAGAGGAGGTGGGTAAGCTCCTACAGGCGGGTTTTGTATCAGAGATCCAGTATCCAGGCTGGGTCTCCAACGTGGTGATGGAAAAAAAGGGAGGAGGTAAGTGGAGGATGTGTATCGATTTTCTTTGCTTAATAAATCGTGCCCCAAGGATTGTTATCCCTTGCCTAGAATCAACGCGCTGGTTGATTCAGCCGTCGGTTTTCCTGTAATGTCTTTTCTAGATGCTTTTTCAGGTTACCATCAGATCCGAATGCACCCCCCCCCCCCCCCCCCCCCCCCCCCCGACATCAAAGATGTCTCCTTCATCACAGAATATGGGTGCTACTGTTATAAGATGATTCCCTTTGGTCTCAAGAATGCAGGGGCCACGTATCAACGAATGATGGACATGGTCTTCCGAGAGCAGAAGGGAAGAAACCTGGAAGTTTATGTTGATGACCTCATGATAAAGAGCCGGGATCTCAAATCTCACCTCCAAGACCTAGA
This sequence comes from Dactylorhiza incarnata, assembly GCA_033032865.1. Lineage (NCBI taxonomy): Eukaryota > Viridiplantae > Streptophyta > Magnoliopsida > Asparagales > Orchidaceae > Dactylorhiza > Dactylorhiza incarnata. The sequence continues at coordinate 1,054,191 of JAWHQI010000203.1, read as the reverse complement.
AGAGACCTTTGGGACCTTGCGAAAGTACAAGATGAAACTCAATACCCTGAAGTGTGTCTTCGGGGCTAGCAGGGGGAAATTCCTGGGTCACTTGCTCACCCCGGCAGGGGTGGAGCCTAACCCAGATAAGGTTAAGGCCATCTTAGAGTTGGGAGAGCCAAGGAACGCGAAGGAGGTTCAGCGTCTCACGGGAAAGTTGGCTGGACTCATCAGGTTCCTCTCCAAGGCGGATGAGAAGTGTGCGCCTTTCTTCAAGGTGTTACGGGGAAATAAGAAGTTTGAGTGGACCTCAGAATACGTGGAAGCTTTTCAAGCTTTGAAAGGGCAGCTCACCCGGGCTCCCCTACTCTAGGGACCAAGGAAAGGGGAGGATTTATCCCTATACTTGGGGGTAGGATCCGAAGCGGTAAGTTCAGTGTTGGTTCGGGAAGAAGGGAGGAGGCAGTTCCCCATATACTACGCTAAACGGGTGCTGAGGAAGGCGGAGCTCCGATACCCAATCTTGGAGAAGTTGGCTTTTTCTTTGATGGAATTGGCTCACAAGCTCAGGCCATACTTCCAAGCACACTCCATTAAAGTGGTGACCGTGAAAGTGGAGGTTTAGTTCTTATTTATCTTATTAAAAGATCTTGTTTAAGTTTTTCTTTAAAGTAATGATATATGTATATATGTGTTCTGAGTGAGGAATAAAATCAAGCACTAACAGTGCATAAGAAAAATCACAGCACAGCAGTAATAAAAGTAAAGTAAAAACAAGCAAAGCCAGATGACACAAAATATATAGTAGTTCCCCTCAACTGGGTACATCTACACTTCTACCCACTGGTAGGAATCCACTAGGAGGTTGTTGATAAGGTGCCCTCACACCACGGGGTTTTTGATAAGGTGTCCACACACCAGGTGAGCTGTTGATAAGGTGCTCTAACCAAATAGCAGGTTTTTGCTAAGGTGCCCTGTCACCGGGAGTTAACTTTTGAAGGGAGTTATAGCCCTGTACAGGATGGGGTAAGGAAGTAAAATAAAAACAGAAATTATGATGTTCTTCTCTGTATGAGAAGACTCTTGAAGATCCTGATATGGTGTTGAATGGATCTGATTATTATGTTGAAGAGCTCCCCCTGTCTGATATGGTTTGATGACAGTTCTAGAGATCTCTCCTCTTGATTATACAAGCACTTCTTTCTTCTTTTGCAGTGATGATCCTGAGCAAGTAGTTGTGATTGTTGTCTCAGGATGAAAATGATCTGCAAGAAGATGTTAGCAAGAAAATAGAAATGTGCTCTGTGTTTTTGTCGTCTGTACTATATCTATATATATCTCTCTACTTCTGCTCTTTTTTTTATATATAATCTGAGAAGTCTTTTTGAATTCTTGCTGGGAATATGGAAAGAGATAAAGTCTCTTTAATTTGATTCCTTGGGAAGAGGAATTGCCGTCTTTGACTCTTCAGCAAACGGCTATAATCTTTATTGCCTGCAACGGCTACATCAGAAGAGCATGTATAATAATAATATATTAATGTTAGTCGAGCAGTATAAATTGATTTAATAATGTTGCTGATAACATTTTCATCGAGCGCTGTTTTGAAATAGATTTGTCGACCGCTGGCTTGAGTCTGTCGAGCGCCGTTCAGAGAATTCCTGGCCGCTGAGGTTATTCTGACTGAATTCATCGAGCGCTGTTCGCCATTTATCGAACGCTGTTCTGATGGAAATTTGTCGAGCGCTGGCTGGCTAGAGTTTGTCGAGCGCTGTCTGTCTTGAATTTGTCGAGCGCCGTTTGACATTCGTCGAACGCAGAGAGCTTATATTATTTGCTTATGTATATTCTCCGATTCGATCGCATCATATTTAATTTATGTTTTCTTAATTTATCTAAGTTATTAGATGACTTATTGACAAGAGGATGGATCCTAACTCAAATCAAAAGCTAAGGTTACAACAATCTCCCCCTATTTGAGTTGGTATCAAGATTCAAGTTAAAACCGAGTGGTCTGGAAATCTTCTTTTAGTCCAAACAGCTTTTGATTGAAAATTTTCAAGTGCAGCAGCTTATTTCTTGAATTAAAATTTTCAGTTGCAGCAACCTATGTAATCAGAGAGATTAAATCTTGTGGTTTGGTAATCTCCTCTATTTGGTTAGGATGCTAGCAGTTTTAATTTTTAGGTTCTCCTTTTCTCTCTCACTTGGTTTCTCTGAATTTCTCATTTTCTCTCTCACTTGAGCTTTAATGATTTTTGTTCTTAAATTATTTGAGCAACTTTGCTTTCCTAGACTTGATTTCTAAGGATCTGAATTAAAATTTTCAATTGCAGCAACCTTTAATGAATTTTAAGGAATGAAAAACTTTGTCTGATACCTTCCTTCTTAAAGAATCCCCTTATCAGAAGAGACTCACACTCAGTGCTTCTGATTATTTCTAATCAATGCAACTACAGTAGAATGCTCAACATAATTTGGAGAAGGTCTGTAAGAATTTGAAGTATATCTGATAATGTTTTCAAAAGAGTTTTAATTATAATTTGAGTGAGATTATTAAACATTGCCTTATAATTAAGTTTTTTGGCCTTTTTACTTCATTAAAGTACAAAAAAAAATTTCTTTGATAATTAATTTCTTTTTCTTTAGAAATTTGTTCAAACTTTTTGGCCTGCATTTTGAGATTTCTCCCATTGGTTGTGCTTGCCATAGAAAATTTGTTTTTAAGAAAAATAGTTTGTTCTCTTGATGATTTCAAATTTTCTTGAAGTTTATTATTCTCAGGAGTTAGAAAATTTATTTTTGTTAACTCTTTTAAAATTTTATTTTCATATTTTATTAAGTCTGTAAATGTTAATTTAAGGTCAGACTTGAAAGTATTAGAGGTAAAGTTGGAAGTTGGAGTTACCTCATTTACCTTTTCTAATTTAGCTTCTATATCTTGGATTTGATGTGAGCCATATATGGCCATCATGCAGAAAGCTCTAGCTCTAAGTTCTTCTTCTTTACTTAGGTTTGTTGATGGTTCTGCATCATATATACAGTTAGTGAAAGAAGTAGAAGAGGGTTCATTTACCATCCTAGAGAGGGAGTTCCAGATTCCTCTTGCAGAAGTGCAGTCTTCAACTCTTTGAAGAATGTCTTTTGACACAGATTGAGCCAAGATCTACATAGCTTTGGCATCTGCATCTGTTGAGTGGTCTGAAGATGGGGAAGGTTCTGTAGATGGGGAAGGTCCTTTATGTTTATCAGTCTGCCCATCATCAGCACCAGCTTTGAATTTATCTGGCTTCATTTTGCAAACACGGGCAGTGACATCAGTTTCTCTGTTGGTAGTCTTCTTTGAAGAAGATATATCAGCTCCAACATAAACAGGCCCTTTCATTGCTCTCGAAGGGGACATGAGACTCGTGGAACTAGGTAATGCAGGTGTAGCTGCCTTTGATGATATGAGGGGAGGTCCTGTCAAAATAGATTTGTAAATTTCTTCATCTATAGCATTCATATATAATTTAATTCTAACTTGCCATAATGAGATATTATCTAAATTAAATATGGGTGGATCTGAGAACAGAAAGGTTTCTTGTGTCATTTTGAAAACCCTAAGAACTAAATGTGATCTTTGTGATTTCAGGTGTTAGCCTGTAAAAAAAAATCAACTCCTCTGATACCAATTGAAAGTGGAGGTTTAGTTCTTATTTATCTTATTAAAAGATCTTGTTTAAGTTTTTCTTTAAAGTAATGATATATGTATATATGTATTCTGAGTGAGGAATAAAATCAAGCACTAACAGTGCATAAGAAAAATCACAGCACAGCAGTAATAAAAATAAAGTAAAAATAAGCAAAGCCAGATGACACAAAATATATAGTAGTTCCCCTCAATTGGGTACATCTACTCTTCTACCCACTGGTAGGAATCCACTAGGAGGTTGTTGATAAGGTGCCCTCACACCAAGGGGTTTTTGATAAGGTGTCCACACACCAGGTGAGCTGTTGATAAGGTGCTCTAACCAAACTGCAGGTTTTTGCTAAGGTGCCATGTCACTGGGAGTTAACTTTTGAAGGGAGTTATAACCCTGTACAGGATGGGGTAAGGAAGTAAAATAAAAACAAAAATTAGGATGTTCTTCTCTGTATGAGATGACTCTTGAAGATCCTGATATGGTGTTGAATGGATCTGATTATTATGTTGAAGAGCTCCCCCTATCTGATATGGTTTGATGACAGTTCTGGAGATCTCTCCTCTTGAATATACAAGCACTTCTTTCTTCTTTTGCAGTGATGATCCTGAGCAAGTAGTTGCGATTATTGTCTCAGGATGAAAATGATCTGCAAGAAGATGTTAGCAAGAAAATAGAAATGTGCTCTGTGTTTTTGTCGTGTGTACTATATCTATATATATCTCTCTCTACTTCTGCTCTTCTCTTTTTTTATATATAATCTGAGAAGTCTTTTTGAATTCTTGTTGGGAATATGGAAAGAGATAAAGTCTCTTTAATTTGATTCCTTGGGAAGAGGAATTGTCGTCTTTGACTCTTCAGCAAACGACTATAATCTTTATTGCCTGCAATGGCTACATCAGAAGAGCATGTATAATAATAATATATTAATGTTAGTCGAGCAGTATAAATTGATTTAATAATGTTGCTAATAACATTTTCGTCGAGCGCTGTTCTGAAATAGATTTGTCGACCGCTTGCTTGAGTCTGTCGAGCGTCGTTCAGAGAATTCCTGGCCGCTGAGGTTATTCTGACTGAATTCATCGAGCGCTGTTCGCCATTTATCGAACGCTGTTCTGATGGAAATTTGTCGAGCGCTGGCTGGCTGGAGTTTGTCGAGCGCTGTCTGTCTTGAATTTGTCGAGCGCCGTTTGACATTCGTCGAGCGCAGAGAGCTTATATGATTTGCTTATGTATATTCTCCGATTCGATCGCATCATATTTAATTTATGTTTTCTTAATTTATCTAAGTTATTAGATGACTTATTGACAAGAGGATGGATCCTAACTCAAATCAAAAGCTAAGGTTCCAACAGACCGACCACCCGCTTCGCAAAGTCATGGAAGGGGTGGAGCATTAAGGAAGGCTAGCCACTAGGTCCGTAGAGCTAAGTGAGTTCGACATCACATTTGTGCCTAGGATGTCAATCAAGGCACAAGCGGTGGCGAACTTCATGGCGGACTACGCGACTGAAGTGGAGGAGCATGAATCACCTCCCCCGGTGGCCTGGAGGATGTTGGTGGATGGCGCATCAGGGAAGCACTCCTATGGAGGGGGAATTGTCCTAATAAGCCCCCAAGGGACAAAGATCGAGCAGGCCTTGAGCATCCATTTCCCGATTACCAACAATCAGGCCGAGTACGAGGCAGTGATAGAGGGCCTGCGGCTGGCCAGGGAGCTGGGAGTGCAGGACGTGGAGGTCTCAACGGACTCCATGGTGGGGGCATGCCAAATCAGGGGGGAATTTGAAGCAAGGGAGCCGACCCTCCAACGCTACCTAGAGAAGGTTAAGGGGGTCATCAGCCAATTTTGCACTTTCTCCATCACACATGTGCCGAGGGAGGAGAGCACCCAGACAGACCTCCTAGCCAAGTTTGGACCTCGGGCTGGAGGAACAGTAGCGGAACTCTTCCGACCTTCCATCGAAGAGGGGGAGCTGATGGAGGTGGATCAGCGAGCATCGTGGATGGATCCCTTTGTCACCTTACTGGCATCGAGAAAGTTCCCCGAAGGGGACATAGATAAACGGCGCTTCAGGTACAAGTCAGCCTATTATTCCTTACATGCAGGAGGACTATATAGAAAGACACTCTCGAGGCTCCTGGCCCGCTGCGTATCAGAGGAGGAGGTCCCGAGTGTCCTAGTGCGCAAATCTTAGCACACCGCTATAGGCGGTAGCAAGACTGCGGCACGAAATGGCAGTGTACCGATCGTTCAAGTAATATAAAATGTGGGAGTGAATCCTCAAGTATCGAATCTCTAAGGAACACAGTAAGGTGGAATTTACTTTTGAGGAGGGACTTGAGATTGAAGTCCTTTAGGTCGGGTGAAATGTGAACGGGGGGGGGGGGGATTGGTTTATGGAAAATAAACGAAAACATCTACTCAACTACTCCTATGCTGGCCTTGAGCGCACTGCTTCGTTAGGCGAATGGATTACACGTGCCGATATGCCACACTTCACTAGGCGGATGGACGAGAAGGCTTGCAGATGGAATGGTTTGCACCGGCGGGGTCGAGGTGGATTACACAGGCCGTTAGCACCGCTTAGCTTGGTAGATGGAAGAGTAGTCTTGCGGAATGGAAGAGTAGGCTAGCATAATGGAGTGGAGGGTGATGACGGATGTGGATGGAAAATGGATGGGGGCGCACCTCATACACACATATGAACAAAATAATCTCATATAAATGAAATAAACATTATAAATCATAGTTCATAGTGCCATCATCAAAGTATAGAGAAATCTAGCATTTACATCTACCAATACAAAGAAAGAGAAAGTCAGGAATCGACCCAATCCGAAGCCTTGTCGAAGATTCACGGTTGGAATCGCTGGGTTGTCAATCCGCGTCCAAGCTTGGTCTTCAACTGCGTCCGGGGTAGAGAAGGCTGTCACTACCTTCCAATGGCCCGTCTTCTTCGTGTCACGATCCGGCCGCACGACCTAGCTTCCTTCTCCTTCGATATTGGTGGATGTAGGGCCAGATCTCTCTCCTTGGAGCTCAAGGATGATGGAGGAGGCCAAAGGGGGCGGAGAACCTGCTGAAATGGCGGAGCTAAGCGGAAAAATGGCGCTGGAAATGTTCGTCCGGAATAGGGCAAGAGCTGCAGCTTTTATACAAAATAATCAGAAATTTGGTCACGCACGGTCGAACGCATGACCGTGCGTGAACCGTGCGTGAACCGTGCAATATTAATTAAGAAAAAATGCCAGGAAGACGACCCAGAGTGCCCGTGTGTTTTACTCACGCACGGTCGAAGCCGACCGTGCGTAAAAACGCACGGGCAAATTCAGAAACCTCGAAATCCGGCAAACAACAGGAGGCCGTGCGTTTTGTTCACGCATGGTTGAGGCCAACCGTGCGTGATGAAAACGCACGAGGGGGCAGATCACCATATTGATCAGCCGATCATAGCGCACGACCGCAGCCGACCGTGCGTCAAGTAAACGCACGACCGTGCGATTCATACATGATGAATTCTGGGCAATATGGATGATCTGCCCACCTGCACAACGAAACCACACGCTGAGAACACACCTCCAGCACAAGTATAATAACAGAAAAAGAATGGGGAGCACAATGTGCTTGCCCCCAACAAAATAGTGCGCAATTGCACACCACAACGGGCCTAAACATTGCACTAATAGTGAAAGTGCGTACGAGTAAAATATAAGCAATTAGGAACTAAAAATGAAGTGCAAAAGCAGGAAAACTAGCCCAGATGAGTCCATAAAAGTGTATATAAATGGGACTCATCACACCCCCAGACTTACCTGTTTGCGCGTCCCGAGCAAACAAATCCTAATCAGGCAGGAAAATGGAATAGCTAGCTTAAAAATTACAAAGTGGAGTACCATACGAAGTCGCATGCTCAAGTGCATAGAAAAATAGTAGAGAAGATTTCTAATTATACAAATAGTTTATAAATTTCTAATAGAGTAAATAAATATGACTACTACTCAAAATGGTGAACTACGGTGAATCACCCGGTCACGCATACGGAGAAAGTAAACTAAGCGCTGAGATGAGCATTGCTCAAGATTGGGGTGCAGGACAAACTCCACCGAAATCCATGGGTGTCGGTGACCATAAGCTCGCCCGGTCACATTCTCTCCACGACATTAGATTGGTTCAAGGAGTGAGTTAGTATCACTTTAGGTGAGAGATGGGGCTTGGGTTACGGTGAGGTAAACAAAGATAAACATGGAGGCTAAGCACACCTAACCCAACATGAGCATAAGGTAGAGCTACCCGAATGACTATAAATAAACAAATGCACCACACCCCCAGACTTGGATTTTTGCAACATAGGTGTGTGGCACCACCTACTCCCAATACAAAATTTTTCTATTTTCAATAAAACTCATTTTTTTCTTTTTCTCCTTTTTTTATCATTTTTTCTTTCTTCTTCTTGTCTTTTCTTTTCAGCAAATTTTTCAAATGGGCATATCCACAAATTCACATAATAGGCACCACAATCAACACCACCAAATTAAGATCTAAATAAAATGCTCGCATTTGGGTGTGCGACTAGGATTGGCTTTGAAGCTTTGGTGAGGTATAGGTGGAGTTGAACCAAAAGGATTGGGTAGGCGCAAAGGGGCTAGCGAGGGAAGATATCAGGAATGACACAAAGGCTCAACCGGGCCAAAATGGTGGCCTACGTCATTCTCACGCAAAAGAACTATCCTATGCCAATGCTTCAAGAATCGCTTGGGGCAAGTTCTTAGCCACCGAGAATGATTATCCTTCCTCCGGCTCGATTAATACGCATCTAACGATACTTTACACACATCCCTATGCTACCTTTTGATTCACACCAGATTCACCATTTGAGTAGAGTAAACAAAATTTACACTAAAAGAAATGCATAAAACTAAAAGTATACAAAGAAATCTAATCTACACAAATCCCTATACTCACATGAGTACTTGACTAGGAACACCGAAGTCAACATTTTACTCCACTACATAATTTAAAAGCCAGCACAATCATTTCCCCAAACACACAAAGGAAATGAGTTACTCGAAACGCGCCTACAGCTAAGTGCACGCTCAAGTGGGTGTTGTGGTGTGCGGTAAAGATGAAAAATACTAAATAAATGAGATAAAGTTACTTCTAGTATGCAATGCAACGTGTGCGTGCACAGTGGGTAACGAGAAGCAGCTCTCCCCCAGACTTAATCTAAACAATCCAACACAAGATATAACCATGAAATTCAAAATGAAGTATAGGGAAAGAGAGTACCCAATGCTCAGTAGTGAGCATACCAGAAGATTGGCGTGTAAACCAAGACAAAGCTGCAGCATCCCCATCCAAAAAAGGACCTGCAGGTGTGAGCTCCGCAAAAACAAAAGAAAATATACATACTAAAATGAAATACCACTAACTAAACTAAACTAGATAAAATAAAAATGCAGGAAAAGGTAAGATAACTACTGGGGTTATTGTCATCCCAACACGACTTATTTAAAAACAAAACAGTTCTAGCTAATGGGCGTATGAAAAAGGAAATGAACAGGTAACTGTTCTAATATGCGTGTCGGTAGCGGGTACCGATACGACGACATAACAGTTACCCCTCTTCCTAAATAATAATACCCGCTTAACAAAGGTAGAGGAAATAGGAAGTAAGAAGAGGAGGAAGGCTGGTCCTCACTCGTCTCACCACAAAATAAATCCTTGCCCAGCAAGGCGTCATATCAAGGGAGGCAGCAGGAGGAAAAGGCAATGAGTGGAGCTTCCTCTACGGAGGGGGGATCAACCTCCTCACATAAGAGGATGCTCTCATCATTGACTTGAGCAACATGCTCCAAGCCCTCCTGGGGTACCTGTGAAGACTTAACCTGCATAGGCTCAGATAGAGAAAAGGGATCAAGAAATAAACAAGAAGAAGAACATAAATAGAAATCAATCGGGGGAGTGGTCCCGGTCTCACTCCCATTAGGTTGGGGAAATAAAATACTGCTGGCATTGTCATCAATGCTGCAAGATTCGGCGGGATCAACAGTGGCCAATCCTAAGATTTGGACTTCCTCCACCGGTGCTGAGGTAAAATCCTCATTACCTAGAAGGTTGTCCTCCTCCATCGGCGCATGCACAATACTTAGATCGCCAGCCTCATCCTGCGACACATCATCAACAATGTCGTCAGAGACGAATGTAGTAGAATGCACAATAGGGGGAGGAATGGTGCTTGGATAAAACTCAAGCACCGATTCCTCACAAAGAATCGAATCCATACACGGTGATATATGCACAGGGGAGATGGGCTCAGCCATGTCAGAGCCTAGATCGGCCGCAACTCTGATGAGCATGTCTGCATCATTCCCTTCAAAACTTGAAGGTGATACATCAACGAAATCAGAGGTGGAAGGTGTGATGTCAGAGTTAGGAGTTGGGACGATCCGGATATCCAGCTCGTCATCCTCGTCCAATTGGCGAAGAAATGCAGCACAATCCTTCAAGGCATGATCCATGCTCCGACAAAACAAGCACTGTTTTGCATTTTTCTTCGGCTCAAATTGGACCGGAGATGAATGCAAAAAGGGCATGTGTGGAGCGGAAGAGTAGCCATAGGACTTACGCGCACCATATGGATTACCAGACGAAGTCGGTGCTCCATACACTGGGCCTTGAGTCTTAAGGTTACTATCTCCCTTTGGACATCTATCACTAGCATGAGATATATCTCCGCACAAACGACAATGAATATTAAATGAAACCCACATTGTGTGAAGATAACTAGATTCAAAAGGAAAATACTATTGTGCAAAATACTACACCTAACAATAATTTACTAAGCAACTTAAATTGAAAACAAGAAAATGGAATAACAAGAACTAAAATAAAATAATGGATGCAATTTACAAATGGAAGAGCTTTTCTCTCAGATTCTCCCTCTCCAGAAAACTCACACGACTGTGTTCCCCGGCAACGACGCCAAAAACTTGATGCGCAAATCTTAGCACACCGCTATAGGCGGTAACAAGACTGCGTCACGAAATGGCAGTGTACCGATCGTTCAAGTAATATAAAATGTGGGGGTGAATCCCCAAGTATCGAATCTCTAAGGAACACAGTAAGGTGGAATTTACTTTTGAGGAGGGACTTGAGATTGAAGTCCTTTAGGTCGGGTAAAACGTGAACGAGGGAGATTGGTTTATGGAAAATAAACGAAAACAACTACTCAACTACTCCTATGCAGGACTTGAGCGCACTGCTTCGTTAGGCGAATGGATTACATGGGCCGCTATGCCACGCTTCACTAGGCGGATGGACGAGAAGGCTTACGGATGGAATGGTTCGCACCGGCGGGGTCGTGATGGTGCGTCCCCTCCGACACTCCTTGATGATGATGACCCGGCTGCCGAGGCGCTGCGCCACAAAGATCTGAGGCGTCATGATGATGCTGTTGGAAATCCGCATTATAATCTCCGCCCGCGGCGTGCCAAAACCGTCATGAAGAATTAAACTTTTTATGCATGCACTTTTATTTTATATTAATAAATATAAAATTATTTCTTGATGATAATTTTATATTTATTAAAATGGTTGTAATTTTTAATTTTTAATTTCATGTTGGTGTGTATTTAACCATGCGGATGGATGAGATTTCATCTCCATCATGGATGATTATTATTTTGTGTAAACTCCTATTTAAAGGGGTCCTTATGATAGAATGAGCATTGAAGATTAAAGCAACCCTAAATTCCCCTTGGGAAGTTTCGGCCAAGGTGGTGCCTCCTCCTTGCCGCCCCCCCTCTTCTTGGTGTGACTCCAAGGCAGCCTCCCTCCATCCTCTTCGGTGCGACTCCGGCGAGACTTCCGCGGTGCGACTCCAAGGAAGAAAGGGTGCTTCTCCGTTCGGTGCGACGCCGGTGAAATTGTGGAGAGAGAGATTCTCCCACCTTATCTTGTGTGTTCATCTTCTTGGTTGGGTAACCCCTTTCCTTGCTAGTGATTCTTTCTACGCCTTAGTTTGTGGAGGTTTTGTCGAATCGTTTTATCCGTGGCTTTAATTTTCTCGTTTGCAAAAATCTGAAATCTAAGTGTTGTTATTGAATCTCTTGTTGTTCGGATCGGGTAGATCCGGTGCGGGAGCGAAACTTGGCCTAGCCTTGATCTGCTCTCCAAGATTGGCGCACTTGGCGCTAACAAGGGAGTTAATCTCAACTAACGTTTTATCGCCGCTTGAATGTTCACCACCGCTCCAAGAAAATTGCCGCTGCGTTTTGAAATGAATCGATTGATGGAATAGATGCTTGTGTAGGTGCGGTGAGTTGTGTGCTTGTTGGAGAGGTAGGTCTTAAGGACGTTGTATCGAGTCCGGCTTACGGTGAGTTGTGTGGTTGTTGGAGAGGTAGGTCCTAAGGACGTTGTATCGAGTCCCGCATATTTTTATCTTTCGGATTTGGAGAGCCAACCGACCCCTTTTCGTTCGCTTTTAGTCGGATCCCTCCATGTTAATTTATTCTCTGTGATGAATGCTTATTCCATAGCGTAACGTCCACGTCGTCACGGTACCCCTACATCAATTTGGTATCAAAGCCGGTCGTTTCAACTCCCACGTTGCAAACATCCTCGCTGCGATCCTTGTTGGTCGTTCTAATCAATAGGAAAATCTGAAAATTTTCGGATTGGTCTGCGTTTAGCAAAATATCAGAAATTTACAACTTGTCAAAAAATTCTGAAATTTTTTCTGTAGCTTCCTGCACGTATTTCCAGCAACATTAAAACTGAAACTTTTTCGATTCGTCCTCGTTAGGTCGGCCTAAAAATTGGAAGCGTCGTAATTCTGTCCAGGTGGTGTGCGAATAACGGTCTGAAATCTGAAATTTTTGTCAAACTTCAAAATTTTTTTTAACGATCTCCGTATTACGCACATCAGGAATCTATAAAATATCCTATGTTCAATCTAGCTACATCCCTAGGAAAAATCATCTTCCCAAAATTTTCCTGAACCTCAATGCGAACTAGGCTAGGCACGGAGTACACGACACCGTCTACGTCTAGGATGGCCGCTGTTGGTGCCAAAAATGGTACCTCCAAAATTCACACTAAAGGGGGTGGGAGAAAACTGCGAAATGTAGGTTACTGAGACAGAAGATGCTGAGACAAAAGGAAAACGATCACAAAAAGGCGATCACGAAAAAATGAGACCGCTTACACAGGTTGTAAGCTGAAGCCCCGGAGCCCAAAAGTCCTTTTCCTGGTACCCCTACCCCTCTATTTATAGACGAGGGGGCTGCCCAAACGGGCAGAACTAAAAACTACGGGCTGCCCGGGATACAGGAGAGCCAGGGCAGGGAGAAGGGGTGCAGATAACAAAAATAAGAAAAACAAGTAGACCGCTCAATCTGGCGGTCTCGCACTGCTCTGACCGCTTGACTCTTAGAAACTCTTGGTTGAGAAGGCAGCTGACGATCCGGGCGGTCACACAAACGGAGACCGCTGAGATCGGAAAAAAGTGCCATGAGAGGAGGTCGCGGGCTTTCTGGGCAAACAGCCGCGAATCAACACAACGATCCCAACACCGAGGCCATAGCAGGCCTACGCACCGAGCTGACTGATCTTAGGATGATGTTAGAACAAATCTTACGGAATCAAGGAGGACCGCCACCACCACCCGGTGATGTTGAGGGGCCCAACCGGCACCAACCGGTCACTGATTCGGATTCTGATGGGGGCTATCCCCGAGTGCCTCCTCGAGAATGCCGCCCCGAGCGTGGTTTCGATATCACTAGAGCCATCAAGATTGATGCCCCCACTTACGATGGCATGGGAGACCCCCAGGTCTTCCTTAGCTGGGTAGTTGATATGGAATGTTACTACCAGTGGCACAATCTCACGGATCTCCAAAACGTCCAAGTCGCCCGCATGAAGTTGACAGATCGTGCGAAAACCTTTTGGCTGAATGAGGAAAGGAGGTTGGGAGCCGGACAGGAAGTCCCACCTATCGGATGGGCGGTGATGAAAAATTTGCTCACCGACCAATACGTTCCCGCTTACCACCGAACCCAAATGTTCGATGAACTAGCCACCCCGCGGCAAGGTTCACAGTCGGTGGCCGAGTATATGGGAGAGTTGAAAGACCGTATGGTGCGTTGCGAGCTTAGGGAACCCCCAGAGGTCACATTATCCAGGTTTCGTAAGGGGCTTCAACCCGACATCCAGCGGAAGCTCTTGCGCTATGGGCACACAGATCTGAACACGACTTTCAATGCCGCCCTAGATATTGAAAAACACTTAGCCGCCAAGGCTCACTCCCATTATTCCCACACGAGGAATAAGACAACCGTTGGAGCGTCTTCTTCCAACTACTCGGACATGGGAAAATCTAGAACCACCGAGTCTAAATCCGTCGTGATCACCGCTAGGAACACTAGGAACCCCACGAGTGAGCGTGTTCCCATTGGGAAAGTTAGCAAGGCCAATACCATGTGTTATTCTTGCGGTGTTCAAGGCCACTATGCCTTTGAATGCCCAACTAAGACTATGGCCGTTGCCCTCTTAGACATGGCCGCCGATTCTACTGATTATGTGTATGAGGCCGCTGAGGAGAGCGACCCCGAAGGGGTCCCAAGCGATTTGGAAGACGATCCCCCCTCATGGTGATGCGTTGTATTCTGACCACTCCACGTCCACTAGATGACTGGAGGAGGACGAGTATCTTTTCTCTGATCTTTAAGAGTGGTGACAAAGTGTGCAAGCTCATTATAGATAGCGGTAGCTGTGTGAATGTTATCTCTGAGAACGCCGTTAAGCGTATGAATCTGACCACAGAACCACACCCCACACCCTATCAGGTAGCTTGGATTAGCAAGGTTACCGTCCCGGTTAGCAAGCGTTGCCTGTTCCCTCTTACCTTTAAATCTTACACGGATGAGGTTTGGTGTGACGTCCTTCCCATGGACGCGTGCCATGTGTTATTAGGCCGCCCTTGGCTTTATGACCGTGACGTCACACATTTCGGTCGAGCCAATACTTATGAATTCAAATTCAACGGTAAGACCATCACATTGAGACCGACCGTTCTGAAGGAGCCGGTAGCTTTGGCTAAGGACACTACTGTCCCGGCCGAGAGGAAGGCTTTGAGCCTAGTTGGTAGGAGAGAGTTTGTGAGAGATCCTTTTCTTGAGGGAGTTATGTACGCTTTAGTTCTTCTGAGTGCGAAGGGTGAATCGGAAGCGTTGGAGGAGTTGCCTAGGGAGTTACGAGCACTTTTGGACGAATATAAGGACGTGTACCCAGACGAGTTGCCTTCTGTGTTACCTCCCTTGAGGAACATACAACATGCGATAGATCTCATTCCGGGTTCGTCCCTGCCGAACCAACCCCACTATAGGCTTCATCCCGCGGCCCACAAAGAGCTGCAGACTCAGATCGAGGATTTGATGAAAAAGGGATTCATCAGGTGTTGGTGCCAAAAATGGTACCTCCAAAATTCACACTAAAGGGGGTGGGAGAAAACTGCGAAATGTAGGTTACTGAGACAGAAGATGCTGAGACAAAAGGAAAACGATCACAAAAAGGCGATCACGAAAAAATGAGACCGCTTACACAGGTTGTAAGCTGAAGCCCCGGAGCCCAAAAGTCCTTTTCCTGGTACCCCTACCCCTCTATTTATAGACGAGGGGGCTGCCCAAACGGGCAGAACTAAAAACTACGGGCTGCTCGGGATACAGGAGAGCCAGGGCAGGGAGAAGGGGTGCAGATAACAAAAATAAGAAAAACAAGTAGACCGCTCAATCTGGCGGTCTCGCACTGCTCTGACCGCTTGACTCTTAGAAACTCTTGGTTGAGAAGGCAGCTGACGATCCGGGCGGTCACACAAACGGAGACCGCTGAGATCGGAAAAAAGTGCCATGAGAGGAGGTCGCGGGCTTTCTGGGCAAACATAATCCCCGCACATTTTTAAGTTACGCCCGGAACTTCGAAAATGTTAACTCTGACCGTGGAGACCGCGACCGTCATAAATGCATCTTGATCTATAAATACCGGCTGATATCTTCATATTCCGAGATATTGTGAAAACCCAATCCTCAAGCGGTCACTGAAAAGTTGGCAGGCGCGATCTCCTGCTAAGATGACCATGCTTGACCTCTTAAAAACTCTTCCATCAAAAGCAAACTCTCCTGGGAAAAAAGAAAATGTTAGCTCAAAGAAAAGGAAGAAAGCGCCAAAGATCTTGACGAAAGCGAGCGCTTCAAAGGGGACCGCCCGATCTCCGAAGAAATTTGAACTTCCGGAGAGTTCAGTTGCGCCGGTCTCTGTTATCTTTGAGCCATCTAAAGCTTCTTCAGATCCTGTGTTGAAATTATCTGACTTTTCCATTTCCTTTGATTGTCAGAAAACCCTGGAAATGCTTGATCAAACAGCTTCCAAGCCACCCGAGACCGCTTCTACAGAAACCATTCTGGCCGGTCTGCGTCAAAAACATGCCGAAGCAGAATCTCTAAGGCAAAAGATTGCTGACCGCGTGGAAGTTGCTGAGAACAAGAAGAGAAAAGATTCGAGCCCTTCCAGTTTAACTTATAAAAGAAGCAGAAAAAATGAAGAAGAAAAAGAAGACGTGATCGCCCCGGGGGCGATCACACTGTCTGAATCTACCGATCCGGAAGTCACTGTGGAAACTTCCAAGGTAAACGTTAAGGGCGATCCCTCCTTCCTTCCTGCGATCTCAGTTTTATCAAGAGAGGATGATTCCGAATTAATCGCCTATCTTGATGAATCTTCTTCTAATAATTCGTCTTTTTCATCGCTGCAGGTGTCGGATCCCCTTGAAGCTTCCGCTCTTAGAAATGCTGCTGTTGAGAAGGAGATCGCTGATAGGGAGAAGGAGATCGCTGACAGAGCGATCAAGGCGAGGGAGGAAGACAAGAAGAAGAAGGAGAAAGAAGAGATGCAGAAGAAAAAGGCTGATGAGAAGAAAAGGAAGGATAAGGAAAGGGAGAAAAGAGGAAAAAAGGAGAAAGAAGAGGAAGAAAAGAAAAAGGAAGCGGCTAAGACCGCCGAGGAGGAACGGGAGAAAGAGGCGATCAGGGCTGCCGAGGAGAAGGCAGCTCTAATCGCTGAGGAGAGGAAGAAGGAAACGGTCAGGATTGCTGAGGAAAAAGCGGCCCTGGTCGATGAAGAGAGGGAAAAGGCTGCGGTCTTGCAGACCGTAGTGAATAAAAATACTGAGGAGGAGATCGCGGAGAGATTGCAGATCGCCAAGGAGAAGGCTGCACTTTCTAGCGGTCTCCCAACTGATTCTCTTCAGGGAGATCGTTTGAACAAGGCTGCAGCGGATCGTGCGGCGGCGGTCTCGATTTTGCGATCTGGTAAGTATAAAATGATTCCTCAGCCGGTCGAGTTCCTTTCATTACCTATAGTTCGCTCTGCTTCTCCTGAAAGAAAACATGGGATCGTTTTTATTGAGACCGATGACATCCTCTTAAGTAATGAAGAATTAAAAAGGAGAAGAAAAGAGGGGGAAAAATCGCAGAAAAGAGATTTGGAAAGAATGGATCTGGAGCGCTTAAGGGGATCAGATCGTCTTTCTCTGACCGCAGATCCCGCGGTCACTAAAGATACCAGAAGAGCTTTACGTGACTGCGGTCTTAACTTCTTTCCAAGTACTTTTCTGTTTATTTAAAAAAGCTTATTTGACTGTATGCTCATGATTGAAGTAACCCATCTCTTATGACCGCAGATAATGAAAATGTTGAGATCGAGGAGGGAGAGCTTCCTCAGCACATTGAGATCTCCCCTCAGTTAACCAACATCCTTAACCCGATGTTTGAGGATGTTCGCTCTATGCTGATGAGAGAGCGAACTCAGAACGATCAGATTCGCGGTCTTGAAGAAAAACTGCGTACTAATGAGAAGAGGATTCGTGAAGAATGCGATCTGAGAGTTGAAGAGATCGCTCGAGCTCTTAAGAAAGCCGAAAAAGAGACTGAGTACTATAAGGGAAAAGCTGCGGCGCTGTCCGCGGAAAATGAGAGGCTGAGGAGCGGCCACGGAAAGATAATGATGCGACCGGGTACCTCTGGCGATCATCCATCGGAGAGACCGCAACCTGAGATTGTGCTGATTCCTATGGAGCAGGTGGACAAGGAGATGTCGAAGATCCACCGGTCTGCGATGCTGGCCAATCACAGTTTGGTGTCAGTTATGGCCGCAGTGAATGATATGCAAGATGTCGCTGCTCATGTAGGAAGAAATAGGCCTTCTAGGAGATGATTATTTGTTTTGAGACCGAGCGGTCTCTGAATTCTAAACATTTTGCCTTGTAATATTTTTACTATTAATGTTCCATCTGTTTTTGTGACCTTTTTATTTTATGCTTTGTGCGGTCTTTGATTCATATAATCTTGGTCTTTATGCTTGGACTGCCTGTATTGCTGCTGCGCTTTATTTGATTGAGATCGCCAGTCATAGCATGCTTTTGCGTGACTTTGCACAGGTCGAGCGGTCTGAACCTTTTTCTTCTGGGCGATCTTCAAGAGGTAATGATTACGAAATGACCCTTCGTCTTCTATAAATAGCTACCTCCATAACATTCATTTTATGCCTTCTTGATTGCGCTACAAGCTCCGGTCTCAGCGATTACTAAATATGGTGTCCGCTCGTGCTTCTTCTGCTACTATCTTCCTGAACGCCGATCACAAACAAGGACGTTTATCAAAGGATGAGTATATTGAATTTATAAAGAAATATATGATCCAAACTCAGGTGGTTGTGAGACCGCCAACTGAGCAAGAAAGGCTAAACTTTGTCGAGGAGAAAAAGTTTATCATTCCCATCGATCATTTTGATAATGGGCTGAGGATTCCACTCCCCTGGGAGTGGTTAGAGATTTTGGAATATTATGGCTTCGTGCTCGCCCAGCTGGCTCCGAACTCTATCGGTCTGGTTAACGTCTTCATCAATTATTTGAGATCGGAAAGAGTGAAATTCACAATGAATTTGTTCCGTGCAACCTTCACCGCAAAAATTTTGAAAGAAGGCAGAAAGAAAGAAGAATTTAAAGGATTGATGTATTTTTCAGCAGATGGAATTAAGATTCTGAACCTTCCTAATAAAATTTCTTTCTGGACAGAAAGATTCCTTGTTTTTGAAGGTGACCTTGGCGGTCTCAGGAGCTCACCCTCTCCGCGACCTGACAGCATTTTTAAGAAAATAAAGGCGGTCTCAGAGGAAGAGCTGAAGATTCTGGCCTTTTTGGCGGGTAAAAGGATCGATCTTGTTTATTATCTAGCGATCTGGCCTGAGATCGCCGAGATCGCCCCTGCTGAAAGTGAGTTTTTTCTTGCGGTCTCGAATAATTTCTTTTTATGTCTTTTGAATGCTTTTTAAAACCTTTTCTTTACTTTTTAGCGAGCTTTGCGGTCCCTGCGCTTGACCCTATCTCCCCAGCAGCAGAAGTTCTTACTCAGAGGGAGAGAAGGCTGAAGCGTGAGGCCGACGTGTTCGGCGTAACTTCTGAGACCGCCGAGCAAGTTTTTCCCTTGATGGGTTTTAAAAGAAAAATGAAGGATATCAAAGGAAAGCCTCTCCTCAGATGGGCGGCCTCAGGAAGTTCTGTGAAGGTGTCCACTGATTTACCCTCGTGGAGCGGGAAGGTGACCCGTCACGCATACGCGGTCACTTCGGCTTTGTACGGGAGAAAGAACACAAATGAGATATTAAATATTGAGACCGATGCGCTTCCCGACCTTTGCGCTCAAGTGACTGCTAGAAGTACAATCTTGAATCATCATATGGGGCGGTCTCTTTGCAGCGCTCTGGACGAAATAACTGCCTTGCAAGAAGAAAGAAGAGTGAGAATTTTTCTTATGTTCCATGAATGTGTTACCTGTGATCGTGCGGTCTAACATATATCTCTTTTGCAGCAATCTGAAAAAACGGCTTACGACCCTGAGAATCCTGCTTTCCAGAGGGCTTTGATGCACCATATAAAAGAGACCGCCGACCAGGTGCTGGATGAGGTTCGTAACCGCGGTGGTTTTACTGAAGAGTACAAGGACGTCACATTTGCCGATCTCTTCCCTGACGCGGCGCAAAGAATTGAAGAACAATCTGTGACCGCTGAAGAGACCGCAGATGCTGCTGAAGGATCTGCTGATGCTGCTGATGAGACCGCAGGTCAAGAGAAAAATGTAGTGATTGAAGACGAAGAGAGCGGAAGCCGCTATACCCTTGGTCTAGATTCCAGTTCGAGCTCGAGCTCTGGATCTAGAATTCCTGGGAATAGTCTAGAAGAACCTTCTGCAGAAACCGATTCTTCTTCTTCAAGCGAGCGGTCTTCCAAAAGATCAAAGAGAGAGTGAATTATAATCCCTTTTTCCTTTTTGGAGACCGAGCGGTCTTGTTGTAATTGACATTCCAGAATATATATAAAAATTTGATCTGTTGGATTTTGCCTAGATGAATAAGTTTGTTCTTGATGCATATATTTATTTGTTCTTCTGAATTTAAAATCGGCATTCGATCTCAATGCCTTTTTATCATAATTTTTATTTTTATCATTAAAAAACTCAAAGTAGCGATCTCTTGGAAAAAACACCAAAGACTCTAAAAGAAACTATTCCGCATAAACAGGAACTACTCTGCGACCTCGAGATAACCAGATCAATAGATCGCAATATGAGGAAACTACAAGAAGATGATTTGAACATATTAGACTCAGAGTGATCGGCGCTCAAACGACAGGAAATCCATTTGATGGCCCCTTGATAACCAAGATTATAAAAAGAGCTTCATAAATCTCCAGATCAGCGATCACATTATATCCAGACCGGCCTTTTTTGAAGGAAACCCAACTCGATGGGAAACAGGGAATACTAGAATAACGAGAATACTAGAATCTTGATCTTATTGAGACCGGGTCGAGCTCTGTCAAGTTGTCACGAGAGCTTTCTGAATAGCGGCCTCAATTACCCTGAAAAAGTCATGCCCGGCGATTTATAAATGACATCACCCTTTGAAGATAGAAGAACATGCGGTCTCATAAACTGCTGACCGCCCGATCCCAATACAAAGGAATGAATAAGTCCTCTATGATAAAAATAGAGGAATGGATCTTGAAAATGACCCAAAGGGATGGTGTGGTCATGCCGCGGAGGCTATACCGATACTTCTTTTCTTAAAGGATTGCTGAGTTTGTTGCAAATTTGCCAATCCAAGGTTCAGGTGACGGTCATAGATGTTTCTTGCCGCCCCTTACCTAACCACGCTTCAACGAGTATTCGAGAGTTACAAATCGAAATGATCGGTAGGGCAGGTGTGGTCATGCCGCGGAGGCTACACCGACATTGCTTTCCCTGAAAGATCATTAAGATTGTAACAATGTCCTTTTCGATGCATGACAGAGCTGAGCCAGCCACCTAGACCTCCTTGAAACGCTTAGGTGTGCCAGATGTCAGCAAGGACCCGGTATCCTAAACTTCCACCGCTCGAGCTTGGCGAGCTACTGCTACACAGATTCGAAATCTCCCCGACATCTGTGGTCCTGGCAGAATTACACGTCGAGCTAACAAGTCAAGGGGGAAGATAGTAGGATCCGTCGATATCTCACTTGACAGGTTTTTTGGCTCTTCAAAAATCAACTTATTTTTAAGACTTGTCATCCATTACTTATATTGCGAATGCTTTGGTGATACCTGCGTGATATTTAGGAAAAGAAAAGAGTTAGGAACAAAGAATGAGTGAATTAGATACGAACATTTTAAGAGAAGAAAAGCTTAAGATCATCTCCGCTCCAGGAATGAGGCAACTCTTCCCCTTCATAAGTTTGGAGATGGTAAGCACCATTTTTAAGCACATTCTTTACCACGAACGGCCCTGCCCAATTTGGATTGAGCTTTCCAACTGAACCAGCTCTTGCCGCTGTATCTACTTTCTTCAAGACTAGATCTCCAACAGCGAATTCTTTGGTTCTTACATTTTTATTGAACAACCTTGCCATTCTTCTTTTCACCTCTTCCTGTCTGATGATTGCAGTGTCTCTTAATTCCTCAATTAAATCAAGGCTGCATTTTAACTCTTCATCATTTCCTTCCATCCACTCGATTTGATTTTGTTGTGCCAATAATACTCTTGGGCTTTTCACTTCAAATTCTACCGGAATAAGGGCTTCGGAACCGTGTGATAATTTGAACGGAGTTTCCCCAGTAGCAGAACTCGGAGTTGTTCTCAAGGCCCATAAGACGGAAGGTAGTTGTTCTGCCCAGTTGCCCCTAACGTTTTCTACCTTTTTTTTCAAGAGATTTATGATGAGTTTGTTGGCGGCCTCTACCTGCCCATTGCTTCTAGGATGATGTACGGAAGCGAAACGTAGCTCAATGCCAATTTGCTTGCAGAAACTAATAAGAGTTGAATTGTTGAATTGAGAACCATTATCCGTGATGATTGCCATTGGAATCCCGTGTCGACATACTATCTCTCCCCAAATAAAGTTTTTCACGGCTTGAGTGGTAATTTTGGCCAATGCCTTTGCTTCTGTCCACTTGCTGAAGTAGTCGATCATAACTATTATATATCGACGTTGTCCGCTTGCCATAGGAAAAGGCCCAATCAAATCCATTCCCCAAACTGCAAATGGCCATGGAGTTGCTATTGACTTAAGCTGTTGAGCCGGCTGATTTTGGAGAGGAGCAAACTTCTGGCATTTTACACATTTCTTAGCAAATTTCTCCGCATCCTTCCTCATCTGGGGCCAAAAGTAGCCTTGCCTCAGAATTCTTTTTTCCAATGTCCTGGCTCCAGAGTGACTTCCACATTCTCCAGAATGAACCTCCTGAAGGACCGTTGGAATCTCCTCCTCCGAAACACACCGTGCTAGTGGTGAAAGGAAGGTTCTCCTATAAAGCACTCCTGTAACAAGATAATAGTTAGCCGCTTTCCGTTTAAACCTTTTCCTATCCTTTATTGAAGAATGGAGCTCTCCAGTTGAAAGATAAAGAACAAACGGATCTATCCAAGACTGATGCTGATCAATCTCCATGACCTCTCCTTCCTCAATTGCCGGGCGAAACAACTCCGAAGTTGTTCCCCCTGAAAGAAGCCCAAATTTTGCCAACTCATCCGCTTCCACGTTCTCACCCCTTGGGATATGATTGATAGTGAAGCTTTTGAACTTCCCAACCTCAATTTTTACCAGAGTCAAATACTGCTTCAAGATACTATCTTTAGTCTCGAAAGTCCCATTTACTTGAGAAGCCATTACCAAAGAATCTGTGAAAACTTCGACATCATCAATCCCTAGTTCTCTGACAAACTTGAGACCGGCT
This sequence comes from Dactylorhiza incarnata, assembly GCA_033032865.1. Taxonomy (NCBI): domain Eukaryota; kingdom Viridiplantae; phylum Streptophyta; class Magnoliopsida; order Asparagales; family Orchidaceae; genus Dactylorhiza; species Dactylorhiza incarnata. Next base: position 1,031,206 of record JAWHQI010000203.1, on the reverse strand, counting down.
AGCAAAGCCTCATATTCCGCTTGATTGTTTGTTACTTGAAAATAGAACTTTAGTGCTTGATTCAGCCTTACTCCATTTGGGTTGATTAAGATAACTCTTGCCCCGGAAGAATTTTTCCCTGAGGCTCCATCCACGAAGATTTTCCAGGCAAGGGGTACTCCGACCCCCTTCTGCGATTCAACTTCTTTAGCATCCACCATGAAGTCTGCTAAGACTTGAGCTTTGATTGCGATTCTTGGAACATAAGATATGTCAAACTCACTGAGCTCAATTGCCCACTTTGCCAATCTGCCTGAATGCTCCGGCTTCTCCAAGACACCCTTCAATGGAAGATCAGTGACGACTAAAATCGAATGAGCTTGGAAATACGGTCTTAATCTTCTTGCTGAGATTACAAGCATCAAAGCTAGCTTCTCTAGGATCGGGTAGCGAGTCTCCGCACTCTTCAGAATTTGACTTACATAGTAAACTGGAAATTGTTTCTTTTTCTCCTCTCGGACCAAAACAGAGCTTATAGCATCGATGCCAACTCCCAAATAAAGAAAAAGATCTTCCCCTCCTCGCGGACTTTGGAGTAGAGGAATTGAAGTCAACTGCTTTTTAAGCTGATTGAAAGCATTATCACACTCTTGAGTCCATTCGAACCTGGCTCCTCCCCGGAGAGTCTTAAAAAACGGTGCACTTTTATCCCCTGACCGGGAGATGAATCGACTCAAGCCTGCCATTCTCCCTCCCAACTGTTGAACTTCTTTTGGGGTTCTGGGAGGTGGCATTTCCAAGATAGCTTTTACCTTGTCTGGATTTGGTTCTAGCCCTTCTGGGGTGAGGAGGTGACCCAAAAATTTACCTCTGTTTGCTCCGAAAACACACTTCAATGGATTCAACCTCATATTGAAGGCTCGTAGGGTTGCAAAAGTTTCAGAGAGATCTTTGAGATGAGAGGAGAAAGATTTGCTTTTCACCAAGAGGTCATCGACATATACCTCAAGGTTTCTTGCCTTCTGATTTTTGAAAACTGTATCCATCATTTTTTGGTAAGTTGCTCCAGCATTTTTCAACCCAAAAGGCATCACGAGATAACAGAAGCAACCATCATTTGTGATAAACGAAGTGTGCGGTATATCGGGTTTATGCATCCTGATTTGGTGATAACCTGAAAAAGCATCTAAAAAACTCATAAAAGAATAACCTACCGCAGAATCCACTAAAGAATCTATCTGAGGCAAGGGATAGCAATCCTTGGGGCAAGCTTTATTGAGTTTAGTAAAGTCGACACACATCCTCTACTTTCCACCTGGCTTTGTTACCATTACAACGTTTGACACCCACTCAGGATATTGGATCGGTTGGATGAACTTCGCCTTCAGGAGCTTCTCCACTTCCTCACGGATAGGTTGAGCCAGAGTGGTTGCAACAGTCCTCTTCCTCTGCTGGATTGGGATGACATTTGGGCTGATGTTGAGGTGATGGCAAGCAACATCTGGACTCACTCCAGGCATGTCGTCTGCCGACCAAGTGAAGATATCTAAATTTTGCAGAAGACAAGAAATGAGCTGACCCTTGTCAGCTTCAGATAATTCAGCGTTAATGGAGAGACCCTTGCCCTCATCTTCCTCGCTGATTTGGACCTTCTGGGTTGCTTGGGCGGGTTCCAAACGAACTCCATCTCTTGCATCCTCCTCAATTTCTTCTGCAACTGGAACTTGCTCAGGAGCTTCGATTAATTCAGCCATCATGATTTCTTGAGGAGAGGATACGATCATGTTGACCGTTTTCACATAGCATTCCCTGGCCTTCCTTGGATCGCTCCTGATTCGGTGTTGTTTGCCATTCAAGGCGAACTTCACCGCTTGATGGTAGGTAGAGACGATGGCTTGATAGGCATTTAGGAAGGGTCTTCCAAAGATGGCGTTGTAGCTACTGGGAGCGTCAACGACTATGAATTTGACCAACTTCACTATCCCTCCCAGAACCACAGAAAGGGTGACGAGTCCTTCCACTTCTTTCTTTTCTCCTGAAAAACCATAGAGGGGGCCTTCAGTTGAAAGGAGAGTTTTACCTGTCTTCAACGCCTCGAAGGCGGGTTTGAAGAGCACATTAACTGAACTTCCTGTATCTATTAGAATTTTTTCCACCGTATAATTTTCGATTACAGCTTTGATGACGACTGCATCATCAAAGGGATTCGCGGTCTGAGGAAGATCTTCATCTCCAAAAGTGACCGTCCCTCGAACCGGAGCCGAAGAGGTAGCAGCAACCTCTGACTGGTAAACCCTCTTCAGACTTGCTTTTCTCGAGGACTCCGGCCCTGCACCCCCATGGATGCAGAATAGGTTGCCCAAGGCACCTTCATCATTAGCGTCCACGCACTCGTTGGGAAAACCGATGTTGCCCAGATGACCAACATCATCTACTTCCTCGCACTCCCAGTGAACTTCTGCTACCTCCTTGGCCTTGGAGGTTGAAGCTTTGGCAGAATCATTCTTTTGAATGAGATCGCGGAGCTTTCCCTCCTTTAATAGTTTCTTTAAAAATAGGCGGAGAGCTCTGCAATCCTCTGTCAAATGACCCCTATCTCTATGATACTCACAGTAGAGAGTAGGGTTTCTGGTTTTCGGATCAGAATTCAGCGGAGCTGGCCTCTTAAAAAAGGGCTGCTTCTGAAGGATTTGAAGCACTTCATTCATGGGAACACCAAAGTCTGTGAAGGACTCTTGGGATTCATTGTAAAATGAAGGAACGGGTAGAATAGGAGGTTGAGCATACTGGATCTGGTGGATGGGGGTGACTTGCGGAGCAGGAGTAGCGGGAGTTTGAAGAAATGAATTTTGAGGTGGGAAAGATTGATTACCTCGATTGAAGCGGTTGTTTCGGTAATTCTTACCTCTCGGGGCCGGAGGTGGAAGCTCTTGCCGAGGTTTCGAGGAAGATGCCGCAGGATAGAATCCTGCAGAGCCTTTCTGAGTGGCTCTGTTGGTCAGATTGCTAACATAGGTGGGGTTGTTGATCTCCCCTTCTATGTAGCGATTGGCAATGCTGATCAGCTCCTGATAGGAGCTAGGTTCCTTGGTTGTGACTTTGAACTTCAGAGGACCCTCCTGCAGGCCGCTGATCAAAGCCACCATATAGAGCTCGGGATCCATGTCTCTGACTCCCAAGATCTCCTTCTGAAAGCGATCAACGAAATGTGCTGCAGTCTCGTTGTCTCCTTGCTTAATTTTGAAGAGGGTCGCAGGACCACTCTTCCTTTTCTTTGCGGTGGCGAACCTCAGGAGGAGCTCTTGCCTCAAGGCGGCAAAGCTTGGGATAGATTGACTTGGCAGCTTGTAGAACCATTCCATGGCTGACCCATCGAAGGAGGTAACCATCAGCTTGCACCTCACTCCATCTGAAATGGTCCTGAGGGCAACGGCAGATTCGAAAGCTTGGAGATGACACATCGGGTCGGTCTCTCCTGTATATACAGGAAGACGGGGTTCTCTGAATCCATGAGGAATTGGATCCCGACGAATCTCATCAGTAAAGGGGGAAGGCTCCCCAAACACAGAAGGTCCTGGAGGAAGAAAAGGAGCTGGAGGATCTTGAGGGTAAGCAAACCCTTCTTCAAAATTCAAAGCCTGAGCCGGAGGCCCCTGGGCTGCGGCTCGAAAAGAATTACGACGGGCGGCGAACTCCTCATGCTGAGATCGCTGAGGAGCTGCGGGCTGAAAAACGGGATGACCGCTAGGGTGACCGCTTGCCATGCGGTCAGGGGTCGCGACCTGAGGGGATTGAGGAAGGATCTTCTGGGAGATCGCGGCCAGAACTTGGTTCATGGCCTCGATCTGCTTCGCGCACTCCTGCTGAGTCCGAACAACTTCCTGCCGATCTCGAGCGGCCTCTTGCTGAGACCGCGCGATCTCTTGCTGAACAGCGGCAGCGTCCTGCCTGGCTCGGGCGGCCTCGCGGAGAGCCTGCTCAACGCGAAGCTCGAAGCGGCGCTCCATCGCTTCTAACGGATTGTGATCGGAAGGGGGAACATTGGGAGACCGCAAAGGACGACCTCTACGGCGATCAGCCATCTTGAAAGTCTGAAGTTCACCTAACACTTCGAATCTGAAGGTCGCGTGTTCGTTCTGTTGGTGCCAAAAATGGTACCTCCAAAATTCACACTAAAGGGGGTGGGAGAAAACTGCGAAATGTAGGTTACTGAGACAGAAGATGCTGAGACAAAAGGAAAACGATCACAAAAAGGCGATCACGAAAAAATGAGACCGCTTACACAGGTTGTAAGCTGAAGCCCCGGAGCCCAAAAGTCCTTTTCCTGGTACCCCTACCCCTCTATTTATAGACGAGGGGGCTGCCCAAACGGGCAGAACTAAAAACTACGGGCTGCCCGGGATACAGGAGAGCCAGGGCAGGGAGAAGGGGTGCAGATAACAAAAATAAGAAAAACAAGTAGACCGCTCAATCTGGCGGTCTCGCACTGCTCTGACCGCTTGACTCTTAGAAACTCTTGGTTGAGAAGGCAGCTGACGATCCGGGCGGTCACACAAACGGAGACCGCTGAGATCGGAAAAAAGTGCCATGAGAGGAGGTCGCGGGCTTTCTGGGCAAACAGCCGCGAATCAACACAACGATCCCAACACCGAGGCCATAGCAGGCCTACGCACCGAGCTGACTGATCTTAGGATGATGTTAGAACAAATCTTACGGAATCAAGGAGGACCGCCACCACCACCCGGTGATGTTGAGGGGCCCAACCGGCACCAACCGGTCACTGATTCGGATTCTGATGGGGGCTATCCCCGAGTGCCTCCTCGAGAATGCCGCCCCGAGCGTGGTTTCGATATCACTAGAGCCATCAAGATTGATGCCCCCACTTACGATGGCATGGGAGACCCCCAGGTCTTCCTTAGCTGGGTAGTTGATATGGAATGTTACTACCAGTGGCACAATCTCACGGATCTCCAAAACGTCCAAGTCGCCCGCATGAAGTTGACAGATCGTGCGAAAACCTTTTGGCTGAATGAGGAAAGGAGGTTGGGAGCCGGACAGGAAGTCCCACCTATCGGATGGGCGGTGATGAAAAATTTGCTCACCGACCAATACGTTCCCGCTTACCACCGAACCCAAATGTTCGATGAACTAGCCACCCCGCGGCAAGGTTCACAGTCGGTGGCCGAGTATATGGGAGAGTTGAAAGACCGTATGGTGCGTTGCGAGCTTAGGGAACCCCCAGAGGTCACATTATCCAGGTTTCGTAAGGGGCTTCAACCCGACATCCAGCGGAAGCTCTTGCGCTATGGGCACACAGATCTGAACACGACTTTCAATGCCGCCCTAGATATTGAAAAACACTTAGCCGCCAAGGCTCACTCCCATTATTCCCACACGAGGAATAAGACAACCGTTGGAGCGTCTTCTTCCAACTACTCGGACATGGGAAAATCTAGAACCACCGAGTCTAAATCCGTCGTGATCACCGCTAGGAACACTAGGAACCCCACGAGTGAGCGTGTTCCCATTGGGAAAGTTAGCAAGGCCAATACCATGTGTTATTCTTGCGGTGTTCAAGGCCACTATGCCTTTGAATGCCCAACTAAGACTATGGCCGTTGCCCTCTTAGACATGGCCGCCGATTCTACTGATTATGTGTATGAGGCCGCTGAGGAGAGCGACCCCGAAGGGGTCCCAAGCGATTTGGAAGACGATCCCCCCTCATGGTGATGCGTTGTATTCTGACCACTCCACGTCCACTAGATGACTGGAGGAGGACGAGTATCTTTTCTCTGATCTTTAAGAGTGGTGACAAAGTGTGCAAGCTCATTATAGATAGCGGTAGCTGTGTGAATGTTATCTCTGAGAACGCCGTTAAGCGTATGAATCTGACCACAGAACCACACCCCACACCCTATCAGGTAGCTTGGATTAGCAAGGTTACCGTCCCGGTTAGCAAGCGTTGCCTGTTCCCTCTTACCTTTAAATCTTACACGGATGAGGTCTGGTGTGACGTCCTTCCCATGGACGCGTGCCATGTGTTATTAGGCCGCCCTTGGCTTTATGACCGTGACGTCACACATTTCGGTCGAGCCAATACTTATGAATTCAAATTCAACGGTAAGACCATCACATTGAGACCGACCGTTCTGAAGGAGCCGGTAGCTTTGGCTAAGGACACTACTGTCCCGGCCGAGAGGAAGGCTTTGAGCCTAGTTGGTAGGAGAGAGTTTGTGAGAGATCCTTTTCTTGAGGGAGTTATGTACGCTTTAGTTCTTCTGAGTGCGAAGGGTGAATCGGAAGCGTTGGAGGAGTTGCCTAGGGAGTTACGAGCACTTTTGGACGAATATAAGGACGTGTACCCAGACGAGTTGCCTTCTGTGTTACCTCCCTTGAGGAACATACAACATGCGATAGATCTCATTCCGGGTTCGTCCCTGCCGAACCAACCCCACTATAGGCTTCATCCCGCGGCCCACAAAGAGCTGCAGACTCAGATCGAGGATTTGATGAAAAAGGGATTCATCAGGACTAGCATGAGTCCTTGTGCGGTGCCAGCCCTTCTTGCCCCCAAGAAGGATGGTACGTGGCGGATGTGTGTTGATAGCCGCGCTATCAATAAAATCACTATCAAGTACCGATTTCCTATACCGCGCTTAGATGACCTTCTAGATGTCTTGTCTGGCGCCACGATATTTTCTAAGTTAGATTTATGGAGCGGCTATCACCAGATAAGGATCCGCGAGGGAGATGAGTGGAAGACGACGTTCAAGTCTAAGGACGGGTTATACGAGTGGCTTGTGATGCCCTTCGGGCTATCCAATGCCCCCAGCACATTCTCCCGGATGATGACGCATGTCTTTCAGCCATTCATGGGGAAGTTCGTAGTTGTCTACTTCGATGACATCTTGGTTTACAACACTACTACCACCGAGCACATCTCCCACATGAGAGTGGTTCTTTCCACCCTACGGAAGGAAACTTTATTTCTGAATCTCAAGAAATGCACTTTCCATGTTACGGAGGTGGAGTTTTTAGGCTACATCATTGGAACGGAGGGCATTAGGGTCGACCCTAGCAAGGTTAAGGTGATTAAGGACTGGCCCGTGCCGACCACGATACGTGAGGTGAGGAGCTTCCATGGGTTGGCAACTTTCTACCGCCGTTTCATCAAAGACTTTAGCAGCATCATGGCCCCCATTAGTGACTGCATGAAAAAGGGTGAGTTTACTTGGACGAAGTCCGCCACCTTCGCTTTCCAACGCATCAAAGAGCTTATGACTGAGGCACCCGTCTTACGTCTACCTGACTTCTCGAAAGTCTTTGAGCTTACTTGTGACGCTTCGGGCGTGGGGATAGGAGGTGTCTTGAGTCAGGAAGGGCACCCTGTGAGTTTCTTCAGTGAAAAGTTGGCGGGCGCTAAATTGAATTATTCCAACTATGATAGGGAATTTTATGCGGTCATTAGATGCTTGCACCACTGACGACATTATCTCCTCTCTAAGGAGTTCGTGATCCTCTCCGATCACGAAGCATTACAATTTATCAATGGCCAACATAAAATCAGCCCGCGTCACGCCAAGTGGGTATCCTTCCTACAGGGTTACACGTTTAATCTCAAACATCTTAAGGGAGCGGACAATCGGGTTGCGGACGCTCTTAGTCGCCTAGCCCTTTTAGTCACCACTATGGAGGTTAACGTTGTCGGGTTCGAGCGAATCAAAGATGAGTATGCTACATGCCCGGATTTTCAGGATTCTTACCTTTCTGCCAAGGATAGTTCCCCCACCACTATTACTGTGTTCGTTGTCAAGGATGGTTACCTCTTTAGGCATGAGAAATTATGTATTCCGCAGTCATCTTTACGCCTCCATATCATCTGGGAACTGCATAGTGGCGGGTTGAGTGGCCACTTCGGTAGGGATAAGACTATCACCCTGGTTGAGGAAAAGTTTTATTGGCCAAATCTGAAGGCAATGGTAGGACGGGTAGTGAGTAGTTGCCGTACTTGCCAATATTCCAAGGGCACCAAAACCAACGTCGGGTTATATACTCCGTTGCCTATACCATCCGTACCTTGGGAGGATGTGAGCATGGACTTTATCTTAGGCCTACCCACCACTTTTCGTCGTCACGATTCTATCTTCGTAGTTGTGGATAGGTTCTCCAAAATGGCATACTTTATACCATGTACTAGAACCGACGACGCATCTCATATCGCAAAGCTATATTTTAAGGAAGTCGTTAGTCACCGAGGAGTGCCGAAGACAATTGTCTCGGATAGGGATGTTAAGTATACGAGCTACTTCTGGAAGACACTTTGGATCCTAATGGGTACCAAACTATTGTTTTCCTCCGCCTATCATCCTCAAACCGATGGGCAAACTGAGGTGGTTAATCGGAGCCTAGGGAACCTTCTTAGATGTCTCGTGAGTGATCATAAAGGCACATGGGATCTTATTCTTCCCCACGCTCCGTTAGCCTATAACAATTCCAAAAATCGGTCCACCGGTTTGTCGCCAAATGAGATTGTCCACGGGTACAAGGCCCCTGTGCCTCTTGACTTGGTTCCCTTGCCCCCAACATACAAGGCAAGTCAATTTGCACAATCCTTCGCCCAACATATTCACGACCTTCATGCACGTATACGAGCTACCTTGACTGCTCAGTATGATTCTTATCAGGCACACACCAATATACATCGGAGAGTGTCACACTTCAAGGTTGGCAATTTGGTCTTAGTACGATTAGTTCCCGAACGATTGCCATCTGGCACCGTTAGAAAGTTAGCACCTAAGCGCGCCGGCCCTTTTTGGATCATCAAGAAAATAGGTGACAACGCTTTTGTTTTGGATTTGCCTGCCGAATGGGGAATCTCCCCTATTTTTAATGTCTCGGATTTAACGATGTTCGTATCGCCTCCACATGAGTTGAGTTCCTTGACGTCTTCTCCTTCCACCAAATCTTCTAATGGGTTGGGGAGTGGTAGTACGGATGACCTCTCTCTATCGGTTCCCACAGGTATTTCACCGGATGGTATGTCGCATACTTTTATTCCTACTGCTGATATGTTTCCCAGGTTTCCGAAGACTTTTCTCACTCCGGACATGATACTGTCTGCGAAGCCACTTACTACCTCTGAGGGTGCTACTTACCGCTTCCTCATCCGTTGGCGTGATCGCCCTCCTTCAGACGATTCTTGGGTCCTCGCGACAGAGCTTCAACGACTGGATGCTGATCTTCTCCACCGCTACATTTCGGACCACGCATCGGAGATGCTTGATTTTGAGTGGGGGAGGATTGATGGCGCGTCCCCTCCGACACTCCTTGATGTTGATGACCCGGCTGCCGAGGCGCTGCGCCACAAAGATCTGAGGCGCCATGATGATGCTGTTGGAAATCCGCGTTATAATCTCCGCCCGCGGCGTGCCAAAACCGCCATGAAGAATTAAACTTTTTATGCATGCACTTTTATTTTATATTAATAAATATAAAATTATTTCATGATGATAATTTTATATTTATTAAAATGGTTGTAATTTTTAATTTTTAATTTTTAATTTCATGTTGGTGTGTATTTAACCATGCGGATGGATGAGATTTCATCTCCATCATGGATGGTTATTATTTGGTGTAAACTCCTATTTAAAGGGGTCCTTATGATGGAATGAGCATTGAAGATTAAAGCAACCCTAAATTCCCCTTGGGAAGTTTCGGCCAAGGTGGTGCCTCCTCCTTGCCGCCCCCCTCTTCTTTGTGTGACTCCAAGGCCGCCTCCCTCCATCCTCTTCGGTGCGACTCCGGCGAGACTTCCGCGGTGCGACTCCAAGGAAGAAAGGGTGCTTCTCCGTTCGGTGCGACGCCGGTGGAATCGTGGAGAGAGAGATTCTCCCACCTTATCTTGTGTGTTCATCTTCTTGGTTAGGTAACCCCTTTCCTTGCTAGTGATTCTTTCTACGCCTTAGTTTGTGGAGGTTTTGTCGAATCGTTTTATCCGTGGCTTTAATTTTCTCGTTTGCAAAAATCTGAAATCTAAGTGTTGTTATTGAATCTCTTGTTGTTCGGATCGGGTAGATCCGGTGCGGGAGCGAAACTTGGCCTAGCCTTGATCTGCTCTCCAAGATTGACGCACTTGGCGCTAACAAGGGAGTTAATCTCAACTAACGTTTTATCGCCGCTTGAATGTTCACCACCGCTCCAAGAAAATTGGCGCTGCGTTTTGAAATGAATCGATTGATGGAATAGATGCTTGTGTAGGTGCGGTGAGTTGTGCGCTTGTTGGAGAGGTATGTCTTAAGGACGTTGTATCGAGTCCGGCTTACGGTGAGTTGTGTGCTTGTTGGAGAGGTAGGTCCTAAGGACGTTGTATCGAGTCCGGCATATTTTTATCTTTCGGATTTGGAGAGCCAACCGACCCCTTTTCGTTCTCTTTTGGTCGGATCCCTCCATGTTTTTTTATTCTCTGTGATGAATGCTTGTTCCGTTAGCGTAACGTCCACGTCGTCACGGTACCCCTACATCAATTTGGTATCAAAGCCGATCGTTTCAACTCCCACGTTGCAAACATCCTCGCTGCGATCCTTGTTGGTCATTCTAATCAATAGGAAAATCTGAAAATTTTCGGATTGGTCTGCGTTTAGCAAAATCTCAGAAATTTACAACTTGTCAGAAAATTCTGAAATTTTTTCTGTAGCTTCCTGCACGTATTTCCAGCAACATTAAAACTGAAACTTTTTCAATTCGTCCTCGTTAGGTCGTCCTAAAAATTGGAAGCGTCGTAATTCTGTCCAGGTGGTGTGCGAATAGCGGTCTGAAATCTGAAATTTTTGTCAAACTTCAAATTTTTTTTTTAACGATCTCCGTATTACGCACATCAGAAATCTATAAAATATCCTATGTTCAATCTAGCTACAGCCCTAGGAAAAATCATCTTTCCAAAATTTTCCTGAACCTGAATGCGAACTAGGCTAGGCACGGAGTACACGACACCGTCTACGTCTAGGATGGCCGCGAATCAGCACAACGATCCCAACACCGAGGCCATAGCAGGACTACGCACCGAGCTGACTGATCTTAGGACGATGTTAGAACAAATCTTACGGAATCAAGGAGAACCGCCACCACCACCACCACCCGGTGATGTTGAGGGGCCCAACCGGCACCAACCGGTCACTGATTCGGATTCTGATGGGGGCTATCCCCGAGTGCCTCCTCGATAACACCGCCCCGAGCGTGGTTTTGATATCACTAGAGCCATCAAGATTGATGCCCCCACTTACGATGGCATGGGAGACCCCCAGGTCTTCCTTAGCTGGGTAGTTGATATGGAATGTTACTACCAGTGGCACATCTCACGGATCTCCAAAAGTATAGAGAAATCTAGCATTTACAACTACCAATACAAAGAAAGAGAAAGTCAGGAATCGACCCAATCCGAAGCCTTGTCGAAGATTCACGGTTGGAATCGCTGGGTTGTCAATCCGCATCCAAGCTCGGTCTTCAACTGCGTCCGGGGTAGAGAAGGCTATCACTACCTTCCAATGACCCGTCTTCTTTGTGTCACGATCCGTCCGCACGACCTAGCTTCCTTCTCCTTCGATATTGGTGGATGTAGGGCCAGATCCCTCTCCTTGGAGCTCAAGGACGATGGAGGAGGCCAAAGGGGGCGGAGAACCTGCGGAAATGGTAGAGCTGGGCGGAAAAATGGCGCTGGAAATGATCGTCCAGAATAGGGCAAGAGCTGCAGCTTTTATACAAAATAATCAGAAATTTCGTCACGCACGGTCAAACGCACGACCGTGCGTGAACCGTGCAATATTAATTAAGAAAAAAAATGCTGGGAAGCGACCCAGAGCTCCCGTGCATTTTACTCACGCACGGTCGAAGCCCACCGCGCATAAAACGCACGGGCAAATTCAGAAACCTCGAAATCCGGCAAACAACAGGAGGAAGTGCGTTATGTTCACGCACGGTTGAGGCCAACCATGCGTGAAGGAAACGCACGGGCGGGGCAGATCACCATATTGACCAGTCGATCATAGCGCACGACCACAGCCGACCGTGCGTCAAGTAAACGCACGACCGTGCGATTCATACAAGATGAATTCTGGGCAATATGGATGATCTGCCCACCTGCACAACGAAACCACACGCTGGGAACACACCTCCAGCACAAGTATAATAACAGAAAAAGAATGGGGAGCACAATGTGCTTGCCTCCAACAAAATAGTGCGCAATTGCACACCACAACGGGCCTAAACATTACACTAATAGTGAAAGCGCGTACGAGTAAAATATAAGCAATTAGGAACTGAAAATGAAGTGCAAAAGCAGGAAAACTAGCCCAGATGAGTCCATAAAAGTGTATATAAATGAGACTCATCAAGTCCTCGAAGAAATCCACTCGGGGTAATGTGGCAGTCACTCCGGGAGCCAGACTCTGGAGGGAAGAGTGCTGAGGCAAGGCTATTTTTGTCCTACCCTCAGCAAAGATGCAGCAGAATTCGCAAGGAGTGTCCAAAGTCCCAGCTCTATGCTCCACTCCAACTCCTCCCAGCTCAAAGGCTCCGGACCATTACAGCTCCGTGGCCCTTCGCTATATGGGGTTTGGACCTGGTAGATCCCTTCCCACAAGCTAGTGGCCAAAGGAGGTTCCTATTGGTAATGATTGACTATTTCTCCAAGTGGGTAGAGGTGAAAGTGCTGGCCAAGGTAACGTCCCAAGTGGTAAGGAATTTTGTATGAGGTGAAATAATTTGCAGGCACGGGCTGCCGTTGGCCATAGTGAAGGACAACGGACCACAATTTGCCAGCGAGGAGTTCGTTAGCTTCTGCACCCAACTCGGCATAGACCTCAGGTTCGCATCGGTCCATCACCTGAGGAGTAATGGTCAATTGGAGGCAGCGAACAAAATAATTGTCAACCTGCTGAAGAAGGAAGTGGAAAATCTCAGGGGCAAATGGGTGGAACAGCTGCCCTCGGTCCTGTGGGCCTTGATGACTACTCCAAACACGGCCACAAGGGAGACCCCCTTCAAACCGTCCCATGAGTCCGAGGCCATCCTCCTGATAGAATTCGAAGTCAAAACCCCCAGGGTGATCACCGCGGGCGAAGGAGATGAAGAATGGCTGGTAGAAAATGATGCAGAGAAAAGGTTGTCCCTGGACCTGGTAGAATAGCTCCGGGACCTCGCTACTGTCCGACAGGGGAAGTAAAGAGGCGGATGGCCCGGTACTTTGATCAATATATCAGAATAAAGCAATTCGAGAAACGAGATTTGGTTCTGAAGAAGGTAGACGCGGTAGGGAGAGGAGCCGCCGTAGGTAAGTTAGAGCCCAATTGGGAAGGGCCTTACATTGTAAGCGAAGTGCTCAAGTCGGGGGGGGGGGGGGGGGGTACCACCTCCAGGATGTGGAAGGGGTATCTCTCGGCCGAGCCAGGAGTGGGGATGATTTGAAGAGATTTTATCCTTACCAATTTTTTGTAACTGACTTTTGTATGTTTCCTCCTCAATACATATTTTTTGAAGTAGTTCTTGGGCAAGTAACAAGTTCTTTGGTGCTGGAATGCCCCAGATCGATTCCGCTGCCGGGCTCTCATAGACGGTGGGTCAGGTTGATCTCTGGAGAGGCTGGCAAGTAACAAGTTCTTTGGTGCTGGAATGCCCCAGATCCATTCCGCTGTCGGGCTCTCATAGACGGTGGGTCAGGTTGATCTCTGGAGAGGCTGGCAAGTAACAAGTTCTTTGGTGCTGGAATGCCCCAGATCGATTCCGCGTCCGGGCTTTCATGGACGGTGGGTCAGGTTGATCTCTGGAGAAGCTGGAAAGTAACAAGTTCTTTGGTGCTGGAATGCCCCAGATCGATTCCGCTGCCGGGATCTCACAGACGGTGCGTCAAGTTGATCTCTGGAGAGGCTGGCAAGTAACAAGTTCTTTGGTGCTGGAATGCCCCAGATCGATTCCGCTGCCAGGCTCTCATAGACGGTGGGTCAGGTTGATCTCTGGAGAGGCTGGCAAGTGGCAAGTTCTTTGGTGCTGGAATGCCCCAGATCGATTCCGCTGCCGGGCTCTCATAGACGGTGGGTCAGGTTGATCTCTGGAGAGGCTGGAAAGTAACAAGTTCTTTGGTGCTGCAATGCCCTAGATCGATTCTGCTGCCGGCTCTCATAGACGGTGGGTCAAGTTGATCTCTGGAGAGGCTGGCAAGTAACAAGTTCTTTGGTACTGGAATGCCCCAGATCGATTCCGCTGCCGGGCTCTCATAGACGGTGGGTCAGGTTGATCTCTGGAGAGGCTGGCAAGTGGCAAGTTCTTTTGTGCAGGAATGCCCCAGATCGATTTCGTTGTCGGGCTCTCATAGATGGTGGGTCAGGTTGATCTCTGGAGAGGCTGGCAAGTGGCAAGTTCTTTGGTGCAGGAATGCCCCAGATCGATTCCGCTGTCGGGCTCTCATAGACGGTGGGTCAGGTTGATCTCTAGAGAGGCTGGCAAGTGGCAAGTTCTTTGGTGCTGGAATGCCCCAGATCGATTCCACTGCCGGGCTCTCATAGACGGTGGGTCAGGTTGATCTCTGGAGAGACTGGCAAGTGGCAAGTTCCTTGGTGATGGAATGCCCCAGAACAAGTCACACCAGCACGAGAAAACAAGTAGGCTGCGAGACAGAGTCAAGTTACACCAGGAGAAGGCCGTCTCGCTCGCCGGGTGGAGACGAACTAGCATAACTGGGGAAGAAAACCCAACTCTTTCACGTAAGGCGAGGGACACCTCGCGCAACAGGGTCCTCGCGGAAATAGCTGCCCCAGATAGGGCGGCTGAGTACTCGCTGACACGGAGGTCTTAGACATGGAAGAAGTTGTTTGGCCTTTAAGACTGTGAAAGAAACCAAGGCAAAGGCTTCGCTCGTAAGGATTAAAGGGTAGAAGGCTTGTTCCTCGCAAAGGGGAGATACGACGGAGGATCCCAAGAAATCGCGACCTCTGAGAGAACGGAAGGGCGAGAAAGCAGAGATAAATCGCGAGTCAAACGCCTGAGCTAAGCGATCGAGAGATAGACGAGAGGGAGCACTACGAACACCGTGCTAATAATGAAAGGAGCAAAAGAAACGAATAAAGGAAAAATATACACAAAGGCAGCAAGCGAGTAATCAACAGGTGAAAAATATATGTCATTTCTATTTTCGTTCAAAAGTTTACAGAGTTCCGCGGCGTTCTCGCTAGCCAAAAAAGAAAAGAATCAAAACATCAAAAAATCATTACTCATCCGCGGATTGCTCGCCCTCGCTCCTCTCAGAGGGTGTAGTAGGCAGGAACATCTCCGGAACCAAGTCCTCCAAGGTGAGCTCCGCCGCCTCCGCCGTAAGCAAGCCAGACCTCTTGAGGGTGCAGAAGGCGAATGTCGCTGCATGAAGCGCTCCCTCCCGCATCTCTGTCCTATGCTCCTGCTGCTTGGCCTTCAACGACCTGGGGCTGGGATGGAGGGAGGCCTGGGCTAGTTCGAGGTTTAGGGCTTTCAACCCTTACTTGCTGTGCTAGGTCGCTGTTGCGAGCAAGGAGCTCGCTGGCAGTCTCGGCATCCTGCAAGGAAAAGATTTAGGCGCGAGTATTGAAAGATAAGAAGGGGTAGGCAAGCATACAAAAAACTCACCATCCCACCCTGGAGGCTGGCGACGAGGCCGTACGAGATGTTTAATTTTTCCTTGAGGTCGGCCACCTCCTCGATCGCGACCTTCAACTCTTCCCGAAGAGCCTCTGAGCTTTTTTCATCCCTCAGACGCGCGATCTCCTTCGCGGCAATCCTCAGCTCGCGCATGAGCTCCTCCGAGTTCCTCTCCAGCTGGAAGGTGTGCCGACCCAGCATATGGGCGAGCTCTAGAGAGCGGAGTTGGGACCGCGCGCTCTCATGAGCGAGTACCCGAGAGGTCGTCGAGTTAAACTCTTTCGCGTCCTCCCGCCCATAAAGGCCAAAGGACAGGGCGAAAGCGTCGTCGCCAACCGTATTCTCCTCCACCCAGGAGGGGAGGAGAGTCGATATCGAGGCCCGGTTGGTCTTCTCGTCCCAGACCGGCAGAGGCGCGCCGGCACCGTCCAGATGCTTGACCCCTAAGCCATAGTTCCGGTGGCATGCCGGATCAGGCACCTTCGAGGTGCCGGCCACCACCGTAGAGGGCTCGCTGGACACCTTCGCCTTGGGCCGGGTCGCTGGGCGACCTCCCCCAGACGGGACCTTGAGGACCTCCTTCCCCTTGGTCGGAGGAAGCGTCTTCGGTTTCTTTGGGGGAGGAGGTAGAGACTTCGACCCCCAGCTCGCAGGGGCGGGCTGCTTAAGAGAGGTCGGGGTCGAAGCGGGGACAGGCTCTCGGCAGAGTTCGGCGGCGGAGGTGGAAAGCTGAAGGGCAGAAGGGGTCTGCCATACCTTCGCGTGAGGGGGGTTGAGCGGGAGGTCTCGCTCTCCTACGAGTAAGAGGTAACACAAGTCAGGAAGACAAGAAGCAATACAAGAATTAGCATAGTGAGCGCGAGCCAAACCTGCTCCTGGCGGCACGGGAAGAAGCGAGTCGACGTTTCTCCTGAGGTAGACCACCTCGAAGTTGGTCGACATGTGCTTGAAGAGATCGGCCTCGTGGCCGCTGAGCGTCAGGGGGGGGGGGCAGGCAGTAGGTGTCTTTGGATCGCTGGATGGGCGAGAAGGGCATGTTGTCGAATGCGACCTTCACGATGACGAACTTTTGGGGCCAATAATGGCTCTTGTTGACCGTCTCCTGGACTTTGGCGTGGCTGCTCGCGGAAAAAGCAGTCCCGTCCTTGTTCTCCCTGAAGGAGAATAGTTTGCGGAAGACGGGTAGGTTGAATTCTACCCGCTCCTCTCGCAAGTAGCACGCGAATGCTACCATCATGGCAACGAAATTGGGGGTCAGCTGACCCGGGATCACGCCGAAATATTTGAGTATCTGAAGAGTTCGCAACGAAGGGTTAAACGAAAACTTCACGCGAGTGTGCAATGGGAAGGCGAAAGGGAAGAGCGAGTACCTGGCTGATCTCCGGCCAGAATGACAATCACAAGCCCGCCTCGAAATGAGCCACTGGGATGGCAAGCTCATCTACGAAGGTAAAATTGATCGCATCCTCGTCCGTAGGCAGCCGGGCGACAAATCCTGGCGAGATATAGTTCGCCACGACCAGGTGATGCTCGCTCTCCGTGAGCGAGCAGTTCAGGAAAATATGCTCGCGAAAAGTCCCCGCACACTTGGCCCGGCCTTCGGTGTCCGCGTTATCGCCACCCATTGTTTTCCTGCAAAAAAGAGAGCCGAGCACAAAGAGAGAAGGTGGCGAGAGCGAGGAGGCAAAGAGGAGAAGGGAGAAGACGATCGGAGCGGTGGTTAGCCATAAATGCCAGCCCTATTTATAGAAAACCAAGGCGGTGGGGAGTTATCGAAGCGCCGGAGGGTGCAGACAGCAAAAACGCGTCATGATGTACCTCGAAATGAGAGCCTCCCTCTCTCAGACTCGCTCGCAACAACCTAAAAATATTGACTCACAAACAATAAAAACAACGCTGCGAGTAAAGGGGCGCGAGCCCTTGCAGGTCAGGCGAGCCCTTGCGAGTCACGTACTCGAACGATAAGAGGCAAAGAAGGACTAAGTAAGAAGCACATATTGTCTGCTAGGCGAATACGCAGGCGCGACAAGAGCAACATAAATTTGAATAAAAAGAAAAGGCAAAAACGATAAGGTATGACACAAACCCAAATAAGAAGCGCTCGCTAGTACGAGTGAGAGGTGCTCGGATCGCCACTATAGGGCATAAATCGTCCAGATACCATGAAACAAGAGGGAAATTGTTTAGAAAAGGAACGCGAGTGCAGAGGGGGGGGGGGGGGGGGGGAGGGGGGTCAGTATTGGAACCATTTCCATCGGCCTCTTCCGCGCACCCCCGAGCTAGGCGGTCTCCTGGGGTAATGATACGCTTCGGCAGCATGGACCTCTTGCTGAATCAAGCAAGCAGGGCCTCTCGCTCGTGTGAGGTGCACCCCCGGGGAAGTAACCTCATCGCAAGAGTCTTGCAGCAGTTCGGCTTGGAGCCGAGCGCATTCATCCCCCAGCGAGGTAATCTGCTCCTCAGCCACCTTCCTGTCTTTCTTCACCTGACAGAATAGGTTTTGTAACATCCGCCCCTATTTCTGGAAAAGCTCTGAAGTCTGCCTCTTCATCATCACCGGATCCAGCGGGTCGCCGAGGAAGGCGTCGATCTCCTCCGGCAAAGGGAGGGGAAACAACTCCTCTTCCTCCAAGTCAAAGTCGCTGGAACTCTCGGGAGGGCCTGCGAGAAGGGGATGTAACGCCCCTGATTTTCGTCAATTATTTTTCGTACCCGTTGTGACGTAATTTTGGCGTAAGGGCGTTACGTCAGCTCTTTTGGTAGTGTTTCGAGCCTTAGCTTAGTTGGAGCTTGTGATTCAGATCGAGCGTGCGAGATTTCGCGTCGTTTCGAGTTAAAGTGAAGGTTTGGAGTAATTATCAAGATTTTAGCTTCAGGAGGCTTTATCCGGAGTTTGGCTTGTCGGAATTGAATTCTGACTTCGCCGTTGGATTCGTAGCGCCGTGTTTTAGTTAGGGTGCGAATTTTGTAGAAATCCGAGGTGTTTTGGTCGCCCTCGCAGTTTTAAGAAATTTGGAGGATTAATTAATTATTTAAATAATAAATTAGGTTTATATATAAGCCTAAAATCCTTCCCTTCCCTATTCATCTCCTTCCTCGATCAAATTCAGCCGCCGAAGGTTAGGGCGAGAGCGGAGCTTCGTGGAGCCTTCAACCGACGATTTCTAGAGCTGTAGTGGTCGGAATCGAGTTTGGTTTGAAGATTTGGAAAGCTCTCGGCGAGATCTTCGTCTTAGTGGTAAGCTTGTTCTTCTTCGTGGAAGTTTTGGAGTTATGGAAATGACCTAACTCTTCCTTTCGGTCCTTAGCGCTCCAGGTCTTCGTGCTCGGGAGTTACCTTGGCATTCAGAGCGGAGTTAGGCGAGTTTTGCAAGGTTAAGGCAAGTGGTTTCTTCCTCTTTCTCTCTTGATCCTTTTGACGGTTGGTTTGCCCGTTTTGAGCTCTTGTCATGCTGATTAGCAAGAGTTTTGTGTGTTTGGTGTAGTAACTTATGATCTAGAACCTCCCCTTGGTTTCCTCCTCCTCAATCTTACCCTAGTATCTAGTTTTTCCCTGGAGAAAACCGTGGTCGATACAATTCCCTTGTTCTTGCTGTAGCTCGAGAGCAGTTTTGGATGTCTCGAGACATGACTGATGTCTCGAGACATGTCTGTCTCTGCCCTTTGGATGTCTCGAGACATGACTGTCTCTGCCCTTTGGATGTCTCGAGACATGACTGTCTCTGCCCTTTGGATGTCTCGAGACATGACTGTCTCTGCCCTTTGGATGTCTCGAGACATGACTGTCTCTGCCCTTTGGATGTCTCGAGACATGACTGTCTCTGCCCTTTGGATGTCTCGAGACATGACTGTCTCTGCCCTTTGGATGTCTCGAGACATGACTGTCTCTGCCCTTTGGATGTCTCGAGACATGACTGTCTCTGCCCTTTGGATGTCTCGAGACATGACTGTCTCTGCCCTTTGGATGTCTCGAGACATGACTGTCTCTGCCCTTTGGATGTCTCGAGACATGACTGTCTCTTCCCTTTGGATGTCTCGAGACATGACTGTCTCTGCCCTTTGGATGTCTCGAGACATGACTGTCTCTGCCCCTTAGACCCCGCCAGGGGCGCGGCCCCTTGGAACCCCGCCAGGAGAGCATGTGATTTCGTTGCGATTCTCATGTTTAAATCTTGTGTCCTCTCAAGCACACAAGGATGTTGCCAGTATCCCTTCGGTGCTCCTGATCTTGAATCCCTTTTGCTTGAATTCTTTTACTCGTTGTGGTCTGTTAACGTTTGAGTTTACTCTTATGATTCGTCATGATTTATGCCTCTGATTACTTCTCCTCCTTCTTGAAACCTTGTGCCTCTTACAAGGGTACAAGGAGTTTTGCCCAAGTCTCTTGGGTGTCCTTGATCGTGAATCCCTCGAGCTTGAACCCCTTTGCCTTTTTGGTTCAATGACTCCGAGTTTCCCCTTATGAATCGTTTGATCAGCAGTTATCTCATGGTGACCCTATCCTTAGGGTGTTTCTTCTTAGTATTTGTGATGTTAGCAGTATGCGGTGATGTTGCTAATAACTGCATTGCGTCTTTGATCATGTTTACCTCCTATCAAAATTCTAAACCTGCTGTGATCTTGCAAATCTTTGGTTTCGCTTGTGATTCATCTTGATCGGTGTGTGCCTTTCTTTGACCCTATCTCTTAGGGTATCCCTGTTGATTGTTTCTCGGGCTTCGTCCCGTGTCTTAATGATTTAATTAAAATGTGATAAGTAATAAAATATATGTATTTTTGGTATAAGTATTAGTATAGTTTTAATTAATATTGTGAATTTTCTATGTAAATTAATGAATAAATTGCTTCTTTATTATTTCTGGTTTCTAACTTAGTTTTATTTTTGTTTTTGCAATTTTTTGCAAAATTTTCACAGGTCACGCCCTCAGACACGCCCGTGACCAAGGGCGTGTAATTTTAAAGATCAAATATCAACGGGACGGCTCAATTCAGATCAAATCCCGACAAATCGCTCAAGTCACGCCCGAGGTCACGCCCGTGACCAAGGGCGTGTAATTTTAAAAGCCAAATTTCCAGCTGGCAACCGTTTTCAGGTGAAATCTCGAAGAGTTGATCAAGTCACGCCCGTGACTCTACAAGTCACGCCCGTGTTCCAGCAGAGTCACGCCCGTGGTCCAGCGCGTCACGTCTCGAAGCCGCACCCATGCTGCCGACATCAGCCACCCAAAGTCACGCCCGTGACTCACCAAGTCACGCCCGTGACATACCAAGTCACACCCGTGTGCAGCCATGTTTGACGGCCAGACCTTCCAGAAGGCGGCGAATACAGCCGAGCAAATGTCACGCCCTAAGTCACGGCCGTGACATTCAAGTCACGCCCGTGACCTAGGGCGTGTAAAACTCAAATTTTCCCTATAAATAGAGGGGCTCGGCTGAAGTTATTTTCATCCAAATTTTGAGTGGTTTTTGTTGTATTGTGAGTTCTTTTGAGTGATTGTGAGCTTCTCTTCTGCATTTCAGTTTAAGTTCGTTTGTAGTTTTTTCGTCTTCCTAGTCTAGTTGTAATGCTGATTTCAGAAATAAAATGATGTTTTTCTCATTTGGATCATCTTCTTTTTATTAATGTTAGTGTGTGTGCGTGTATGAGTTTAGCTTTATTGCTTTCATAATTTAGTTTTATTGCTTTCATAGTTAGTTTTATTGCTTTCATAATCTAGGTTTACTGTTTTCATAGCTTAGATTTACAAGCTTTCATAAAATAGTTTTATCGTTTTCTTTTTCGCCTTATTTTATCGCTTTCATTTTAAACGCTTTCTTTTTCAGTTTCTTTTAGAGTGTGTGCGTGTATGAGATAGTATTTTCCTTTTTTGTAGCTTAGTTTTTATTTCAGTCTTTATATAACTGCTATATACCACCCCCTTCTCAAATAAGAGGCTAATTTACTTTAGCACTTATTTAAGTCGGTTGGGACGGATATTATTTCTGCACCTTTATAAGTCTTTTCATTTCTATACCACCCCCTTCTTAAATAAGAGGCTAAGAACTTTTTAGCACTTGTTTAAGGTGGTTGGGACGGATATTATTACTGTTTTTATATAAGTCTTTTTATTTCCTTTTTATCCGCTTATATCCGCTTTAATTATCAAACATGTATTTTTCAACCGATAATGCCGTCTCCATTCCGATGAGTGGCTAATTTCCTTTAGCGCACGACGTCGAAGAGCATTGGGACACAAAAATAGTTTTTCTATAAAAATTAAAACATCTCTTTCTAAAATAATTAACGCTTAAGGTTTACCCGAGAATCACGTTGAGTGGAGCCACATAATCGATGTGTGGTTTTCATTTCCGTTTTCGTACCTAGTTAGCCGAGAGGCTCGTGTGTACGGACTGATCACTCACGGGTAAAGAGAAGTGCGCTCTACCCTCGAGAGAGGACGAGGTAACTCTTCCGAATTGGAAATAAAAACCCAATAGCGGGGTTCGTAACATAAAGCGAGTATTAAGAACATTCGATTGTAGAACGAGAGTTCGGTCGAATATTCATAATCTCAGGTGGGCGTACCCTCGAGAGAGGAGCGTTCATAATTATGGAACCTCCACGGCCAAGTCATCTTAATATTTTGAAAAGTCATCACTTTCAATTCTACGAAAAATCTATTTTCGTCTCAAGGTAATTCGACGTCGCGCGCTATATTTCTCATCACTTAGAACTCTAGTAAATCGCTTAAATCATCTTTCGCATTTTATCATTTAGAACTCTAGTTAAATCAACTAAAAATATTATTCCGATAAAATAATAGTTCGTCCCTCGAAGTAGCATAATCAACACGACCCGCGGAAATATACGATCCCGATATTTTCTAAAAATATCCTGTATTACTTGCGATAAGGTATACTTGCCTTTATCAAATGATTAATTTGGACTAAAAATTCAAACACAGCTTTTCAAACTCATTTAGTGCAAAACTCTCCTTTTCTACTATTCAATTCAATAGAATTCGGCATTGTAGCCGAAGCGTAATTGTCAATATTCCGAAAGAAGAAAAAGATCGCTACTTCTATCCTTCGATAGGATAACGGTTAATTTCTCAAAGTAGGAGTACTTGCGAGACTCTTCGAAAATATCCGCCAATTCTAAACTCTTAATATAAAGGTTATCTTTTATTTATAAAACAAAAAGAAGAAGCCCAAGTAATCATCAAAATGAATATATGCTTTTAGCTTTGCACGGTGGCCATTTCAAGGACGTGATCAGCAGGCGTTGCCTGTGTTCCTGTGGGCCGTGTTTGGGTGGTTGGGTCTAGAAGTACCCCCACCTGGATTTGGGCTTGGGTTGCGGAGGTAAGAAACCGCACCCGTTTATTTGAGCTGATCAGTCTCATGTATGATAAATTTACAAGATAATTAATTTATACTTGCTCCTACTTATGATATTTGGTTGCACTTGGTGCTTTGCTTAGCTCCTTGTTTCAGAGCTTCTTTTTCAGTGAATCAGGCTTGGGTTGGTACCCCGTATGCCTTTATTGCTTGTCTTTTCCTTATTTCTTGCCGCTTGCAATTCCCTTGCTGAGGCGTTCTTGTTTATTGAATGCCTCAGGTTTCAGAGTCGTAGCGGTTAGTGGAGTAGCCCGAAGTCTTCGGGAGTTTTTAGCTGCTGTTTACCCCGCTGCTGCGAGGTAGTAGTAGTTGTTGTTGTTTGCTTCTCCTTGTGTTCAGACATGCTAGTTTGGGCCAATGGGTTAGTGTCAGCTTGTTGACGCCCATCGTGCCTCTTTGATACTTTATAGTTTACTTACCAGTTTATGCCACTGCTTTTAGATCTGATACCTTACCCTCTGGGAATGATTTATGACTAGGTGCATTATAG
This sequence comes from Dactylorhiza incarnata, assembly GCA_033032865.1. Classification (NCBI taxonomy): domain Eukaryota; kingdom Viridiplantae; phylum Streptophyta; class Magnoliopsida; order Asparagales; family Orchidaceae; genus Dactylorhiza; species Dactylorhiza incarnata. The sequence goes on along the minus strand of JAWHQI010000203.1, from coordinate 1,007,700 downwards.
TGATAAAATGACTTTTCATTCATCTTCATCTCATCATTTTAACTAAAACCCTTAGTTTTAAAGTCACCTAAAGATATTTTCTATACTTATACTACGCCTAGTTAAGCGCATATCATCTACTTTATGTCCTGCCTTCACGTGCATATAGGACCTTAAATGAACTAAATCAAGTGTTTTCCGCTGCAGTTACATATATAATTTTCTCTGTGGACTAGTTGATCCACGAGCTGAGAGACAGTTCTTACTCTAAACCCTAATAAATGATTTCAAATAATGATTATCATGCAATCATGTTTTCAATTATCAAGTAATAGGATCCCGCCTAAGCGTCTGCAGTTGTCTCCTGCATGACGTGGCATCATGACGCGTATTTTCTCTTCCTCTGATATCCTTAATTCCTGAGAAAATGCGGGTTGTGACAGTTGGTATCAGAGGGAGGTTGTTCGACAAGTTGGTCGGGCAACAAATTCTGATATAGTTTAGTTGTTTGGTTTCATTGCATACACACACCGATGTGTCATCAGTACGTCTTGGCCGAAGCACGAACACTACACTCATAGCATGATAAGAAGTATACGGGGCATATTATGTAGTATGGGATGCATAATATGTGTTTGTATATGGATCCACCATAGGTGGCAACATGTGACGGTTATGTAGTATGGGATGCATAACCACCATCACATGGATGCCCATTAGCATGTTTTCTTTTTCGTTACATGCGATATTATGTAGTATGGGATGCATAATATTTCATGTGTACGCCGCTCATAACATGCATTAAGGCCTTTATTAGACTGCATAACACAACATACCTTATGTAGCATTGCATAAGCACACGTGCCAAGCTAAAGATTTACATGATGACATACGTGCACACATGATTTTCAGATGAATAGAACATTCATGCATTCATGACCCTTGCATATGAGTCAAGAGGGATGATATGGTATCATCCCCAAATTTAGCATAGCATCATGAAAATCCCAGAGAAAGTTGGTGGCAATGGAAAGTATCTGTATATGTATGTTCTGAACCAAGCAGTGTAGTTCTAGTGTAGGGCTGAGTTTTGATTAGAGCTTTATGCGTTTTAGTAGCGATGGCGCCGAAGCGTGTTGCGTTTAGGTCGACTCCCCAGTTTGAAGGCGAGTCTTCCGATGCTTTGAGTGAAGCCGTGATTGAGAGTCTGCAGCAAAGTTTTGAGACTCTGTCCAAGCAGGTGGTTGCGCTGCAATCGCAGGTGGTTGCGCTGCAATCGCAGGTTGAGTTGTTGTTGTCTGCCGGTGCTAGGCAGCAATTCGTAGCGCAGGCCCCAGTAGTAGGACAGACTGTACCTACTCCTCCTGCTCCCTTGTTTCCCCCTGTAGAGATGCTTCCGGAAATGGACGTTATATCGCACTTTCAGCGATTAAGACCCCCTACGTTTGGCGGAAGAACTGATTTCATGACTTTGGATGACTGGTTGGTTGCCATCGAGGATATTTTTAAGTACGCAGGAATCTCTGCGGGCCAAAAGGTAACGGTCGCCGCTTTCCAGCTGAAGGGTCTTGCTAAGAGCTGGTGGTTTAGGGAATTGGAGAACCTCGTAGATGGATGTTCGTGGGAGACGTTCAAGGCGATGTTGTTAAAGAAGTTTCTATCGTCGGTCGAGCAAGACTGTTTGGTGAATGATTTGCTGCACCTGGAGCAGAGGCAATTCACTGTTAGTGAATTTGTGATTGAACCTAGAAAGCCGAGCAGGTTTGCTCTAGGTCTAGTAACTTCAGAGGAAGGAAGAGTGAAGCAATCCCTGGAAGGACTTCGTAATGAGAGTCAGCATGTAGTCGGTGCTCATGGATGGGAGAGCTATGCTGAGGCAGTGGAAGCAGCTTTGAAAGCCGAGGCCATCGTTAACGCCAAGAGTGAAGGCGCTTTGACGAGAAAGGGCAAGAGAAAAGTCGAAGAGGGGGAAGGCCCCAAGGTATCTAGCCCCACTTCAAAGAAGAGAAGCGGCGATGTCTGCAGTTTCGGTGGCCGCTCTGGCCATCCGTTTGAAAAGTGTTTTACGGGGAAAGGAGTTCAGAAGAAGCAGCGAGTGTTGGAAATCAAGAGTACTCCTTTGGGAGAGGTGTGTTGCCTGTTGTGCAAGCAGAAGGGGCATGATGTGGCCCAGTGTTGGACCAAAGATAAAGTCTGCTTCCAGTGCAAGCAGAAGGGGCACATGAAGTTCCAATGCCCGCTGATTCAACCCCCGTTGCAGCCTGTTCCGCTTCGAACCTTGCCGCCGCCGCAACATCAGGATGAAGGGAGAGGAAAGCTGAGCGTTGACCCAGGAGCAAAAGCAGTCTTCGACCCAAGTAATCGCAGGTTAGACCTTCGAGTTAGCTGTTAAGTTTTGACTTGATCTTAGTTTCGCTGTATTAGACTAGTTTCTCTTTTCGTGCTTATAGGGAGATTTAAGGTAAAGAATTGTTGAGCGTGTAATCTTTTCGATTCGGGCGCTGCCCCTTTCGTTCGTAGCAAGGAATTTCGTTGAGCGTCACCGTATGACCCCTGAGTTGGGCATCGATTCGTTCCTCGTTTAGTTTCCTTTTGGTATTTTGGTATCCACGAACCTGTGCGTCCGGAGTTGCCCGTTCTCTTAGGAGATTTCTTGGCTGTTGCTGATCTCAAAGTGTTGGACTTAGTAGACTTTGACGTAATATTGGGTATGGACTGGTTGTCCAGTTATTATGCGGTCATCCGATGCAAGGAAAAGCGTCTGGACTTCGTGATGGACAACGGTCAACCCATGAGCGTTTTTGGTTCTCCGTACCAGAGTTCTTCGATAATTTCTGCGGTATGTGCTCGGAAACTGTTAATTTCCGGTTGTTTGGCTTACCTTGTTTCTGTAGTAGAAGCTGTTGGTGGTTCGCCGTGTATCGAGGATATTCTGGTGGTGCGAGAGTTTCCCGATGTCTTCCCTGCTAATCTCCCTGGTCTCCCGCCCGTTAGAGATGTGGAGTTCGTTATTGATCTTGAGCCTGGTACTCGTCCTATTGCTAAGGCACCGTACCGTATGGCCCCGCGTGAGTTAGAAGAGTTGCGAACTCAGTTAGATGAGTTGTTGCATTGTGGTTTTATCAGACCTAGTTCTTCCCCCTGGGGTGCTCCGGTTTTGTTCGTGAAAAAGAAGGACGGTTCTATGAGGTTGTGCATAGATTATAGAGAATTAAACAAAGTGACCATCAAGAACAGGTATCCGTTGCCAAGGATTGATGATCTGTTCGATCAGTTGCGTGGTAGCACGGTGTTTTCAAAGATTGACCTTCGGTCGGGTTACCATCAGTTGAGGATCCGTGAGTCGGACGTTCCCCGGACTGCCTTTCGTTCCCGGTATGGTCATTTTGAGTTTCTAGTCATGTCATTTGGTTTGACAAACGCACCCTCTGCATTTATGGACATGATGAACCGCGTGTTCAAGGATTTTCTGGACCATTTTGTTGTGGTATTCATAGATGATGTGCTGGTTTATTCTAGAAGTGCTGAGGAGCATGCTATGCATTTGCGCTTAGTGTTGTCTACTCTTAGAGAGCACAAGTTGTATGCGAAGCTGAGTAAGTGCGAATTCTGGCTTTCTCAGGTGTCCTTCCTGGGTCATGTGGTGAACAAGGATGGAATTACGGTAGACCCTGCTAAGATTTCTGTTGTATTGAATTGGAAGATGCCTTCATCGCCTAAGGAGATAAGGAATTTCTTCGGTTTGACAAGGCTCTGCAGGAGATTTTGTTCAAAAATTTTCAATGCTGACGGCACCTTTAACCAAGTTTACCCAGAAGTGTGCCGCTTTTGTTCGGAGCGGTTAGTGCGAAGGAGCTTTTCGGGAATCAAAGAGGCATTTGTGTAGTGCTCCTGTGTTGGCCTTACCGATCGAAGGAGTTGAGTATGTAGTTTATGTGGACGCATCTCACATTGGATTAAGTTGTGTTTTGGTGCAAGAAGGAAAAGTAATTGCTGATGGGTTTAGACAATTGAAAGTTCATGAAAATAATTACTCTATGCATGACTTAGAGTTCGCCGCAGTGATCTATGCTTTGAAGTTTTGGAGACATCTTCTTTATGGAGCGTCATGCAAGATTTATATGGATCTTAAGAGTCTGAAATATGTCTTCACCCAGAAGGAGCTGAATCTGCGCCAGCGGAGGTGGTTGGAGTATGTGGCGGATTATGAAGTGGATATTCTGTACCATCCGGGTAAGGTCAATGTGGTGGCTGATGCCCTGAGTAGAAAGACCGCACATATCTTCATCCTCTCAGTGCAGTCCCTAGTAGAGGAGTTTATGTTGATGTTTATCCCAGTCGGTAGTTATACCGCGCCTTCGAGCTTAGAGGCTAAAGAGCCTTCTTGGTTTGCCCTTGTAGGTCTGCGTCAGAAGGAAGATCCCGACTTGTAGCGTCTCCGGAATAGATGTTGTTTTTCCGCGTTTGAGGTTATTGGAACAAAGATCTGTAGTGAGGCGCGTGATTTTGGTTGATAGCCGATAGTTGGCAGTCAGGTATGAGAATGATTTAGCCAATTGTGTTTTTGGAACGTTATACCTGCTAGCGCGTTAAGGTAGATCAATTGGGCCTGGAGGTAGTTTGACCCCGTTGGATGTTCCAGCTGGAAGTGGGGAAGTATTTCAATGGACTTCGTTACCTAGATTCCCCGGAGGACATGATTCTGTATGGGTCCCAGTTGTCGGTTTGGCAAAGAATGCTCTCTTTGTGCGATTTAAGATCGGATATTCTATGGAGAAATAGCAGAGCTTTATTTGGAAGAAGTCGTCAGATTGCTTGGTGTGCCCTTTAAGCCGTGTGTCGGGTTAGGATTCTAGGTTTATTCCTCGGTCAGGCGGAAGAAATGAATCAAATTTTGGAAGATGTGATTAGATTGTTATTTTGTGGTTTATGATGGAGCTTGTGTTAAGCATCTTGGATAAATGGATTTTGCGTATAGTAGCAGTTTTCGGGAAATCCTGCTGTCATTTAATCTTTGGATTTGATCCTGTATCTTTCTAGATCTTTGGATTTCAAGTTTCGGGACGAAACTTCTTTTAGGGGGAGTGACTGTAACGCCCCTGATTTTCGTCAATTATTTTTCGTACCCGTTGTGACGTAATTTTGGTGTAAGGGCGTTACGTCAGCTCTTTTGGTAGTGTTTCGAGCCTTAGCTTAGTTGGAGCTTGTGATTCAGATCGAGCGTGCGAGATTTCGCGTCGTTTCGAGTTAAAGTGAAGGTTTGGAGTAATTATCAAGATTTTAGCTTCAGGAGGCTTTATCCGGAGTTTGGCTTGTCGGAATTGAATTCTGACTTCGCCGTTGGATTCGTAGCGCCGTGTTTTAGTTAGGGTGCGAATTTTGTAGAAATCCGAGGTGTTTTGGTCGCCCTCGCAGTTTTAAGTAATTTGGAGGATTAATTAATTATTTAAATAATAAATTAGGTTTATATATAAGCCTAAAATCCTTCCCTTCCCTATTCATCTCCTTCCTCGATCAAATTCAGCCGCCGAAGGTTAGGGCGAGAGCGGAGCTTCGTGGAGCCTTCAACCGACGATTTCTAGAGCTGTAGTGGTCGGAATCGAGTTTGGTTTGAAGATTTGGAAAGCTCTCGGCGAGATCTTCGTCTTAGTGGTAAGCTTGTTCTTCTTCGTGGAAGTTTTGGAGTTATGGAAATGACCTAACTCTTCCTTTCGGTCCTTAGCGCTCCAGGTCTTCGTGCTCGGGAGTTACCTTGGCATTCGGAGCGGAGTTAGGCGAGTTTTGCAAGGTTAAGGCAAGTGGTTTCTTCCTCTTTCTCTCTTGATCCTTTTGACGGTTGGTTTGCCCGTTTTGAGCTCTTGTCATGCTGATTAGCAAGAGTTTTGTGTGTTTGGTGTAGTAACTTATGATCTAGAACCTCCCCTTGGTTTCCTCCTCCTCAATCTTACCCTAGTATCTAGTTTTTCCCTGGAGAAAACCGTGGTCGATACAATTCCCTTGTTCTTGCTGTAGCTCGAGAGCAGTTTTGGATGTCTCGAGACATGACTGATGTCTCGAGACATGTCTGTCTCTGCCCTTTGGATGTCTCGAGACATGACTGTCTCTGCCCTTTGGATGTCTCGAGACATGACTGTCTCTGCCCTTTGGATGTCTCGAGACATGACTGTCTCTGCCCTTTGGATGTCTCGAGACATGACTGTCTCTGCCCTTTGGATGTCTCGAGACATGACTGTCTCTGCCCTTTGGATGTCTCGAGACATGACTGTCTCTGCCCTTTGGATGTCTCGAGACATGACTGTCTCTGCCCTTTGGATGTCTCGAGACATGACTGTCTCTGCCCTTTGGATGTCTCGAGACATGACTGTCTCTGCCCTTTGGATGTCTCGAGACATGACTGTCTCTGCCCTTTGGATGTCTCGAGACATGACTGTCTCTGCCCTTTGGATGTCTCGAGACATGACTGTCTCTGCGCTTTGGATGTCTCGAGACATGACTGATGTCTCGAGACATGACTGTCTCTACCCCTAAGACCCCGCCAGGGGCGCGGCCCCTTGGAACCCCGCCAGGAGCGCATGTGATTTCGTTGCGATTCTCATGTTTAAATCTTGTGTCCTCTCAAGCGCACAAGGATGTTGCCAGTATCCCTTCGGTGCTCCTGATCTTGAATCCCTTTTGCTTGAATTCTTTTACTCGTTGTGGTCTGTTAACGTTTGAGTTTACTCTTATGATTCGTCATGATTTATGCCTCTGATTACTTCTCCTCCTTCTTGAAACCTTGTGCCTCTTACAAGGGTACAAGGAGTTTTGCCCAAGTCTCTTGGGTGTCCTTGATCGTGAATCCCTCGAGCTTGAACCCCTTTGCCTTTTTGGTTCAATGACTCCGAGTTTCCCCTTATGAATCGTTTGATCAGCAGTTATCTCATGGTGACCCTATCCTTAGGGTGTTTCTTCTTAGTATTTGTGATGTTAGCAGTATGCGGTGATGTTGCTAATAACTGCATTGCGTCTTTGATCATGTTTACCTCCTATCAAAATTCTAAACCTGCTGTGATCTTGCAAATCTTTGGTTTCGCTTGTGATTCATCTTGATCGGTGTGTGCCTTGCTTTGACCCTATCTCTTAGGGTATCCCTGTTGATTGTTTCTCGGGCTTCGTCCCGTGTCTTAATGATTTAATTAAAATGAATATATGCTTTTAGCTTTGCACGGTGGCCATTTCAAGGACGTGATCAGCAGGCGTTGCCTGTGTTCCTGTGGGCCGTGTTTGGGTGGTTGGGTCTAGAAGTACCCCCACCTGGATTTGGGCTTGGGTTGCGGAGGTAAGAAACCGCACCCGTTTATTTGAGCTGATCAGTCTCATGTATGATAAATTTACAAGATAATTAATTTATACTTGCTCCTACTTATGATATTTGGTTGCACTTGGTGCTTTGCTTAGCTCCTTGTTTCAGAGCTTCTTTTTCAGTGAATCAGGCTTGGGTTGGTACCCCGTATGCCTTTATTGCTTGTCTTTTCCTTATTTCTTGCCGCTTGCAATTCCCTTGCTGAGGCGTTCTTGTTTATTGAATGCCTCAGGTTTCAGAGCCGTAGCGGTTAGTGGAGTAGCCCGAAGTCTTCGGGAGTTTTTAGCTGCTGTTTACCCCGCTGCTGCGAGGTAGTAGTAGTTGTTGTTGTTTGCTTCTCCTTGTGTTCAGACATGCTAGTTTGGGCCAATGGGTTAGTGTCAGCTTGTTGACGCCCATCGTGCCTCTTTGATACTTTATAGTTTACTTACCAGTTTATGCCACTGCTTTTAGATCTGATACCTTACCCTCTGGGAATGATTTATGACTAGGTGCATTATAGTGATAAAATGGCTTTTCATTCATCTTCATCTCATCATTTTAACTAAAACCCTTAGTTTTAAAGTCACCTAAAGATATTTTCTATACTTATACTACGCCTAGTTAAGCGCATATCATCTACTTTATGTCCTGCCTTCACGTGCATATAGGACCTTAAATGAACTAAATCAAGTGTTTTCCGCTGCAGTTACATATATAATTTTCTCTGTGGACTAGTTGATCCACGAGCTGAGAGACACAGTTCTTACTCTAAACCTAATAAATGATTTCAAATAATGATTATCATGCAATCATGTTTTCAATTATCAAGTAATAGGATCCCGCCTGAGCGTCTGCAGTTGTCTCCTGCATGACGTGGCATCATGACGCGTATTTTCTCTTCCTCTGATATCCTTAATTCCTGAGAAAATGCGGGTTGTGACAGGGGAAGTCGTCAGAAAGAAGAGAAAGATCGATAGCTGACTGGTTTGGGCTAATCGGGCGAGTTGGGAGTCGCCTTACCTTGATGAGCGAGAGAAGAGCCGGGCCGCCCTTGGAAGGAAGTTCCGAGGGGCAGGGTCACCGATTTACATAAGCCTGAGAGGCGAAGTTCGGGGCCCTCACCCTGGACGGCGTCTAGAAGCGAATTCTCAGGATTCGTTTGGTCTAGAAGAGTATACCCCTCGACAGAGATATTTAACTTTGGAGGAAGTTGTGAGAGCGAGGGAATGGCTCGTCCTTTGGGAGTCGCGAGAGGAGACTCTGCGAGAGACAAGGTCACAGGGGCAACACGGCGAGTCCATCAAAGAATTGTGCCATAAGGCTTACTGTGCTGAGGCGAAGACAAGCTAAGGACGGGGACGCCCAAGTACGTGATCTCCACGCCGCCCCCCCGAGGGATAGCAGGGCGAGCGTCCGCTCAGATTTCGTCCGTCAGGTTCCCCGATAAAAGCGACGCCTGAAAGGAAAAAGGTATATATCAGCAGGAAAAGGAGGTGGGTCAGCTTGCCGACCCGAGTACCTGATTTGCGAGCAGAAGGTCAGGGGACGGATCTAGGGCCAGGGATCCATCTTTCCCGCTCTGGCGCCGGACCGATTTTGCTTTTAGCATTCTTAGGGAAGATGGCTTCGGGGCCCAAGGAGCAGGTTTAGTGAGGGCCGCGTGCTCAAAAGCTCGCTCCGCGTCGATGCGAGCCCGGGTCTCTTCAGAAATAGGCATCCTCAAACAGCTACAGTACGAAGCAGCGAGAATTGGTGGAAGAAGAAGAGGGGAGCCCATCGACTACGATCAACGATATTTATAGCAGGGAGGCTGGGCCCCACCAAAAGATTCCTGCCAGGTCAGCATCCGTCCAGCGAACGCCGAAGGTTGGATGATTCTTTGCGAGTTTAGCTTAAGACTCGCGAAGAGCCGGGATTGTGTACAACCTCGGGTTGGCCTCGAACGAGAAGGCGAGAGCGAACAGCGGGCGGGGCGCTCACAGACCACTCACGTATGGTTCCCCCCGCGCAGCGCTTCAAGGACTACTCGCGGCGAAAGCCACGCGAGCGCGAATGGGCCAGAGTCGCGAGTGGAGCTGTATAACCCCATTATTCGCTAGGAGATGGACATAGACGAAATCCGTTCTGCGTTCGACGAACGCCTAACTTCAGTTGAGATCGACGAATTCAGCTCAACGTTCGACAAAATCCTTTCTGCGTTCAACGAACGGAAACTGAATTCGCCTCAGCGGTGTGGCTGAGAGGGTCAGCCGTCTCAGCGGTTATTTCTGTCCCGTCTCGGCGGATCCGCTGGGACCAAGTTGACTCAGCGGTTTTCCTCCATCTGCAGCTCAGCTCGACAAGCTCAATCTTCCTTCCAGTTCAACACTCTCACAAGGCCGAGGGGAGCTCGCAGGGAGGTATGCGAGACCTGGCCTCGGTGGATGTCGCCGGAAGAGGTGCGAGCGAGCTCTTCACTGAATGCTCGCCTAAGAGGGGTTTCAGATCCAATAGGTGGAAGAAGTAACAAAGAAGGCAAGCTGGAGCTCCAAGGGTCGCTCGCAGGAAGGCGGGCGAGCCGGGTGCTCGCTGACCGCTCGCGAGAAGGCGGATGGGCCGGATTTCTTCCAAGTATCCGTGTTCGATGAAATCCGTTCTGCGTTCGACGAACTCGCTTAACGTCCTCAGTTCGACGAACTGGCTTCTTCGCTCGCCGAACTCGTGTCATGTTCTCAGTTCGATGAACTAGCTTCTCGGCTCGACGAACTCGCGTCATGCTCTTAGTTCGGCGAATCTGCTTCTCAGCTCGGCGAACTCAGTCGTCCGGCCGGTTCAGCAGACTTACACAAGGCCGAGGGGATCTCGCAGGAAGGCATGCGAGACATAGCCTCGATGGCTGTCGCCAGAAGAGGCGCGAGCGAGGTCCTCACAGAGCGCTCGCCTGAGAGGGATAACGCGAGACGACTCGCAGGAGCTCTCGCGGGCAGCCTTCTCGCAGGTCATTTGCCCATAGACTGAGGAGGCAAAATTACCTCTCTGTCCCTGGTGGTCGGCCGTTAGTCTTTCAAAACAGCGGATTTTGGCTGTTAGCAGGCCAAATTGGGGTGCGTTTAGTAAAAACCAAAAGGCGGAATTCCGCTATTGACAGACCACGAGCAAAAAACTATAAATAGACCTTAAAGGGCACCTTGGGAGAGGATTCCAATCTCAGTTCTCTAAGCTTCTCCCTCCTTTGGTTTAGCTCTCTAGCTCTCCAAGGTGCCCAAGTCTCAGCTTTGGTTTGGGAGGGGAAGCGCTTAACGATCTTCCGGGTTTGTGGTGGGACCTCCTTGCTGTGGCTAAGGTCTTGGTCTGTTTCCGAATCCCCAGTCTGCTCCTTCCGAGGGACTAGTAAGGGCTAGCTGCCCCTCAACTTATTGAGGGCCCGAGCTTCACAAGAGGCCGAGAAATCGGTTTCAACAGAGAGGGATCTAAGGAAGACAGAGGCCACTAGAAGATCTGATGCTTGAGTCGTGGTGTTTTGGAGCGGTGTGAAGAGAAGACGGGCCACTAAGAGGTTAGTGACATCTCATCCCCTAACCTGGATGTAACATCCCAACTTTAAAAAGGGTTGTCTAACCGGTTCAATTGAACCCTTGGAGTAGCTTAGGCCAGGTCATCGAAAACAACGACCCAACCTCGACCCCAAAATGACGGTCATTTAGAAAAATGACTGTTTTGGGTAGTATGGTCCTTCGCCACAACACTGAAATAATATATTGAGCATGCATGCTCCGAATTGACTTCCATCAACTGCGTTAGACTCGTATGATCGATACGAGTGCAACGGAACTCGATCCGTTCCAATCCGAGGTCATTTGATGAAAGTAACCATTTTGAGTACTATAGCGCGTCACGACGATATCATTTTAGTTTAATTAGCATACGTACTCCGAATTGACTTCCGTCAATTGCGTTAGACTCGTATGGTCGATACGAGTGCAACAAAACACGCTTCTTTCCAATCTGAAAGCATTTGATGAAAGTGACCATTTTGAGTATCGTAGCGCGTCACGACGATGCCATTTTAGTTTAATGAGCATACATACTCCGAATTGACTTCCGTCAGTTCTGTTAGACTTTTATGGTCGATACGAGTGCAATAGAACTCTTTTCATCCCAATCCTAGGTCGTTTGGATAAAACAACTATTTTGGGCAACATCGAGCGTCACAACAACGTCATTTTAAAATATTGAACAAATGAGCTCCGAATTGATCCCAGTTACTTGCATCAGACTCGTATGATCAATACGAGCACAACGCAATTCATTTCGTTCAAATCTGACGAGGTTTGAGAAAATTAGCGAAATGAGCTACTTTAAATTCTGCACCGACTCGAGGGAATAATTATGGGCGAACGGACTCGGAATCAACTTCGAATGCTTTCATTAGCTTTGTATGGATGACACAAACACAAAAACACACTCCGCGCATTTTTCCCGTGCTTATTTTGAGAGTTGTGATATTGTATGTGAATGACATACTGCTGATCAGGTGACATTCCTGTTGGAACATGGTCTTCCACATCTCCTAGGTTTGAGAATAACAAATCCTATGTGTATTTGATCTTGTGTGTTTAAGTGTGTAGGAAACCAAGTCATATGACTACGGGATAACATAAGAAAGTTGCCCCCAAGTTTGAAGCCAAAATTCCAACATGTCCACTAGCGCCGGCGGTAGCACCTAGCGCGTGCGCTAGCTATGATTAGACAAGTTCAGGCGGCAAGTATAGAAGGCGGTAATGCCAGGCGGTAGCGGATAACACTGGTGGTAGCGCGAGATTTTTTGAAAGGTTTCCTTGGAATGAAGATACGCACACGCATAATATTTCCTAATCCAGGATAGGGCCGACGGTAGCGCTAGCTCAAAGGCTATAAAAAGGACTCCTCTTCTCTCGTTTTGTACACACATCTCAGAGAGAGGTCTAGTGCCAAAATTTTAGAGCCTTATTAAGCCGAGAGTTAATCTCCCACCAAAAGCTTAGAGAGTTTCTGAAGGAGGACTTTGTCACACTATATCTGAAGGGCGATCACTTCAACCTCGCTTATTCTACAACGATCCTTCATCTCCGACTTCAGAAGTTTCTTAGAGGGAGTTTTTACTTTATTGTTACTTCATATCTTTTGTAACCGTTAGAGAATTCGCCTCGTGTTGGCGACTAGGTTTGGGTAGTACTTAGGGCAGAAATTTTCCACATGTTGGCGACAAGGTCTAGGGTGTAGATCTAGGGGGTGCTCGAGGCCGTATCCAGGGGAGGATTGGCTAGAGCGGCTTGAGGCCATATCCGGGAAGGATAGGCTAAAGCCTCCGGTTCGTGGGGATACGAGTTGGGATTGGAAATGAAAAAGACTTTTACTATTCTCCTTCGATTTCTAGCGTTATAAAAAGTCAAGTTTTGTAATTCTACTTTTCAACTAATAAAATCATGTCTCTATTTTGTTTCTCTTAATTTGTCTTTGTTTTGCACTATTTTGATCTCCTAATATTTCAAGTATTTTAAAATATATTAAAAGTTTTTAAAACCCTTCTTCACCCCACCTCTAAGGGCGCCTACCGATCCAACAAGTGGTATCAGAGGTAGGTTTTATTCCAAAATGGTCTAACAACTGGGAATAATGGCGTCTTATGATCTCGCTTTTCCGAAGGGTCAAGGTGTTAGTAGGCCACCTCTTTTTATTGGGTCAGATTTCAACTACTAGAAATCTAGGATGATGTGCTTTCTTATGACCATGGATATAGAAGTATGGAACATGGTAGAAGTTCGATACTCTCCTCCTACAATTGTAGTAGGAGAGGCTACGGTAGAAAAACCTAAGGATAAATGGGATAATAACGATAAACTCAAGTGCAAAGTTAATTCTAAGGCGATGAATGCTTTATATTGTGCTTTAAATAGAACTGAATTTAATAGATTTATGCATGTGTAACTGCTTATGATATTTGAAATCAATTGGAAGTTACTCATGAAGGTACATCGTAGGTGAAAGATGCAAAGCTATTCCAACTGGAGTCGGAATATGAAAAATTCAGGATGGATGCTGAAGAGGACATTAACTCGATGTACACACGCTTCACCAAGATCATCAACGCTTCAAAAGCTCTTGGAAAGATCTACTCCGATGGCGTCTTGGTCAGAAAAATTCTTCGCTCTCTACCTCCAAGGTTCAATCTAAAGGTGACAGCCATCTCGGAGTCACATAACCTAAGAACGCTCCAGATCGAGAATCTCATTGGGAATCTCCAAACCCATGAGGTAGAACTCCAGATTCAACATGAAGAGTACAATATGGAGCCGAAAACAAAAGCATTAAAAACTGAGGTCGACGATGAAGAAGACGATAATGAAGAAGGTGTTGGGTTTTCTATACATCAAATGTAAATAGCATATCACATATGCTAAGCGGAAAATAACAAACAAGAACAACCCTAAACAGTTCAAGGAACTTGCGATTTCATGAATCAACAAATAAGAAAAGCAACACATGGCTATACCTGAAGGGGATTGAGTCAACACTCAACCAAGGTGCTCCACAAATGAGATCCCGAACAATGATCGTTGAGTCCCAAGCGCAGAAATGGATCAGTGCCTCTACGGGAGTCCACACGAGCGATGACGAACCCTAACTTCTTATCACACAAGAACTAGGCCGGAGAAGAAGATCCCCCTGCTTCTCCCATGGACTGCTAGGTCCGACGACAAGGAGAGGCAGCGGCGGCGGTGGTGGAATCGAGACCATTTGAAACTCTACCGTCGGCCAGTTTGCAAAACTCTTCCGCCTCTCTTCCGATCGCAAAAAGGAGAAGATCTTATTAGGGTATAAAATCGGTCTCAATTTATACCATAAGGGAAGAGAGAATCTATCCGCACGCCCGCGACCAAAATTGAAGCAAAACATAATTCATCGGGTGATTATGATTTCGCCGAGTAATCAGAAATTCATCGAGTCATGATTTCATCGAGTTCGTCGAGTAATCAAAAATTCGCCGAGTCATGATTTCGTCGAGTAATCATAAATTCGTCGAGTAATCATAAATTCGTCGATTACAACTCAATTCGTTGAGTGAAGGAGTTTGTCGGATTCATCGAGTCAATCATGGATTCGTCGAATCAACTTTTAATTCATCGAGTCAACATTGATTCGTCGAGACGTCATGGATTCATTCTTTCGATGAACTGAGGTAAGAGTCGTCGAGACATTCTCGACGACTCGTCTCGAAGATTTGCCAACATGCTCCATACAATATTCACAATACCTGTGGAGCATTCAGTTGACTTGACCCAACTCCAATAAGTCGTAGGATTGGTCCTTTACTCATATCCAATATGAGTAAGGCCAACACAATTCTTCCTCCAACTTCTCCAAGCACTCTTGTGTGTAACCCATAGGCTCAAATCGCGTTGGCAGTAAGACTAGATGCTTGATCACTTCCAGATCACCTTGGAAACACCAATAGTCTACCACTTGTTCTTGAACGTATCAAACAAAAGCCTCACAAACAATGAGCGGCATCTAACAATACATCATTGCTACCCAAGCGATAAGAGTTCATAACTCAACAAGCCTGTCTTTACCAATGTACCAGTGCTGTCAAGTCCCTTTGTCCCTTACATCCAGATAGAACTAGAGGCATGGACCGTGTCACCCTCATAATTGTTCAATCCTAGTTTCTTGATCTAGAATAGACCTTAAGAGAGTGGTAAGCTCAATATCACATATTGGCTCAACCCAACATGGCCATGCATTTCTCGGTCTCATTCCATCAAGGGGCCCATGGATGTAACTCCTGTCATAAAGGAGGACAAATCCCATATCTGTCCACACACAAACACAAAATGAATCATAACATACCCAATAACCACCCTTATCATCAACCTTTCTCAAGGAAGACTTTAGATGGCATCAAAGTATGCTCTTCCTCACTTAATGAATGTTGTGACTTCAGGTCAAAGAACTACAAACACCATTGTCAGTTGAGACCAACTTGTGACACGTTCATATAACAATCCACAAAGTAGTCTCAAGGTGGGTCTGTCCAGTACAACTTGTTCGCTAACAAGGACCCATGTGATGACTTGATATCACAATATCATGACCTATGAGAACCGGTCATCAGTCAATGCACATGATAGTCTTAACGTACCATCATTGCCCTTCAACTTCTAAGATGATACTCCGACTTGGGACCATTTAAGAATGAAGCTTCTAGTAAACATAGGCCCTCACATTCAAGTCACGTACTTGAAATCCTATGGAAGCAAACATTCTAAGGGCGTTTATTATGCTAATAAGTCTATCAAATAGAAACTATTGACATAACAATAAGAACTTGCCATAAATGAAAAATGAAACACACAGTACATATCACAATTCACCAAATGAATAAACAACCAACAAACATACAATCCACAAGGCTCCCACTAAATACAATCATTCAGGTATCTAATACCCATTGATCTAACATGACCATCATGCTTCTTTTGGCAAGAGGCTTTGTCAGTGGATCGCTGTGTTTTCTTCAGTCGGTACTCTGCAAATGTTCACATCTCCTCGATTGACAATCTCTCAAATAAGATGGAACCGCCAAAGTATGTGCTTGGAGCGCAGATGAGATCTAGGTTCCTTAGCTTGGGCTATTGCACCATTGTTGTCACAGTAGAGAACTACGGGACCAACAATGTTAGGAACTACACCAAGCTCGTTGATGAATTTCCTAATCCACACAGCCTCCTTCGCCGCATTTGCAGCAACGATATACTCGGCCTCAGTCGTAGAATCAACAACTATCTCTTGCTTGGAAATTTTCCATCTTATAACTCCTCCATTTAGGAAAAATACAAAACCTGATTGGGACTTTGAATCGTCCCTATCAGTCTGGAAGCTAGCATCCATGTAACCCTTTACAATGAGCTCTTCCTCTCCACCATACACCAATAATACGTCCTTTGTCCTTCTCAAGTACTTTAGGATATTCTTAAAAGCTATCTAGTGACCATCAACAGGATCAGACTGATACCTTCTCGTCATGCTCAAATCATATGAGACATCGGGTCGAGTACACAACATTGCATACATAATTGATCCATTTGCCGAAGCATATGGAATCAACTTCATGTGGTCCTTATCTTCCAAAGATTTAGGACACTGGTTCTTAGAGAGACTCACACCATGTGATATGGGTAAGAATCACTTTTTGGACTTAAGCATGTTGAACCATTTCATCACCTTGTTAATGTATGTACTTTGGGTCAAACCCATCAACTTTTTCGATCTATTTCTATAGATCTTAATACCAAGTATATAAGACGCTTCGCCCAAGTCTTTCATAGAAAAGCAGTCCCCTAGCATGTTCTTAACAGCTTGCAGGGTCAAAATGTCATTCCCGATCAGCAGTATGTCATCTACATACAATATCAGGAAAATGACAATGCTCTCACTAATCCTCTTGTAAACACAAGGCTTATCCTCGTTCTTGATGAAACCAAACTCTTTGATTTTCTCATCAAAATGCAGATTCCAACTTCGAGAAGCTTGTTTCAATCCATAAATGGATCGATTCAACTTGCATATTTTAGTGGCTTCATTTGGAGATACAAAACCCTCGGGTTGTGTCATATACACTTCCTCAAGGAGGTTTCCATTAAGGAAAGATTTTTTGACATCCATTTGCCAGATCTCGTAGTCATAATACGTAGTAATAGCAAGTAGAATTCTGATGGACTTGACCATGACAACAGGGGAAAAGGTCTCGTCATAGTCAACACCATGAATTTGCCTGAAACCTTTAGCCACCAGCCGACCTTTGAATGTCTGTACATTCCCAACCACGTCGGTCTTCTTCTTGAAGACCCAATTGCACCCTATGAGTCGTACCCCTTCAGGTGGTTCCACCAAAGTCCAAACTTCGTTTTCATACATGGAGTCCATTTCAGATTTCATGGCCTCAAGCCACTTCTCGGAGTCTGGTCCATTCATAGCATCTTGGTGGGTTGCAGGCTCATCATCATGATCCATGAGCAACACATTACCTATCTGAGACATGAGAAATCCATATATCTCGAGAACAATTCTTGGTCTACTAGATCTACGTAAGACTTGTGTTTCTTGAGCAGGTTCTCTATCTACAACCACTTGTAGTCCTTGCTCAGGTTCCAATTTTGGTTCATTCATTTTTTGTGGCTCTTGAACTTCTTCAAGTTCAACCCTGATGTTTTCTCTTGACAAAAACTCTTTCTCAAGAAAAACACCACTCCTTGCGACAAACACTTTGCCCTCGGATCGCAGGTAGAAGTAATACCCTTTGGTTTCCATAGGATATCCCACAAGATAACACTTATCTAATTTGGTTTCCAGCTTGTCAGGCATTTGATGTCGTACGTATGCCTCACAAGCCCAAATCTTAATGAACGACATACTAGGACGCTTCCTAGTCCATATCTCATATGGTGTCTTTTGAACCGTCTTCATCGGAACTCGATTTAGTGTAAAAGCAACAGTCTCTAGAGCAAAACCCCAAAAGAAAATGGGCAAATCTGCATGACTCATCATCGATCGCACCATGTCTAACAAGGTACGATTCCTCCTCTCAGAAACACCATTATGTTGTGGTGTTCTAGGTGGAGTGAGCTGTGATACAATGCCACACTCTTTCAGATGATCACGAAACTCATGACTCAGATATTCGCCACCTCGATCAGATCAAAGTGCTTTTATCCTTTTCCCAGTTGGTTCTTTTTGGTAATATTGCCCTCAATGTTCCTTTGATTTGAAGATGCATCACTCATAATACTAAGTACATATTGTATTTGATACAATCTATTTTGTCTCAAGTATTATACAAGGAGATGATATTCTATACAATGGAATAGATTCAAAGTTGTGCTGTTTAATCAGCTGAGAAGATCTCACTATCTCAGCTGAACCGCTGAGATAAGACTAGGAGCCACTGAGAAGGCATCTGGGCAAGCTGAGCTGCAGATAGAAGAAACCGCTGAGACGACTATCTGTCTTAGCGGATCCGCTGAGATGGGAAAGAAGCAGCAAATATCCACTGAGACTTGGAGAGTTCGTTGAACGAAGAATGAAGTTCGTCGAACGCAGAGATGGGACATAAGCAAATGCTGAGACTTGGCGTGTTCGTCGAATGAAGAATGAAGTTCGTCGAACGCAGAGACGGGACAGAAGAAAATGCTGAGACTTGGCGAGTTCGTCGAACGAAGAATGAAGTTTGTTGAACGCAGAGATGGGACAGAAGCAAACACTGAGACTTGGCGAGTTCGTCGAACGAAGAATGAAGTTCGTCGAACGCAAAATGCAGTTCGTCGAACGCAGAAACTTCTCTGCAGATTGACAGAATCCGCTGAGAAGAGGAAGCCATCTCAGCCCAACCACTGAGACAGATTCAAAAGTAACCTGGCGGGTTCTGCCCTTGGCGCAAGCTGCAGAAAGGCATTGTGGGGTCCACCAATCACTCCCATATCTGTCAGAAGGATGGCTGAGAGCCGTTGAAGATCAAGGATGTATAAAAGAAGAAGTTAGGGCACTTTTGAAAGAGCTGGTCGAGTGCTAAAACATTTTTACTGTTCTATTGACGGCCCCCATTCTCCTCATTCTCCTCCTGCTCACTGAACAAGCAGGAAGAATCCGAGAGATAAAGATAGCTCCTCTACAAGGAGCAAGGTGATCTTCCATCCTTCAACTAAAGAGGAAGATCAGTTTGTAGCTGCCATCATTATCTCCAGCTACAAGAAAGCACAAGCTGTGCAGGAACTACAAGAGACTTCTTCTCACTGCTGTCTGCTGTAGTAATGTTTAAAAACTCTTTTACTATAGGGATATTTGCCTGAGTTTGTAGGGCTATTTGTCTGAGTTTGTAGGAGCCTTTGGGTTCTGAGTTTGTAGGGCTTTATTGCCTGAGTTGTAGAGCTGAGAGGTCAGCTTGAGGTAGGATCTGCGTGATCTGAGGTAGGGCTGATTTGCCTGAGTTGTAGAGCTGAGAGGTCAGCTTGAGGTAGGACCAGCAGGTGGTCTGAGTTGTAGGAGGCGGATTCCTCTGAGGTAGGGCTGTTGTGCCTGAGGTAGGGTTTGTGCAAACCTGAGAGATCCCGAGGGATCTGTGCTGTAAGCTATTATAGATGAGATGGGAGGAGTTGGCCATGTCTAACACACTGTTAGAAGGGTGAAGGGGGAAAGTTGACTACCCATAGACACACTATCTTAGGGAACCACTATAAACACTTGTGTTTTTTCTGGGTTTGCTTGATTACTTGCTTAAAATAATTTTAACAATCTATATCATCTAAGTAGAAATCAAAAGACCTATTCACCCCCCTCTAGGTGAATTAGCTCACATACCTATAATCTTTCAAGTGGTATCAGAGGGAGGTTGGTCATAAAGGGCTTAACTGTCTAACCAGATCCTACATAGGTATTGTTATTTCTGAATCCAATGGCTTCTAATGGAGTTCAGAAAGAAATGGGTTCCACGAAGCTTCCTATATGCAAAAAGGAAACCTTTTGCATTTAGAAACAAAGGGTGAGGCTGTACATGGAAGCTTCAGACCCTAGAATTTATATCACTGTTCAGGAAGGCCCCTTCCTTATCACAAAGCCCTCCACCACTGATCCAACTGTTGGAACATGGTCTTCCACATCTCCTAGGTTTGAGAATAGCAAATCCTATATGTATTTGATCTTGTGTGTTTAAGTGTGCAGGATAACAAAGTCCACATGACTCAAAGATTACATAAGAAGGTTGCCCCCAAAGTTGAGCCATCAAATCCAAATCTCCCACTAGCGTTGGCGGTAGTACTAGCGCAGGCGCTAGCTGCGTTCGACGAACTATTAGCGGCGCTCGATGAAATGCTTATAACGGCGTTCGACGAAAATTCGCTCGACGATCTCTTTGCTCCGTTCGACGAAATTGCGATCGACGAAAATGATTGCTTAAGCCCAATTGCCGGGAGAACTTATAGAAGGAGATAGCGCCAGGCGATATCCGATAGCGCAGGCGATAGCGAGGAGCACAGTAGGCAAGAGAGAATTGTTTGCTCGGATTGAAGATTCTGCCGCGCAGAATATTTCCTAATATGGGATAGCGCCGGCGGTACCACTAGCGCAGGCGCTAGCGCTGAGACTATAAAAAGGACCCATTGGCTCCGTCTTCCTGATCCTCTTGAGATCCAGAATTCCACAGCTTCGTGCCACAGCATAGAGAGGAAGGTTCAGAGAGATACTCCCACAAATCCATGAAGGCTTAAGGAGATCCGTGGAGAAGATTTCAACACACGTCAT
This sequence comes from Dactylorhiza incarnata, assembly GCA_033032865.1. Lineage (NCBI taxonomy): Eukaryota > Viridiplantae > Streptophyta > Magnoliopsida > Asparagales > Orchidaceae > Dactylorhiza > Dactylorhiza incarnata. The sequence goes on along the minus strand of JAWHQI010000203.1, from coordinate 987,086 downwards.
CATCATGACGAAAGACCGCATCGACTACGATCATACTCTACGAGTCTTCGTCTACTTCTCCAAGAGATCCACATAGAGGGAGTTTTTATATTATTGTCTTTTTATTTCACATCTTTTCTTGTAATCGTGTAGTAAACTCGCCTCGTGCTGGCGACTAGGTCTGAGTAGGACTTAGGGCTGAAATTCGCTTCGTGTTGGCGACTAGGTCTCGGGTGTAGGTCTAGGGGGTGCTCGAGGCCATATCCATGGAAGGGTTGGCTAGAGCGGCTTGAGGCCGTATCCGGGGAAGGATCGGCTAAAGCCAACCGGTTCGTGGGGATACGAGTCGGTATAGAAAACAAAAAGAGTTTACTATTCATCGCCACCGATTTTTAGCGTTATAGAAGTCAACTTTTGTAAAACTGTATTTGATATTAATAAAGCATGTCTCTACTTTATTTCAATTAATTTACTTGACTTCTTATTGTCTTTGTCTTGCATTATTACAAAGCTTTTCAAAATATATCTAAAGTTTTTAAAACCCTTATTCACCCCCCCTCTAAGGGCGCCTACCGATCCACAAGTGGTATCAGAGCGGTTTTATTCCAATCGGCTTAACAACCGGGAATAATGACGTCTCATGATCTCGCTTCTATTAGTGGGGTAAATTTTTATGAAGAAGAAAAATCTCTTAAACCACCTTTATTCGAAGGGAGAAATTATAAAGGGTGGAAATTTTTAATGGAAAAGTTTATTAAAAATTTAGATATCAATGCATGGGATATAGCAATAGTTAGACCAGCGGATAAAACAAATAAAAAGGAACGTCACCTAAATGCAAAAGCTTTAAATAGTATTTTTTGTGCTTTATCTCACGACATTTCAAAATTAATATACTGTTTTTCTAGTGCATACAAAGTATGGAAATTTCTTGAAGAAATGTATGATTCTCCTTCTATAGGTATGGAACAATCAAAAGAACCGGAGAATATGCAAGCTTGCACAAGTCTTCAAGAATGCTCCTCTCATGACGGATCAATGGAGCACACATCAAATGGAAAAGAAGAAGAAGTACTGTCTTCGGAAGAGGAGTGCCAAAAAGATGTCAATGAAACGATATGCTCAAATCGTGCCTCTCCCGAAAGCAATGTAAGGAAATCAAATCCCATTTTCTGCACTTCTATTTTTACATTACAAATGCTTCAAACTACAAAGCGCAAAATTAAGAAATTAAAAAATGCTAATAAACATTTGCGCTTAGAAAATAAAAATTTAAAGGCAAAAATTAATGAAGAATCAAATTCTAATTTATCTAGCTCTACACATGTCTCCTTAGTTGAAAACACCACAACTTGTGTAGAATATAATAAATTAAAAGAAAAGCACAAGAAACTTGAAAGAACAAAATGAAAAATTATGTTTAGAAAATTCATCTTTGATAAATGATTGTGCTAAGTGCAAAGACTATAAAATTGAAATTAAAGAGATGGATGAAACTTTTGATGACTATAAAAACGAATATAACAATCATATTGATTCAATTGTATCCACTCTTAAAAATAGCACAATCGCTTATAATAAAGCTAGACATAATTTAAAAATTAAGAATGATGAATTAAAATAAAAAATCAACTTGCTTATGAAAATTGTAAATACAAATTCACAATATCAAACTATATCTAAAAGCAAAGTTGAATATGAATATGAACATCTTACCTAAGTTTAAAAATGGGAGTAAGGAACATAAAGGATTTGTAAATCAAAATCAAAATCACCATAATTTACAAAATCATGTTTCTCCCAACCTAAAATTAAATGCAAACAAATTTCCTTCAAAATATAACTTCAAAAACCTTTTTGATCAAAATATTCAAGTAAATGATTATGGAAATTTGAAAACTAAAAATAATGTTAAACCAAGATTTGAATGGAGACCCGAAGCTAAAGATGAAACACAAACTCAAATCAAAAGAGCTCATTCAATCATATCTTCCCAAAAGCAAACACGATGTATTTGGGTACCCAAAGGAACCGTCACACCCGGTCCTCTTTGGATACCTAAATCTCTCAAAAAATAGTATCCTATCATTTGCATGAAGTAGAAATCAATCAAAAATGAAATATCAATTCTCTACTTCATGATATGCTTAATTTCCTTTTTGTTTTTGCTATTATTACTTTGAGCCATCATGATAAGATCACTTTATATAACATGTGATATAAAATTTATAAATAAAACAAAGTTGAATAAAAAGTCATATCATTTTTCAAGTGATCTACTTATCCTTTGTATCCTTCTAAATCCATTTCCTAATAGTCTTATAAAAATTGAAAAACTAAATTTGTCATATGATATTATTAAAACTAAATGAAATAAGTGTCAAAATGGATTTAAAAGGTGTATTTTAGGGGTATTAGACTAAATTTATAAAATGCGCAAGCTTTGCCTAGGTATTTAATATATTTGCGTCATTTTTGATTACCCCTAGTATGTTAAATCATAATCATGTCAAACCGAAATTGAAAAATTGTATGAATATTATTTTAATTATTTATGATCATTTCACTCATGCATATGTTGTGCAAAACTCAAGAATTAAGGTTTAATAAATTTGGAGCTTTAATGAATGTGAAACCCATGTACTAAAACTTTAACTTCCGCAACTTTTTGCGTTTTCTTCTCGTCTCTTCACTTCATTAGACATGCCTTACAGTGCAAAAACATAATCAAGAAAATTGGAAGCAAAATAAAAGAAAATCTAGGCTATATGATTAAAATAAGCACTCTCTGTGAGCTAACGCAGGCGCTAGAAACTAACGCCGGCGCTAGCTTAAGTCTCTGATTTTCTGAAATTTTAAAATTATGTGAAATCAATAAAAAATATATTATTTTATATGTACTACTCATTTTTGCATCTATGCCTATAATTGATATTATAATTACATACCATGGTTGGTGTATTATGTGTGTATTGTGATATATTTCTAGTTTATACCTTTGAATCATCTTGATATCAAATCAAATAGAATCGTCACTCCATTCCAGGTCTATAAGTTGAAACACTATCAAACCTTGTTATAATGTTAATCTCAAACTTATCATACTAACATTGCCGTCTAAAGAATATTTGTGTCTATGTTAGCTTTTATATGTTTACCAAGATATACAGGCTGGGTATTCTCATTTAGGGCTTATCCATGATATTCTTATGCATGAACATTATTTTTAATCACTAAAATCATGCATATTAGATTTGTTCATTCATGTCTTCTCGTGCTTACATTTCCTATCATTTCCAAACTACATTGTTTTGGTAAATATAAGTCTTAAAAATATTAAAATGGAGATATAATAAAATATATCACTTGCAAAATTTATTTGGTAAAGTCATATACAAAATCGCTAATGTTTCATGCAATTTGCACTATATAGATATCTCCTAAAATTCTGAAATTTCAGCATGAAACTACTGTTTGGACATTTAATCAAGATCAACAAACAAAAATGTCAAAATCATCACAAATCATGTACTGTTTCCCGCGCTAGCGCTAACGCCGGCGCTAGCGCACCAATGTGTTTTTCTGTATTTTTAAAATTTTGAAAAATCTCTAAAAATATATTAATCTATGTGTACTATTCCTTTCTGCACTTTTGCTTTTATTACATTTTTGAAAAATCAAATACAAAAATATAAAAGCCAAATTACAAAAAATATGTTTTGCCTTATTTTTTTTGTCATTTGTTTAAATTCTATTTCTAAAAGCAAAAATCAATTACAAAAATATAAAATATAAAAAAAAAACAAGTATAAAAAATTATTATTTTGAACATAACTTTTCTATTTACATGTATCTTGCGAAAGGGTGATTTGGGCTATCATCCCATCACAACACCTAGTACCGGGCAAACCTCTCACAGGATAGACCTCGGGAAGTCCAAGATCAATCTTATGAGTTCAAACTTTAAATCAAAATTATACTTCAAAATATCAAAAATACTATATGGACTTCATTGAAAATCAAGCATGATTTAATCTATTATTTAGAACTTCTATGATGTTGCAATTTATCATTTCAAACTACTTTGAACATTGTTTTCATCATGCTTTGATATATCTATTAATATGTGCATCAATTATATTGTAAAAATTGTGTAGAACTACGCTTAACATGCCTCTAAGTATGAGTAAATGTTTTATGTATGATAATGATCTTCATTCACTCACTTATTTTGGCATTGTCTACATATGTGTTTAATCTAAGAATGCTTGTGTATGTTTTGTATTAGTACAATGAATTAAAATTGCACAAGTATCTTACCTACACTACTTTTATTTGCACTTTTAAAAGTTAAGAAAAGTGGTTATGTTTTCATAAATTCTATTGGTTTGCAAAACAAGTGTATTCAGAGAACTTTGTACAAAATGAAGATCATAAAATAAAGTGACAAAGATAACTCCACCAAGCACTACTTGAACCTTCTGATAAGTCTTAATAAGCGTTGTGAGGTTGAGCACCTTGGAAAGAATAGTAAAGTATCTTGTGCAAACCACATCTTTCTTTCAAAATAAAAACCACTTACTCTTAAGTACACTGGATCACTAGTTTCAATATTAAAATAAAATAAAACATGTGATCCCCCAAGCACTACTTTGCACCCTGATAAGTCTTAATGAGCATTGTGTGTGCAAAGCACCTTGGTAGTTGTACATTTTTTTGTGCATTGAAGTTTGTGGAAGTAAAACTATTTGTGTTTTATTGTGCTCTTTACTTTACATATCTCTTGTATTTTTGATTAAAACATTTGTTTACTCTATTCAAAATACACTTATGTGCACATCATTATCTTCCATAACACTTCTTCTCATGGGTATTGGATCCTAATACAAATTCTACACTACTCTTTATTTATGAAATGCACTAGATAACCTAGCATGCTTTCTACAATATTTGGTATGTTTTGAATTTGTGAATTAAAATAACATTGTAGTAATCTCTTGTTGATAACATTATTTCATGCTTGGTTACTTTATTGTCAAACTTAAAGATTTTAATTGAAAAATGATTTACAAAAACATCTTCTTTTTGAAATTTAATTCATATCTCTTTTTATGGATCATCATTGATTACAATAAGATGTTTCTTGTATTTCTATAAGTCTTCCGCATCATAACCATATAATTGTTTTACCTTGCGCTTTCATGCTTATTTAAAGTCTTTTATTGTGTGTACATCATCACTTGAATCTTCAAATTCCTTTCTTGCAACAAGTGGTAGATTTGCTTGGTAAACTATATATTGGTTACTCTAAACATGAATTTTTCTTTTTATAAAACTCTGATTTATTTCCATGAAAATATTGTAATGCTAAAACTCTGATTTATTAATGGACTTCAAAATAGCTATGTGAGTGTTTTCATAAATTCATATAAAAATATAAATCCATAGGCTATGTCATTAGATTTAAAACGCTTAAATGTTTCCAATAATTATTATCCATGACTTCATATCTCACCATAGCGGGGGCGTAGGGTTGTAGACATTAGATAACCTTATCTCTAGTCATGTCTTGTCCTTAACCGGGGAGGGTTCCAGTGGGGCCTTGCGAGGCACTAGGGCGAAAAAGTGCTAGGTTGAGTTTTGTCTAGTGTTTGCATATGGGACTAACACCCCAACCTACGACATGTTTGCAGCTCCTCATGCCCATCCGTCACTTAGTACGGGGCTAGGGTGTAGACATATTGTCTGGGTATTTTTGTTACTTGGAAATCATTACATTTTGCTTATGCTACAAACTCTGATTTATGAAAATATTGTGGAGCTAAAAACTCTGATCTATTTTTATAAAAATATTCTAAAATTTCTTATCATTTCATTATCTCTAAAAGCTCGATCATGCCTTTATCTTATTGTCAACTTTTAAGTGGTGTCTCCTTACCCACTTTTGCTAATAACAAAAGGGGAGAACTATCATGATAAATATAATCTGCTATCAAAATATAAAACATGCTTAATTAAGATGATAGATTACATACTAGGAGAGCATTCACTTAGGGGGAGCATGTATTTAGGGGGAGCAATTCTAAATGCTAAAATCGTAAATTATCCTAAGTCATCACTCTCACACACACACAAGTATGTTTCTTCATGCTTATATATATTAATGCTCTGTTTTATCATTAATGGATTTGTTATTATCAAATGGGGGAGTTTGTTGGAACATGGTCTTCCGCATCTCCTAGGTTTAAGAATAACAAATCCTATGTGTATTTGATCTTGTGTGTTTAAGTGTGCAGGATAACAAAGTCTACATGACTCAAATATTACATAAGAAGGTTGCCCCCAAAGTTGAGCCATCAAATCCAAATCTCCCACTAGCTCTGGCGGTAGTACTAGTGCAGGCGCTAGCTGCGTTTGACGAACTGTTAGCGGCGCTCGACGAAATGCTAATAACGACGTTCGACGAAAATTCGCTCGACGAACTCTTTGCTCCGTTCGACGAAATTGCGATCGACGAAAATGATTGCTTAAGCGCAATTTCCGGGAGAACTTATAGAAGGAGATAGCGCCAGGCGATATCTGATAGCGCAGTCGATAGCGAGGAGCACAGTAGGCAAGAGAGAATTGTTTCCTCGGATTGAAGATTCTGCCGCGCAGAATATGTCCTAATATGGGATAGCGTCGGCGGTACCACTAGAGCAGGCGCTAGCGCTGAGACTATAAAAAGGACCCATTGGCTCCGTCTTCCTGATCCTCTTGAGATCCAGAATTCCATAGCTTCGTGCCACAGCATAAAGAGGAAGGTTCAGAGAGATACTCTCACAAATCCATGAAGGCTTAAGGAGATCCGTGGAGAAGATTTCAACACGCGTCATCATCATGACGAAAGACCGCATCGACTACGTTCATACTCTACGAGTCTTCGTCTACTTCTCCAAGAGATCCACATAGAGGGAGTTTTTATATTATTGTCTTTTTATTTCACATATTTTCTTTTAATCGTGTAGTAAACTCGCCTCGTGCTGGCGACTAGGTCTGGGTAGGACTTAAGGCTGAAATTCGCCTCGTGTTGGCAACTAGGTCTCGGGTGTAGGTCTAGGGGGTGCTCGAGGCCATATCTGGGGAAGGGTTGGCTAGAGCGGCTTGAGGCCATATCCGGGGAAGGATCGGCTAAAACCAACCGGTTCATGGGGATACGAGTCGGTATAGAAAACAAAAAGAGTTTACTATTCATCGCCACCGATTTCTAGCATTATAGAAGTCAACTTTTGTAAAACCGTATTTGATATTAATAAAGCATGTCTCTACTTTATTTCAATTGTTTTACTTGACTTCTTATTGTCTTTGTCTTGCATTATTACAAAGCTTTTCAAAATATATCTATAGTTTTTAAAACCCTTATTCACCCCCCTCTAAGGGCGCCTACCGGTCCAACACCTACTAGGCAGGTAGGCAAGTCTTACACTGAAATGACAAGGGATGAGATAGCATTGGCTACAAAGGATAAAAGGGCTCAAAATATTATTGTCAATGCTATTGATGATTCAACTTTCCAAAACTTGGTGCACTGTGATACTGCAAAGAAGATGTGGGATACATTGATTGTGTACATGGAAGGGACTGAAGAAGTGAGGAATGATAGGAAATCCCTCCTCAATTAGGAGTATGAAGCCTTTAGGCAACAAAATCAGGAATGCATAGTTGATTGCTATGAAAGATTCTTCAGAATAGTAAATGAGTTGAGGACCTATGAAAGGAACTTCACTCATTATGAGTTGAATGAAAAATTCCTAAGATCTCTAACTAGAGATTGGGATACCAAAATCTATGCCATCAGGGAAGTGGCAAAAGCTGAGTGAAACTCCTCCTCACACTCTGTTTGGAAAGTTGCTCTCATATGAGATGCTACTATCTGCTAGAAAGGAAGAGGACACCTCCTTCAGGCCTCATGCTAGGGAGAAGTCTGTGGCCCTCAAGGCTGAAGGGTCCAAGAAGAGCAAGACAAGAAATCCTACCCCTCCAAGAAGGGCCGCTGACTCAGACAATTCAGATCACTGCTCATCTGAAAACACCTCTTCTGATGAGGAATTTGCTGCCTTCTCAAGGCAATTCAAAAAGATGATGAGAAGGAAGCAGTGGAAGAATAAGCCTTCCTCCTCCTCACATCCTAGGAAGGATTCAAGCAGGGCAGACAGGCAGTACCCCAAAGGGGACAAGTATGACTCTAAACATGTTAAACATGGTTTAACTAATGTGATTTGTTATTTCTGCAGTAAGCCTGGACATGTCATTGCTGACTGTCCAGTCAAAAGAAAGGATAAGGGTGATAACAAGCCTTATCACCAGAAGGTAAGGAAAGGTGAGAAATCCTTTCTAGACAAGAAAGACAAAAGATGGAGTGAATCTGAGTTATCATCATCAGATTCAGATAATGAAGAAGAGGCCTATATTGGGCTGTTTGCAGCTGAGGAAGATGAGGAATTTCCTGCAGCAAAGGTGGGCATCAGGGCCCCTCTATCACATTCATACAGTGATATGGAGGTGGATGAAGATGTTGAAGAATATATTAGCCTAATGGCCTTAACATCAGATGATGAAGATTGTCAAGACACACCTGACCAGGTACCTACTCCTTCCTCTCTCTATAAGGATGAATCAATCCAAGAATCTGATGCATACTCATCAACTGATGATTATGACTCCGAATCTGAAGTGGGTGTCAATCAATTGATTGACGAATATGATGCTTTAGTTAATGCTCTGAAAAAGAGCAAGAAGCTTGCCAAAAACCAAGCCCTAGAGATTGATTCTCTCAAAATGGCTGAAAGAAACTGTTCTGAGTCTCCTACCTTGGTGGCTCAGATGAGTAGAGAAATAAGCAAACTCAAGGGGATAACAATTGTCCAATTGAGCACTATCTCTCTAAAGAACAAGATCATCAAGGATCTTGAGGAAAAGCCCATTTAAAGAGAAGAACTTAGTGGCTCAATTCTCAAAGCCCAAATCAGTGCTTCCAATTATTGACACCTTTTCCTTTCAAACCAATAAGAAAGGACTTGGAGTCAATAAATGGAAAAGTGGTGAGGTAGGTGGAGAAAAGACCAAGGAAAAGATTAAGCCTCACACCACCTTTCAAAAGTACTTCTTCCATCAAACAAGTTTGACCATGATCTCATGTATGGTCACTGGAAGAATGGATACTCCTATAGGAAGGAAAACATTCCTTCCCATAGCAGAAGAAGGGGCATGGAAATGAGTGCTATGAAAGCTACCCATGAAGAAATTCAAATGGCCCATAAAGGACCATTTGTTCTTGGTACCTCAGCTCCCTCACTCATAGGTAAGAAGGCTAAATCTTCAAAATTCACCCCAGCAAAATCTTTGACTGTTGTCAAACTTGTAGATAAGCCTTTCTACCCTGTGTCCTATGCCATACAATCTTGCCTAACTTCCAAGTCAAAGCAAGGTGATGTCATAATGACAAAGGCTGCAAGGCCTATCCACAAGATGACCTTCAGCCAAATCATTGCTGAAAGGAATAAAATGAAGACAACTGTCTCCTCTCCTAAACATAAGCATGTTAAAGCTCATGTCACCACAGGAAATGTTCAGAAGAGGAGATATAACATTCATGAGTGCTGGTACTGTGGTAAGCTGGGACACTTTGCCATAGATTATTGGCACAATCCCAATGTGTCAACTGCAAGGATGAGCTTTCCTGCAAAAGCTACAACAGGTTTGAAGCCTTTTCATTCTAACAAAGACCTAGGACCCAAAATTGCTTGGGCTTCTAAGGGTAATTAAATTCCTTCATGCAGGTTAGTTCAAATACCAGCCTTGGGAAGATTTGGTATTTGGACAGTAGGTGCTCAAGACATATGACATGCACCAAGGGGTTACTCCAGGAATACAAAGCAGTGAAGAATGGACCCAAAGTCATCTTTGGGGGTTCAGAAAAGGGATTCACCAGAGGTTATGGTATGATCTCAAATGACATAGTTTCCATCACTAAAGTGGCTTATGTTGAAGGGTTGCAACACAACCTTGTTAGCATAAGCCAACTATGTGATCTTGGCTATGTCATTGAATTCCACAATGATAAGTGCCTAATCAAAAAGTCTAATGACTTGGAAACCATACTTTCAGGCACTAGGAGTGGAAATGTTTATTGTTTAGATTTTATTTTCAAATCATCTTACTCTCCTATGTGTCTTATGGCAAATGAGAGTGAGACTCTATATGTTCAATGGTACAAGAGACTTGCCCACATCAACTACAATGCAATGCATAGACTATTCTCTAAGAACTTGGTTAGAAATAGTCCTAATTTAAAATGTGTTAAAAATGGCCCATGTCATGCTTGCCAAATGGGCAAGCAAACAAGGGCCACTTTTGAAAGTATTGGCTCCAAAGACACTAAGAGATGCCTTTATTTATTGCACATGGACTTGTTTGGTCCTATGCCAATTCATAGCTTAAGAGGGAAGCTGTATACCTTAGTGATTGTTGATGATCACTCAAGATATACATGGGTATTTTTCTTTAAAAAGAAATCAGATACTCTAAATGTCTTTATAAGCCATGTCAAGGCAATTCAGAATGATTTGCAATGTTCTGTGGTCAGAACTAGGTCTGACCATGGCACAGAGTTTCAATCTGAAGCCTTGACAAGGTTCTGTCAAGAACTAGGTATCATCCAAGAGTTTTCCTCCCCAAGGACCCCACAACAAAATGGTGTGGCTGGGAGGAAGAATATAACCTTGATAGAAGCTGGGAGAACATTCCTTAGTGACTCTTCACTCCCAGAATATTTCTGGGCTGAAGCAGTCAATACTGCATGTTATGTTCTCAATAGAGCTTCCATCAATAAAGTTCATGGAATTACCCCCTATGAGATTCTGAAAGGCAAACAACCAACAATTTCATACTTTAGGATCTTTGGATATAAATATTACATTTTAAACAATGGAAAATCTCAATTAAACAAGTTTGCTAAAAAATGCTACTTGGGGGTTCTTGTTGGCTATAGCTCACATAGTAGAGCCTATATAGTAAATAATAAGAAAACCCATGTTGTTGACAGGAAGTGAAAGGGCCATGGAAGATCTATCTATACAAGAACCATTCAGCAGCAGTAAAGCATATACTGAATAAACAATTCTAGAAGAAGTAGAGGTGCAAGATGCTGAATAAGATGCTGACCCAATGGAAGAAATTCAACATGTAGAGGACAGACTGCCTGCAACTACAAGACATCTAAGGGATCATCCCTTGGAGCAGATTATTGGGAATGTTCAACAAGGTGTGACAACTAGGAGCAGGGCTCACAATGAGGCCTTGTTCCTCAGCTTCCTATCACAGGTAGAGCCTAAGAAGTTTGAAGAGGCCAACTTGGATCCATTCTGGATTCAGGCAATGCAGGAAGAACTTTTGCAATTCAAGAGATGCAAAGTATGGAAGTTGGTGCCAAGACCACAAGGACACAACATCATTGGCACCTAATGGATCTTCAGAAACAAGATGGATGAAAATGGGACAATCATCAAGAACAAGGCAAGGCTTGTTGCAAAGGGGTATAGGCAAGAGGAAGGAATAGACTTTGACCAAACCTTTGCCCCAGTTGCAAGGTTGGAGGCCATAAGGCTATTCCTTGCATATGCATCCCATAAAGGCTTCAAAGTGTACCAGATGGATTTCAAATCAACATTCCTAAATGGAAATCTGAAAGAGGAAGTATATGTAGAGCAGCCATCAGGTTTTTTCCATCCTACTCTTACATCTCATGTTTATCTACTTAGGAAAGCTCTATATGGTCATAAGCAAGCCCCCAGGGCTTGGTATGAGACATTGTCTAGCTTTCTCATCAAGAACAAGTTCTTGAGGGGAAAGATAGATAGCACATTGTTTCTTAGGGAAACAAGGGGTAAGGTTCTCCTAGTCCAAATATATGTTGATGACATAATGTTTGGGTCTACTGATGACAACCTCTGCACAAGGTTTGCTAACCTAATGCAGGGGGAGTTTGAGATGAGCAGCATGGGAGAATTAAAGTACTTCTGAGGCCTCCAAGTGAGACAGTCTGATGATGGGATATTTATCTCTCAGACAAAGTACACTAGGGAGCTAATTAAGATGTTTGGAATGGAGTCAGCCTCCACCATGAAAACTCCCATGTGGTCCAACAGTTCCCTGGACAAGGATGAGAAGGGAAAGGCCTTTGATGAATCCATGTACAGGTGCATCATTGGATCCCTGTTATATTTGACTGCTAGTAGACCAGATATTATGTATGCTACATGTGTGTGTGCTAGACACCAGTCATGTCCTAAGGAATCTCACTACACAGCTGCAAAGAGGATTATGAGATACCTTAAAGATAGCCTACATCTTGGCCTTTGGTACCCTAAGAACAATGATTTTGAACTAACTGGATTTTCAGATGCAGATTTTGCAGGCTGCAAAGAAGACAGGAAAAGCACAAGTGGCACTTGACAATTCCTAGGAAGAAGATTGATATCATGGAGCAGCAAAAAGCAGATAAGTGTGGCTATCTCCACTGCTGAGTCTGAATACATTGCTGCAGGGAGCTGTTGTGCACAACTATTGTGGATTCAACACCATCTAGAGTACTACAACCTCAAGGTAAGTAAAGCTCCTCTTTATTGTGACTCATCTAGTGCTATCTCTATTCCTAAGAATCCTGTCTCTCACAGCAGGACTAAGCACATAGAGATAAGGTATCATTTTATAAGAAAACATGTTGAATGTAAAGATATCTGCCTTGAATTTGTCCCCACTGACAGTCAAGTGGCTGATATCTTCACTAAGCCATTGGATGAGGCTAAGTTTAATGCTTTCAAGATTGAACTAGGAATGTTAAATGTAGAATAGTATAAAGTAGGATGATTAGCTTAATCAGAACAATCTGTTTTAGCTGAGGTTCAGGTTACCCTTAAACAACTGGGAAAAGTCTGGGTTCGACGAACTCAGTCTTATGACATAAGCTTAATTTACACTTACAATCATAAGAACAATACAAATGCTCCAAATGAGGGGGGTTAGAAAGGGTTATTCAAAATGAACAAGAACAGCTATTAAAGATAATAGTACTCACATTGAGGGGGAGCAAGTTCCTGATCAGGTTGAGGGGGAGATGGAGAATGCTAAGAGAGTCAGAGAAGATGAAGGATGACCTAAAGGGGGATTTGGAAAATGCTTTCTAAACCCTCTCAGGGTCTGTAGCTGCTGCCTCCCAATCCCTAGAGGGAAAAATAGTTGAAGAAACAAGAAAGGGGGAGATGGCCATTGCTAAGACCAACTCAGAATTAGCTTTGAGTACAAGGATTGACCTCTGAGTTAGTCAAAGCTTAATATAATCTGTCATGAGTTTTGATAGAATACTTAAACAATGTTAATTTCTAGAAGCAATGTTATCATGAATGTTATATAGATCATTTTCATGATAGGTTTCTGTTGGCTATGTACCTTAGCATTAGGAATGTTCTGCCTTCTTCAAATAGGGGGAGATTGTTAGGAATATTTCCCTCAATGTTCCTTTGATTTGAAGAGGCATCACTCACAATACTAAGTACATATTGCATTTGATACAATCTATTTTTTTCTCAAGTATTGTACAGGGAGATGATATTCCATACAATGGAATAGATTCAAAGGTGTGCTATTTAATCAGCTGAGAAGGTCTCACTATCTCAGCTGAACCGCTGAGACAAGACCAGGAGCCGCTGAGAAGGCATCTGGGCAAGCTGAGCTGCAGATAGAAGAAACCGCTGAGACGACTGTCTATCTCAGCTGATCCGCTGAGACGGGAAAGAAGCAGCAAATATCCGCTGAGACTTGGCAAGTTTGTCGAACGAAGAATGAAGTTCGTCGAACGCAGAGATGGGACAGAAGCAAACGCTGAGACTTGGCGTGTTCGTCGAACGAAGAATAAAGTTCGTCGAACGTAGAGACGGGACAAAAGCAAATGCTGAGACTTGGAAAGTTCGTCGAACGAAGAATGAAGTTCGTCGAACGCAGAATGCAGTTCGTCGAATGCAGAAACTTCTCTGCAGATCGACAGAATCCGCTGAGAAGAGGAAGCCATCTCAGCCAAACCGCTGAAACAGATTCAAAAGTAACCTAGCGGGTTCTGCCCTTGGCGCAAGCTGCAGAAAGGCTTTGTGGGGTCCACCAATCACTCCCATATCTATCAGAAGGATGGCTGAGAGCCATTGAAGATCAGAGATGTATAAAAGAAGAAGTTAGGGCACTTTTGAAAGAGCTGGTCGAGTGCTAAAACATATTGACTGTTCCATTGGCAGCCCCCATTCTCCTCATTATCCTCCTGCTCACTGAACAAGAAAGAAGAATCCGAGAGATAAAGCTAGCTCCTCTACAAGAAGGAGCAAGGTGATCTTCCATCCTTCAACTGAAGAGGAAGATCAGTTTGTAGCTGCCATCATCATCTCCAGCTACAAGAAAGCACAAGCTGTGCAGGAACTACAAGAGACTTCTTCTCACTGCTGTCTGCTGTAGTAAGGTTTAAATACTCTTTTACTGTAGGGCTATTTGCCTGAGTTTGTAGTGCTATTTTCCAGAGTTTGTAGGAGCCTTTGGGTTCTGAGTTTGTAGGGCTTTATTGCCTGAGTTGTAGAGCTGAGAGGTCAGCTTGAGGTAGGATCTGTGTGATCTGAGGTAGGGCTGATTTGCCTGAGTTGTAGAGCTGAGAGGTCATCTTGAGGTAGGACCAGCAGGTGGTCTGAGTTGTAGGAGGTGGATTCCTCTGAGGTAGGGCTGCTGTGCCTGAGGTAGGGTTTGTGCAAACCTGAGAGATCCTGAGGGATCTGTGCTGTAAGCTATTATAGCTGAGATTGGAGGAGTTGGCCCTGTCTAACACACTGTTAGAATGGTGAAGGGGGAAAGTGGACTACCCATAGACACACTGTCTTGGGGAACCACTATAAACACTTGTGTGTTTTCTTGGTTTGCTTGATTACTTGCTTAGAATAATTTTAACTATCTATATCATCTAAGTAGAAATAAAAAGACCTATTCACCCCCTCTAGGTGAATTAGATCACATACCTATAATCTTTCAGCTCTCTACTTCATTCTTAAACTCTTTGAACTTTTCACAGGTTTCAGATTTACACTTCATAAGATATACATATCCGTATCTACTGAAATCATCAGTAAATGTAACGAAGTAGTAGAACCCACCTCTAGCCATAGAACTCATGGGTCCGCAAGCATCACTATGTATTATACCCAAGAGATCATCAACCCTCTCACTACAACTAGTGAAAGGAGCTTTCGTCATCCTGCCTAATAAGCATGGCTCGCATATCTCAAATGATTCATAATCAAATGAGTCCAATAGTCCATCTTTTTGGAGTTTGGATATGCGTTTCTCATTTATATGGCCTAAACGACAATGCTAGAGATATGCAGGATTTGAGTCATTTGTTTTTAGTCTTTTAGTATTTTCTAGATTATAGATCAAATGGTGTAAGTTCAAAACATATAAACCATTAAACAATTGGGCTACACCATAACAAACATTATTCATAAAAATTGAACAAAAATTGTTCTTATAAACGAAAACCTTTCATGTCAAGACATGAAATTGATATAATGTTTCTAGTTATGGATGGAACAAAATAACAATTATCTAGTTTCTATTACAAGCCCAGTGGGCAAAGAAAGACGATAGACACCAACGGTAACGACAACAACTCTTGCTCCATTTCTGACGCGTAGGTCCACCTCCCCTTTACCCAGCATTCTTCTCCTTCTGAGTTCTTGCACATTTGTACAAATGTGAGAACTGCATCCGGTATTCAATGCCCAAGATGAAGGAGCAGAAAGGTTTATCTCTATAATGTAAATACCTGAAGTGGAAGTCACACTTCCCTTCTTCTTTTGCAGATCCTCAATATAGAGGGGACAGTTCTGCCTCCAAAGCCTTGCCTTACCGCAGTGGTGGCACTTTCCTTCCATCGCCAGACCTTTCTTTTTCAGCGCAGAAGATTTGGGATCAAGATGAGACTTAGATCCTATCTTTGTCTTCTTCGATCCCATGGCATTGCCCTTGTCTTTATGCACCATCAATATGGGGCTAGCAGGCTTAACCTTCTTCATATTATTTTCGGCAGTTCTTAACATGCCTAAGAGTTCGGGCAGTGTCTTGTCTATTTCATTCATGTTATAGTTTAAGACGAACTGCTCATAACTGTCCGGCAACGATTGCAGGATCAGATCTGTGGCCAACTCTTGGCCCAAGGGAAAACCCAGCCTTTCAAGGTTCTCTATATACCCAATCATTTTGAGTACGTGAGTCCCTACTGAGTATCAGGCTCCCATCTTGCACTGAAATAATGCCTTGGATATGTCAAACCTCTCTTGATGAGCTTGCCCCTTGAACATTTTCTTGAGGTGCTCGATTATCTCATAACCACACATGCTCTCGTGTGCTTCTGAAGCTTAAAGGACATGGTAGCAATCATGAGGCATTCCATATCTAAGGTATTGTCTTGATACTTCTTGTAAGCATCTTTAACTGCTCGAGGAGCATTTCTAGTCGGCTCAGCAGGGGCTTCCCCTTCCAAGACATAGAGCTTGCGCTCTTGCCTGAGAACAATTCTCAGGTTTCTGTACCAGTCAAGGAAGTTCGTACCATTGAGCTTATCCTTCTCAAGGATGGCTCTTAGGGACTAGGTGGAGTGAGATCCACTTTCCATGGATATTCTATAAGGTATTTTGCAAAATAGATTTTAGTACTATATTTTAAAATACATTTTATTTTAATAAGAACTTTTATTAAAAGCTCCCACTATTTTAATCAAATCGACAACCCTTAATTTCAATTTTGAGAGTTTATGCGAGCTTCTCTCTTAGTGGACAAGATACGTATTTCACCAACACAATGAGTCGGCTTTGGCGTTCCTCTCATAATGCGGTTATTTAGGTAGACAACACTTGTCAATTGCATCATTATGCAACTCTTGTATGGTTGGTGAATAACTCTTAATTCACATCCATCATATGGTGCATGCCAACCCTATGCCTCTAGGCACTCAACCTTTGAGGTCACCTAGTTAAGTTGGACCCGATATCGACAGTGGGATATCACAATTATCCGCTCACACTCTTACCAAGATAGATTAATGCACCTTGCTTTGGCAAGCCCACACTTCATCAATCGAGGCAGGAAGAGTGTCATCCATCGGAAGACATTCATATACTTAACATTGGATAAGGGATTTTACTATTCAATCGATGAACATTTCATCGTGATTAACATTAAATCACTGCGCACATTCACAAACTAAAATATGATGAGTCCCATTTATATACACTTTTATGGACTCATCCGGGCTAGTTTTCACTCTTGTGCACGTCCTATTCGAGCTATTATTGCTTGTATTTCTCTAATAATCACTTCCGCGCTATGTGCATTATTTAGGCCCATTTTGGTTTGCTTTTGTGCTTCTTGTTGTTGGGGGTAAGAACATGGTGCTCCCTAATCTTTGATTTTGTATATGTATTGAGCTGGAAGGGTATTCCCAGCTGTGTTGATGTTTATGCAGGTGGATGGATCATCCTATTTTACCCACTTTTTCATGTCTGCATATATCGCACGGTCGTGCGTTTTCCTTGACGCACGGACGACTGTGGTCGTGCACCCTCATTTGGGGTAGAAAAAATGATGTTCTGTCATTGATCGTGCATTTTTACGCACAAGCAGTTGGCCGTGCGCGAAGAAAACGCGTGATCGCCTGTTAAGCCTAATTTTTCGGCCATCTGGAATTGGTCGTGCGTTTTTACGCACAGGTGGCTTCAACCGTGCGTGAGTAAAATGCACGGGCGCTGCTTCTTCTTCCTCAAGGCACTGCTTCTTTGTTAATATTGCACGGTCTACGCACGGTCGTGCGTTCGATCGTGTATGGCTTAATTTCTGCTGTCTTTGTATTTAAGCCAAGAAATCTGCTGGCTTGGGGAGGAGGATTCAGAGAAAAGACCAGAAACCCGCCATTCCATTCCATTTGACTACTCGTCCATCCGCCTAGCAAACATTGCATATCGGTCTGCATAAGAGTAGTTTAGTTCTTTTATTTTATTTTCCATAAGCTAAATCAACCCTTCCACAATCCATCCGCTCGAAAGGACTTCAATCTTAAGTCCTTCCTCAAAAGTAAACTCCACCTTACTGTGTTCCTTCAAGATCGATACTTGGGGAAAGTCGCCCATTTTTTATTACTTGAACGATCGGTACACTGCCGTTTCGTGTCGCAGTCTCGCTATCGTCTATAGCGGTGTTGCGGATTTGCCATCAAGTTTTTGGCGACGTTGTCGGGGAACACAGTCGTGTGAGTTTCTGGGGAGGGAGTCGAGAGAGAAAAGTTCTTCCATTTGCTTATAACATCCTTTTTGTTTTACTTCTTCCTAATTTTATTTTACAGTTTTAAAAATCCGGTTTTTACCAATTTTATTTCCATTTCGTGTGTAGTATGTCTTATTTCTGTTTATTCCATTTTTTTTTGAATCTACTGTGCACCATTAATGTATTCTCATCCATCTTGCAATTGGTGCTCTTCTGTTGGGTATTGTAGGCACAATAACCTTAATTTGAAGAAGTGTCCCTTGAACTAAGATGGATTGATATTGTATTTGATACTGTTTTCTAGTTATATGTATGCACAAAGCTCCCACTATTTTAATCAAATCGACAACCCTTAATTTCGATTCGGAGAGTTTATGCGAGCTTCTCTCTTAGTGGACAAGATACATATTTCACCAACACAATGAGTCCGCTTTGGCATTCCTCTCATAATGCGGTTATTTAGGTAGACAACACTTGTCAATTGCATCATTATGCAACTCTTGTATGGTTGGTGAATAACTCTTTATTCGCATCCATCATATTGTGCATGCCAACCCTATGCCTCTAGGCACTCAACCTTTGAGGTCACCTAGTTAAGTTGGACCCGATATCGACAGTGGGATATCACAATTATCCGCTCGCACTCTTAACAAGATAGATTAATGCACCTTGCTTTGGCAAGCCCACACTTCATCGATCGAGGCAGGAAGAGTGTCATCCATCGGAAGACATTCATATACTTAATATTGGATAAGGGATTTACTATTCAATCGATGAATATTTCATCGTGATTAACATTTAATCACTGTGCACATTCACAAACTAGAAATATGATTAGTCCCATTTATATACACTTTTATGGACTCATTCGGGCTAGTTTTCACTCTTGTGCACGTCCTATTCGAGCTATTATTGCTTGTATTTCTCTTATAATCACTTCCGCGCTATGTGCACTATTTAGGCCCGTTTTGGTTTACTTTTGTGCTTCTTGTTGTTGGGGGTAAGAACATGGTGCTCCCTAATCTTTGATTTTGTATATGTACTGAGCTGGAAGGGTATTCCCAGCTGTGTTGATGTTTATGCAGGTGGATGGATCATCCTATTTTACCCACTTTTTCATGTCTGCATATATCGCACGGTCGTACATTTTCCTTGACGCACGGATGACTGCGGTCGTGCACCCTCATTTGGGGTAGAAAAATGATGTTCTGTCGTTGATCGTGCATTTTTACGCACAAGCAGTTGGCCGTGCGCGAAGAAAACGCACGATCACCTGTTAAGCCTAGTTTTTCGGCCATCTGGAATTGGTCGTGCGTTTTTACGCACAGGCGGCTTCAACCGTGCGTGAGTAAAACGCACGGGCACTGCTTCTTCTTCCTCAAGGCACTGCTTCTTCGTTAATATTGCACGGTCTACGCACGGTCGTGCGTTCGACCGTGTGTGGCTTAATTTCTGCTGTCTTTGTATTTAAGCCAGGAAATCTGCTGGCTTGGGGAGGAGGATTCGGAGAAAAGACCAGAAACCCGCCATTCCATTCCATTGACTACTTGTCCATCCGCCTAGCAAACATTGCATATCGGCCTGCATAAGAGTAGTTTAGTTCTTTTCTTTTATTTTCCATAAGCCAAATCAACCCTTCCACAATCCATCCGCTCGAAAGGACTTCAATCTTAAGTCCTTCCTCAAAAGTAAACTCCACCTTACTGTGTTCCTTCGAGATCGATACTTGGGGAAAGTCGCCCATTTTTTATTACTTGAACGATCGGTACAATGCCGTTTCGTGCCGCAGTCTCGCTATCGTCAATAGCGGTGTTGCGGATTTGCGCATCAAGTTTTTGGCGACGTTGTCGGGGAGCACAGTCGTGTGAGTTTCTGGAGAGGGAGTTGAGAGAGAGAAGTTCTTCCATTTGCTTATAACATCCTTTTTGTTTTACTTCTTCCTAATCTATTTTACAGTTTTAAAATTCTGGTTTTTACCAATTTTATTTCCATTTCGTGTGTAGTATGTCTTATTTCTGTTTATTCCATTTTTTGAATCTACTGTGCACCATTAATGTGTTCTCGTCCATCTTGCAATTGGTGCTCTTCTGTTAGGTATTGTAGGCACAATAACCTTAATTTGAAGAAGTGTCCCTTGAACTAAGATGAATTGATATTGTAGTTGATACTGTTTTCTAGTTATATGTATGCAGGATGCTCATTGCTAAGAACAAACCAAGGTCAGGTTTCAGTGAGTCATAAACATAAGCCTAAGCAATGTAATCCCTCATTGTATAGACCAAGGTGTTGACTCATATGAAATCTCTCTCTTGGAATGTACTTTACACTCAAGCACTAAGGAAAAGCTTAAAGTCAAAGGTTGCTGAAATCAGAAGTAGAAGAACTCTGTCTAAGTATTTTCGTCGAGTAAGCCTAAGATTATTCGACGAATTCGTCGAGACATTAGCAAGTCTCGACGATATCACTCGAATAGATATTCGGTTAGATTGTTTATTTTCGTCGACGAATGCCTAAGATTAGTCGACGAAGTCGTCGAGGAAAATCTTTCATTCGACGAAATCGTCGAGAATAAGCGCGCATGTCGATGAAATGTATAATCTCCTCATCTCTCAATCTCCAAGATATCTCTAAGTATTGTCGTCGAATAATTTCTTCCTTTCGACGAATTCGTCAAATCAATGGGTTCTCTCGACGAATGCCGACAGAGCGCGATTTTCGTCTGTCTGTCTGTTTAAGGCTTTCTTCCACATGGTCATCTATCCTTAAGCCTCGCTTATAGACGTTGAGGGAGAAGTCTATAAATACATAAGAGATGATTTCTTATAACCCTAATCGTGCAAATCATTCATTCCAAAAGGAATCCCGTCGGCTCGTGCGCTCGTTCTCATAACAGACGATCTACAGTCGCCGATCAGTTTTGTGCTCGATTCCCTTTCAAGTTCTCACTTAACAATATCTCTGTGCTTAGATTGATTCGATACTCCTCTAGATATTGTTGTGTGATTAAGAGTTCAGATCAAAGCTTTCAAGAAACAAGGTGTTCCTCTTCCTTTCTCAAGTTCTGAAATTCATTTCTCAAGGAAGAAGATCCACTGATTCTGATCTGAAGAAGTAGAATCTATAGGAGATTCTCAAAGATTGGATTCTATAATCCAAGTTGTTTATATTAACTTTTGCAAACACTTGTAGGAAGTTTATCTTCGGAGTTTGTGTAGATCCTAGGTTAAATGAATCGATTGTGTAGGAGAGCTTGTTCTCCGAGTTTGTAGGAGTAGTTTGCTCTGAGCTTGTAGGAGTTGTGAACTCCGAGTTGCAAGATTTGTATAATCTGAGATTGGTGAAGTAGCCGAATCTAGCCTTGGAGTACTAGATAGGCGAGGCGGGAAAGTGGACTACCGACATCGGGGAACCACTATACAACTCTTGTGTTGTGCTGTGTTTGCTTTTCTGTGCGCTTTTATTTAAAATTTCAATTCCTCCTAAAAGCCATAGAATTCACCTATTCACCCCCCCTCTAGGTGATTTAGGTAGCAACTACATACTTTCAATTGGTATCAGAGGGAGGTTGTTCGATAAAGGTTAACACCTTGAACAAGATATCCTCATCTAGTTGCAAGAGCAAGTTTGTCTGGAATGGAAAGATCCACAGATTCCTCCGTCAAGTTGCCTGTGTGCACCAAGGAAAACTTCCCCATGTGGAAGGTGAGAGCAGAGATGTTCATGGAAGATATAGATCCCAGATTGTTTCTAGTTATTAAAGAAGGACCATGTGTTCCCATGACATCCTCCATTGGCTGCCCTTCCAAGCTTGTCCCCAAGAAAAATTCTGAAATGACTGAATATAAGATTATCTTAGTCAACCTGGACAAGGAAGCTAAGAGCATTCTAGCTAATGCAATTGATGGTTCTAAATTCAAGCAACTTGTTCACTACACAACGGCCAGGGAAATGTGGGACTCTCTAATAGCTCTTATGGAAGGATCAAAGGAAGAACAAGACACTGTAGCTGAGAAAAAGATCAGGACCTTGAGTGACAGTGATACAAGTTGTTCAGATCTAGAAGAGGAAACACTTCTTGGACTGACTGCCCTATCTGAGTCAGAAGGGGAATACAGGATGAAACCAATCCTGAACAGGTATGCATAAGGGCACCTCTGTCTTTCACAAAATCTGAAGCTGAGACAAGCTCATCAGAAAATGATGACATGTCTAATCTGGTGAATCAGTATGATGCTCTCTTAGTAGCTCCTGAAAAGAGCATGAAGTTGATTAAATCTCAGGCTGAGGAAATCAGAATCCTTAAGCCCTTCGAATCACAAGTAAATGAGAAAACCAAGGAGGTGATTAGTTTATTCAATGAGCTCATTCTACTTCGGATGAAGTTTGAAGCTCAGGAAAGAACAATCAAGTCTCTAGAGAAGAAGCTTTATATGGAAAGAAAGCCAGTGGCTCAATTCCCTAAACCTAAATTAATTGATTCTGGGAATAAAGGGAAAAGCACAGCTAAAGCTCGGCCTCATACCACCTCTCAAAAGGTGTTGCCTCCCTCTAACAGGTCTGATCAGGACAATATCCATGATCACTGGAAGACTGGAAGTTGCTATAGTAGGGAGAATATTCCTAACTATGCTAGAAGAAAGGGAATGGTAATGAGCGCCCAAAAATCTCCCCATGAAGAAATCCAAATGGCCTATCCTGGACCATTTGTGTTTTGTGCTCCAGCTCCTACACTCAAGGATAAGGAAGCATCATCTTCCAAATCTTTTTCAGCAAGGAAGCAAGCTGAGTGCAACATCGTAACCAACCCTCACTTGAACATATCTGATGCCATCAACACCATAAGAGCTTCAAAGCTATCATCTATTGCTGTCAAACAGATAAAGTCAAGTAGGAATGATTATGATAGAGTACCCAATATGTCCTTTGCTGTGAAAGATAGGAAGAATGCTGCTGCCTTCTCAACTGAAAACAAGCATTATGATGCTACTTGCAAATCAAGAAATGCTCGGAAGAGAAGGTACAACATCCATGAATGTTGGTGCTATGGTAAAGTGGGACACTTTGCTATTGACTATTGGCATAACCCTTGTGTGCCTAATGCAAAGAAGAGCCTTTCTGCTAGAGCTGTTATAGGTAGAAATACTTATTATTATGCTAACAGGAACCTAGGACCCAAATTGGTTTGGGTTCCTAAGTGCAATTGATTGTTGATTGCAGGTATGCCAAAGGCCAATACAAATCCTATATGGTACTTGGACAGTGGATGTTCTCGGCACATGATCAGAACAAGAAGCCTATTAAAAGATTATACCCTAGTGAAAGATGGTCCAAAAGTCATCTTTGGCGGATCTGATCTGGGAATTACTAAAGGCTACGGTATGATTACGAATGATATAGTTTCTTTCACATACGTGGCTTATGTTAAAGGATTACAACATAATCTCATTATCATAAGTCAACTCTGTGACAACGGCTATATGGTAGAATTCTACAAGGACAAGTGCTTGATAAAGTTGTCTGGCACGTCAGAAACGATTTTAACAGACACTAGGAGTAGAAATATTTTCTGCTTAAATTTTCTTTGTTTAGATTCATCTACACCAATATGCTTTTTGGCAAAAGATAGTGCATCTCTCTGCGATCAATGGCATAAGAGATTAGCACATATAAATTTCAAAACTATAAACATGTTATTTTCTCACAACTTGGTTTGTAACGCACCTGATGTTAAGTGCATTAAAGAGAGACCTTGTCATGCATGCCAGATGGGCTAGCAAACTCGGGCTAACTTTAGGAGCATTATTGGCAACGATTCTTCCAGATGTTTATATCTGCTCCATATGGATCTATTTGGTCCCATGCCAGTTAGAAGCTTAGGAGGTAAAACTTATACATTGGTTATTGTTGATGACAACTCACATTTTGCTTGGGTATTCTTTCTAAAACATAAGTCAGATATCTTTGACTCTTTCACCAATTTTGTCAGGCAAATTCAGAATGAATTAAACTGCTCCGTAGTCAAAATCAGAAGTGATAACAGGACAAAATTCAAATCTGGGGCTATGACTGAATTTTGTGAAAGCCTAGGTATCTTTCATGAGTTTTCCTCTCCTCGTACTCCACAACAAAATGGAGTTGCTAAGAGAAAGAATAGAACACTCATAGAGGCAAGCAGAACAATGCTGAATGATTCTCTCTTCCAGAATACTTCTGGGCAGAAGCAGTCAACACTGCCCGTCACGTGCAAAATCGAGCATTAATCAACAAGAATCATCATAAGACCCCTTATGAACTTCTAAAAGACCGGCAACCAAATATATCATATTTTAGAATCTTTGGCAGTAAATGCTACGTTCTGAACAACGGGAAGTATTATAAAACTAAGTTTAGTGAAAAATGTTTTGAAGGTACATTCATAGGCTATAGTAGCCATAGTAAGGCATATCAGATTTTCAACAAGAAAACACTGGTTGTAGAAGAATCAATTAATGTTATTTTTGATGAGACGAGTATGCTTCACAGCAACTCCTCTAGTATTTATGTTGAAGATGCAGATGCTAGTATGAATAATTACTAGCATCTGCATCTTCAACATAAATTGTTCCTGGACAATTACATCTGCAACTCCTCTAGTATAAATGTTGAAGATGCAGATGCTAGTATGAATAATTACTAGCCCAGGAACAATTTCTGTTGGCGATACTATCACTCCCGAAGAAGAAGAGCTCCATGAAGTGGAAGATGTACCACAAGCAGATGTACTTGTTGTCAATGGATATGGAAGAAACCTGGTGACTAGACATCAAAGGGATCATCCCATTGATCAGATCATCGGAGAAACACATGTTGGGGTTAGAACCAGAAAAGGTAATGCTAATCAAGTTTTGCACATGAATTTTCTCTCTCAGGTTGAACCAAAGAAATTTGATGAAGCCAAAGTGGATGCATCATGGATCATCACAATGCAAAAAGAGCTCAATCAGTTCAAACGATGCAAAGTCTGGAAGTTGGTGCCAAGACCCAAAAGTCAGAACGCGATCAGAACTAAATGGGTTTACAGAAACAATCTTTATGAAGAAGAGTAATCATTAAAAACAAAGCTAGACTTGTAGCCCAAGGTTACTGACAAGAAGAAGGGATCGACTATGATCAAACCTATGCCCCAGTAGCAAGGCTCGAGGCAATCATGTTGTTTCTAGCGTATGCGGCTCAGAAAGGATTTAAAGTCTATCAAATGGACGTAAAGCCAGTCTTCCTTAATGGTAACTTAAAGGAAGAAGTATACGTAGAACAACCCCCAGGTTTTGTTGACTCCTCTCCACCTGATTATGTTTACTTCCTTCATAAAGCATTATATGGTCTCAAACAAGCTCCCTGAGCTTGGTATGAGACGCTCTCTACCTTTCTTCTTGAGAATGAGTTCACAAGAGGAAAGATAGATAAGACATTATTTCTTAGGGAAGTAAAAGGCAAGATTTTGCTAGTGCAAATTTATGTCGATGACATTATTTTCGGTTCTACGGATGATAACCTTTGCAAAAGGTTTTCTAACTTAATGCAAAGGAAATTTGAAATGAGTAGTATGGGTGAGCTGAAATATTTCTTATGACTTCAGGTGAAGCAATCTGAAGATGGAATTTTCATCTCTCAGACGAAGTTCACCAAAGAGTTAATCAAGAAATTCGGAATGGAGAATGCAACCTCGATGAGGACTCCAATGGGCTCAAGTATGAATCTGGACAAGGATGAGAATGGGAAACCTTTTGATGAAACCAAATACAAAAGCATAATTGGGTCCTTGCTCTACCTCACTGCTAGTAGACCAGATATAATGTTTTCCACATGCGTTTATGCTAGATTTCAAGTGAACTCTAAGGAATCTCATTACTCTGCTGCAAAGAGGATTTTGAGATATCTTAAAGGCACACAAAATCTTGGTCTATGGTACCCAAGAAGTAATGACTTCGAGCTAACAGGTTTTTCAGATGCTGACTTTGCAGGCAGCAGGGATGACAGGAAGAGCACTTCCGGGACATGCCAATTCCTTGGAAAGAGGCTTGTCTCGTGGAGTAGTAAGAAACAGAATAGTGTAGCAATCTCAACGGCTGAATCGGAGTACATCTCCGCAGGCAGTTGCTGTGCACAACTTCTGTGGATTAGGAATCAACTCGAAGACTACAACTTGAAGCTGAAGGAGATTCCAATGTTCTGTGACTCATCAAGTGCAATTGCAATAGCCAATAATCCAGTATCTCACAGCCGGACAAAGCACATAGAAATCCATTATCATTTCATCCGGGAGCATGTGGAGAACATGGACATCAACCTCTATTATGTCCCAACAGATAAATAAATTGCAGACATCTTCACAAAGCTGCTCGATGAATCCATGTTCAACTACTTTAAGATAGAACTTGGCATGCTGAACAAAGAATATTGATCAAGGCAGCATAATCAAAGACAACATGACATCTACCAAATTCACTTAAGAAGTCAAGAAGACTCATCTTCCGACAAAAATGACTTTTCGTCGACTTATCTCGACGAATCGGAGCTTCATCACACTATTTTGTCGAATGTCTATTCGCATACCACTTTATATATCTTCTTATTGAATCTAAAGAATCGTCTCTATGCAAAAGGTACATTTATATTCTTTTAATTCAAATCAAAACATTAACATATATATATATGTGAATAAATGATTTCAAAGGTCACGCTTTCTCTCCCTCACCGAACATCCCGACGGTTCGTCTCATCCCTTCGACTCGATTTCTCCCAACGAATCGCCTTCTCCCGACGATTCGAATCCACCTTCCAACTCCATCTCCTCCGTCGACTCCTCCTTTCGACTTGCTTTAACCAACCTCCCTCCATCGTCGACTTCAATCACTGACCTCAATCGCCAATTCGTTCCATCCAACAACTACAATGTCTCATAAGAGTTCAGGGTTGCTGCAGGTAGGGGAGTGTTAGTGCGCACTGGATTTGCTGAGGCACCAGATGAGTTTCGAAACATCATTCTATGTCTAGAGAAAGCCAGCCTATTCTTCGTGCTTGAACATCCATGTCGTGTTCTTGAGAGGAATGTGTTAGAATTTTTCAAGCATGTTAGTCTCCGACGAAGTGGAGAGGTGATCAAGTCCAAAGTCAGAAATCAAATGATCAAATTAAAGCCATAAAGATTGACAAGATTCCTTCAACTGCCAGTCATTGAAGAAGAAGACTCCCTTCATGATGAAGATTATAGAAGAACTTTATTATTCTGTGGTTTGCCTAGGGGAACAACTTCAATTAGGCGCAAGAATATGAATGGAGAAGGAAAGCTCCTCTCTGACATCCTGGGTAAGGTATTGCTCTGCAAGACAGGATCACATGACTACATGTCTAGTGAAATGTTCCAATTAGCAGGAGCTATAATTTGCAGAAAAAGAGTTGATTGGGGTCAAGTTCTGTTTGACAAAATAAAAGCAAGCATGGTGGCCCCAAATTTTGGTAGAATTATCAGTCTCTACTTGAATCAGATGGATGGTGATCAGTTTGATATGAGGTCTGGTTATCCCATTCACCACATCAAGAAGATAGATTCTTCTATCATGGATAGATGGGAAAGGGTGATTATAAGGCCCGGTCTCAAGCAGCATGTTGCTCCCGAACCCCCTCAAGGTGATCCAGTCAAAACTCCACCTCCAACAAATACTCCACCTCTAGTAAATACTCCACCACCAGTCAATACTCCACCACCAGTCAACACTCCACCACCAGTCAGTACTCCACCTCCTGTCAGTACTCCATCTCCAGTCATCACTCCTCCTCCCCAGCTAGAGATCACCATAGTGCCAGCCCCTGTAGTCCCATCTGTTGAGAAGGAAATCTCCCAGTCACCTACAATACCCATTCAACAAGGAACACATTCATCAGTATCAGTTCAATCAATCATACAAAGTCAGTTTGCTGCTTGTGTCTCAGGTATCGAGAAGAGTCTCAACCTGATCCCTGGCCATTACTCTGAAAAGATTCTTCCCAGAGATCAAGAACAATTGCTTAAGGTTGATGACAATGATGATGTTGATGACAATGATGATGATGAGGACAATGATGATGCTCCAGATCCATAGGGGGCTAGACTTAAATCTACACCAGAAAAGTTCTCCCCGGAAGGTTCTGAGGGGGAGATATTCAGAGAAAACATAGAAGCTCTAGCGGAGAAAGCTGAAGGACTGCCTTCTTTCCAAGTAAAAGAAGGTGTGCATGCAAGCGATGAGTTACCTGACCAAGGGGGAGCTCAATCAAACGAGTTTATTTTCAATGATGAAACTCTGACACTCCTTCTCCTTAAAGTGTGCATGTGCCTGTGCCATCTACTTCCAACAGTGAGCTGCTCTAGACCATGGAGACACTGCTCAAGTCCCAAGCAGAACACTTTGAATTTTCTTTAAAGCAGGTCTTCAAGAAAGTAAAAGAAGTTGAGAAAGACATGAATGATGGCATGACAACAATAAACCATAATATGTCTAAAATGAAAACTGATCTAGACAAGTTCTTCTCAACTGGAGCTGATGTGGTGAAAACCACCAATGAAGGACTGCAGGCTGTCCATGAAAATTCCAATTATCTGTTGACAGGCCAGGGCAAAATCTATGAACAGAGTGATAGCATTCGAGATGATATCATCTCAGACATATCCAAATTCAAGAATGCAGTTCTCCAAAGTATATTTGCCTTCAAAGTTGAAGTTCTCCAGACTGTAACTGAAGAAGTCAGAAAGGGGGAGGAGAGAATACTAGTTCAACTATATGATCAGCATAGAGAAATGGAAAGTAAGTTCACAGAGGCAAATATTGAACATCATCAAGGCCTAAACTGGCTTTATGAAACATTTATAAGTGGTCCTCAGCAGTTGTCTGCAGAACAAGTGCCATCCTCAGATCAGTTCCCATCCTCTGACCAGTTTCAGCCAGTCGTAGGTTCATATGAAGAATTTCCTGTCAACCCTCCATCTTAATATACTCAGCTGTGGTCTGATGCTGAAGATATTCCTGAGCCTTCTGTGCCTGCTCCCAAGAAAAGAAAATAAGATGAAGGAACATCCTCTCGCAGAGCTGTAAATTCTCCAAGTAGAAATCCAAATATAGTAATCAGAGAGCCGGTAGCTGAAAGAAGGGCTGGTCAAAAAGTCTGGAGTCCAACTTCCAAAGTCATTATCCTGGACAACTACAATCTTCTGGAGATTGGAAATATCAAACCTCATGAATACTATAGCCAGGAAGAGTACAATATGTATAAAGCTGCCAAGCTCAAAAGAAAAATCCATTTCAGAATTAACGGTCACAACAATCCAACAACACCTCCTCCTCCTCCCAGATATTACCCAAAGGCAAAGGAATATTTTGCTAGGCAAACTCAAAAGTCCAAGAGAGAAAAGGCTAAAATGCCTTAGTGTGTGTTGTGATCTTTTGAAATCTAAAAACATTTATATTTATACATTTTAATGTCTTGATGTTCTGATATTTCATTTCATCTCACTCATCATGTTATACCTTGCTGTACTTTCTTTCACATTTATTGTCTGTGCAATTCATCTTAGTATATAGGGTTCTGACTCCTTCAAATAGGGGGAGATTGTTCGGTATTGTAGCCACAATAACCTTAATTTGAAGAAGTGTCCCTTGAACTAAGATGAATTGATATTGTATTTGATACTGTTTTCCAGTTATATGTATGCAGGATGCTCATTGCTAAGTACAAACCAAGGTCAGGTTTCAGTGAGTCATAAACACAGGCCTACGCAATGTATTCCCTCATTGTGTAGACCAAGGTGTTGACTCATATGAAATCTCTCTCTTGGAATGTACTTTATACTCAAGTACTAAGGAAAAGCTTAAAGTCAAAGGTTGCTGAAATCAGAAGTAGAAGAACTCTGTCTAGGTATTTTCGTCGAGTAAGCCTAAGATTATTCGACGAATTCCTCAAGACATTAACAGGTCTCGATGATATCACTTGAACAGATATTCAGTTAGATTGTTTATTTTTGTCGATGAATGCCTAAGATTAGTCGACGAAGTCGTCGAAGAAAATCTTTCATTCGACGAAATCATCGAGAACATGCGCGCCTATCGATGAAATGTATAATCTCCTCATCTCTCAATCTCTAAGATATCTCTAAGTATTATCGTCGAATAATTTCTTCCTTTCGATGAATTCATCAAATCAATGGGTTCTCTCGACGAATGCCAACAGAGCGCGATTTCTGTCCGTGTGTCTGTTTAAGGCTTTCTTCCACGTGGTCATCTATCCTTAATCCTCGCTTATAGCCGTTGAGGGAGAAGTCTATTAATACATAAGAGATGATTTCTTCTAACCCTAATCGTGCAAATCATTCATTCCAAAAAGAATCCCGTCGGCTCGTGCACTCGTTCTCGTAAAAGACGATCTACAGTCGCCGATCAGTTTTGTGCTCAATTCCCTTGCAACTTCTCACTTAACAAGATCTCTGTGCTTGGATTTATTCGACACTCCTCTAGATATTGTTGGGTGATTAAGAGTTCAGATCAAATCTTTCAAGAAACAAGGTGTTCCTCTTCCTTTCTCAAGTTCTGAAATTCATTTCTCAAGGAAGAAGAAGATCCACTGATTCAGATATGAAGAAGTAGAATCTATAGGAGATTCTCAAAGATTGGATTCTATAATCCAAGTTGGTTATATTATCTTTTATAAACACTTGTAGGAAGTTTATCTTCCGAGTTTGTGTAGATCCTAGAGTAAAAGGATCGAGTGTGTAGGAGAGCTTGTTCTCCGAGTTTGTAGGAGTAGTTTGCTCTGAGTTTGTAGGAGTTGTGAACTCCGAGTTGTAAGATTTGTATAATCTGAGATTGGTGAAGTAGCCGAATCTAGCCTTGGAGTGCTAGATAGGCGAGGCGGGAAAGTGGACTACCCACATCGGGGAACCACTATAAAACTCTTGTGTTGTGCTGTGTTTGCTTTTTTGTGCGCTTTATTTAAAATTTCAATTCTGCCTAGAAGCCATAGAATTCACCTATTCACCCCCCTCTAGGTGATTTAGGTAGCAACTAGATACTTTCATCTTCTCGTAGTCACCTTAGTGAAGATTGTTATTTAGTAAGGCGTAATAGTAACTCGTATGGCTCGTCATGTGGTGCTCCCATTGCGTTCGCACCCTCATATAACAAGCCTGCTTATTATCATTACGCACCTCCTATGCAAGCATCACCTTCTCCGGGTGGTTGGACCCCATCGTGGTCTATACCTACCGGGAAGCGGTGCTTGTGTTGTAAGAGTCTCGATCATGCACTGAAGGACTGTGAGCAATGGAAGTTGCAATTGGCGGAGGATGATGAGCCAACGCTTATATCCATTCCACCACCTTCCTATGCCACTACTCCTTCCATAACAGATGACACATACGTTAGGCCCCCAAGTCATCTTGGGAGCATAATGAATGCGTCGATTAGTGTTGTCGTTGATCATCATGAAGACATTATGGAGTTCCCTTCTTCTTCACTACCGTCACTACCGGTGGATTCATTTTCTGAGGATAACTTGCATCTTTTAGTTGATTCTATCATGAGCCCTGCTTATCCTCCATCTTTTTCTGACTTTACTACGCATTTATCTTTTGATCTTGTCGATTACTTAGATGTGCAGGATGAGCTTCTGGATCCCGAAGCTGCACCGAGTTGCACTAAGGATGATGATCTCTTCAGTGATGAGGTTATTACCTCATCAGAAGAAGAGAAGGTCCAACTCATCACCGAAGATCCATGCTGCTCATTTTCTCCATGCAGCGATATGCTTATAGCCGACATTGATCCCTTTATGAAACCTGATGGGAGTGAGACCGGGACCACTCCCACAATTGTTGATTATTTTAGTTTTTCTTCTCTTTTATTTCCTGACCACCTTTCTCTGTCTGAGCCTGTGCAAGTTGAGTTTTCACAGGTACCTCAGGAGGACTTAGAGCATTTTTCTCAAGTCAATGATGAGTGTATCCACTTATGTGAGGAGGTTGACTCCTCCTCCATAGAGGAAGCATCATGCATTGCCTTCTCCTCCTGCTTCCTCCCTGAAGACGACACCTTTCTGGGCAAGGATTATTTTGGTCAGATGAGTGAGGACTCCTCCTCTTCTTACTTTCTGCTTCCTCTACCTGTGAAGAGAGTATTTATATTCAGGTATGGGGGTAACTGCTTTGTCATCGTATCGGTGCCCGCTACTGACACGAATAATAAACCAGTTACCTGTTCACTTCTCTTTTCATAGACCAATTAGCTAGAGCTGTGATTAGTGCTAAATAAGTCGTGTGCGTAATTGAGAAAATTAGTTGGAGTAGGCTGTGTGCACACCCAGTTTTTAAGCTAAGTCTGGGGGTATTTCACACTTGCGCTGTTGTGGGCTTGTTCCGGGTAAGCATATTGTTGTTGCTCATTTGGGTTGTGTAACCTTCAAGTTTATCTTTGTATATCATTCAGTAACCTAAGCCTCATAAAAACTCGAAAGCCCTACTGATTCACCTTATGAGTTTGCTAGAACCGTGGAGAGAGTGTGACCGGACAAGCTTATGGCTCATGATGTTGATGGAATTCAGCGGAGTTACCCCTGAATTTCGGTCTTTGGCAACCCCCTCCTTAGTGGCTTGTTTACTTTCACACTGGTGCACGACTGCAAAATTCACCATGATTCACCTTCTGAGTAAACTTAAATTTCAACTTACGCATTTATACTATTGTAAATTAGTTAGTATAGTTAGAATTTTCTTTTACTGATTTTCTATTTGCGTGGGTATGATACTTCGCATCTTACTCTTTCTTTGTAATTCTCTACGCTAACTACCATTTTCATTTCCCACCGGATTTGTTGGCTCGGGACGCACAAACAGGTATGATGCAGCATACGTCGCTAAGGAAACCACCACAAGTAAACTCTATTTCGCCTGACAACGCACTCTTGATCGGCCGCACCTACACAAGCATATTTCGCCCACAAATACGCTATTCTCTCGCACACAGATACCAATCCAATCGGAGAAGTGTTGACTCTAAAACAACGATCATAAATGAGTCAACATATTCCCAAAATTAACGCAAAGGTTGCCAATCCTTTTTGAGAGCAAGATCAAGGCTATAGGCCAAAATCCGCTCAAGCAAAGTGGACCTACACGATCCGAAAATTGAAACTCGGAAAACAACAATTTTACTCAGAGATTTGAAAGCGATAGAGATTTAAAACCGCCGAGAACACGATGGTTCAACCTCCACAAATCTAAAAAGAGAATCACTAGAAGATGGGGAAGATTTTACCCAACCGTTTGAGGAAAGCACACTTGATAATTTGTGGGAGAATCACTCTCTCCACGATTTCCACCAGCGTCGCACCGAATGGTCCACCGGCATCGCACCGAGTGGGGTTGCCGTCCTTCTTCCTTGGAGTCGCACCAAGAAACCACGCAGGAATCTCCACAAGAGGGGAGGCCAAAATAGGAGAAGAGGGAGACAAGGGGGTGGGCGGCTTCTCACAAGCCTGGCCGAAATTCTGAAGAGAGAGGGGGCTGGTTTTAGGGTTTTCAATGCTTCCTTCATTCTCTTAAAACACTCCTACATATAGGAGTTACAAAATAGATCCAACCATCCATGATTGAGATGATAATTTCATCAATCCGGATGGCTAATAGCACACCAAAATGTCTAATAGCACACCCAAAATAAAAAGCATAAAAATATAATATTACAAGTCCCGCATTTAAAATAAATAATTAGAAACTTAGAAATATGCTATTGAGAGATCTTAAATAAGCTTTGCGCGCCGCGGAAGGAGGTTGTAATGTTGCTTTTCTTTAGCGGCCATTGAGTCGTCATGCCGCCTGAAATCTTTATGTTGCAGCACATCCAATTCTGGTCTATCATCCTCTGGTGGTGGAGATGCCGCGGCATCAATCCTCCCCCGCTCAACTTCACGTATCACCGATGCGTAGTCCAAGAGATAGCGGTGGAGAAGGGAATCATCCAAACGTCGAAGCTCCGACTCGAGTACCCATGAGTCATCGGAAGGAGGGCAATCTTGCCAACGGATGAGAAAGCGGCGAGCAGTACCATCGTCAGTAGTAAGTGGCTCAGCGTCAAGTATCCTGTCAGGTATAAGAAAGGTTTTGGGAAACCTTGGAAACATGCCAGCAGTAGGAAAAGAATGCAACTTACCATCCGACGCTAAACCTGTGGAAACCATAGGAGAGAGATCATCCGTACTACCACTCCCCAACCCCTTAGAAATTTGAGTGGAAGGAGGAGATGACAAAGAAATCAACTCTTGTGGAGGCGAAACAAACATCGATAAATCCGAGACATTAAAAATGGGTGAAACACCCCAATCAGCAGGCAAATCTAAGATAAAAGCGTTATTTCCTAGTTTCTTTATAATCCGGAAAGGGCCGGCTTGCTTTGGCGCTAGTCTTAACGGTGCCGGTTGGCATTCGCTCGGGAACTAGGCGGACTAAGACTTGATCTCTGACTTTAAAGTGTGACGCTCTCCTATGTTGATTAGCATGTGTTTGATAGGATTCGTATTGGGAGGTCAAGGTGGCTCGGATATGTGCATGCAAATCATGAATATGTTGGGCGAAGGATTGTGCAAATTGAATTGCTTTATATGTAGGTGGTAATGGAACCAAGTCAAGGGGCACCAGAGCCTTATACCCGTGAACAATCTCATTAGGGGACATACCCGTGGACCTATTCTTATAGTTATTGTACGCCAAATGGGCATGGGGAAGAAGTAGGTCCCATGTGCCCTTGTGATCGCTCACAAGACACCGAAGAAGGTTCCCCAAGCTCCGATTGACCACTTCCGCCTGCCCATCGGTTTGCGGATGATAAGCAGCGGAGAATAATAATTTCGTCCCCATTAAGATCCATAAAGTCTTCCAAAAGTAGCTAGTGAATTTCACATCCTTATCCGAGACAATTGTCTTTGGCACTCCGCGATGGCTAACGACCTCTTTAAAATATAATTTATCTACGTGTGATGCGTCGTTGGTCTTGCTACACGGGATAAAGTATGCCATTCTGGAAAACCTGTCCACAACTACGAGGATAGAATCGTGACGTCGAGGGGGTGGGGGGGGGGGGGGGGGGGGGGGGGGGGGAGAGGCCTAATACGAAATCCATGCTCACGTCTTCCCATGGTATGGAAGGAATAGGTAGAGGGGTGTATAACCCAACATTAGATTTTGTGCCTTTCGAGACTTGACATGTACGAAAACTACTCACTACCCTCCCAACCATCGCCTTAAGTTTAGGCTAGTAAAATTTCTCCTCAACGAGAATAATGGTCTTATCCCGCCCAAAATGTCCACCCAAGCCTCCGCTATGCAACTCCCAAATAATATGGAGCCATAGAGAGGACCGCGGAATACATAGTTTCCCATGCCTAAAGAGATAACCGTCCCTATGGGTAAAGGCCGAGATAGTCTTGGGAGAGCTGTCCTGGGCGGATAAATACACCTCTTGAAAATCTGGGCACGTGGCGTACTTGTCCTTAATGCGCTCGAAACCTACAATGTGGACTTGCATGGTGGATAGCAATAGGGTGAGGTGACTAAGTGCATCGGCAACTCGATTATCGGAACCCTTAAGGTGCTTAAGATTAAATGTGTATCCTTGCAAGAAGGCTACCCACTTAGCGTGACGCGGGCTGATTTTGTGCTGACCGTTTATGAATCGCAAAGCATCATGATCGGAGAGCATCACAAATTCTTTGGAGAGGAGATAGTGCCTCTAATGATGCAAGCACCTAACAACCGCATAGAACTCCCTATCATAATTTGAATAATTTAACTTGGCGCCCGCTAACTTCTCACTAAAATAACTGACCGGGTGACCTTCCTGACTTAAGACACCTCCTATTCCCACCCCAGATGCATCACATGTAAGCTCAAAGACTTTGGTGAAGTCAGGTAAACATAACACCGGTGCCTCGGTCATAAGCTCCTTAATACGTTGGAAGGCAAAGGTGGCGGACTTCGTCCATGCGAACTCACACTTCTTCATGCAATCACTAATAGGTGCCATAATACTACTAAAGTCTCGTATGAAATGGCGATAGAAGGTAGCTAATCCGTGGAAACTACGCACCTCTCGTAGACTAGTCGGTTCGGGCCAGTCCCTTATCACTTGAACCTTTCCGGGGTCAACTCGTATACCCTTAGACCCGACTATATAACCCAAGAACTCTATCTCGGGGACATAGAAAGCACACTTCTTAAAGTTTAGGAATATTGTTTCCTTCCTCAAGGTGGAAAGAATCACTCTCATGTGGGAGATGTGCTCAGCAGTGGTGGTGCTATAGACTAAGATGTCATCGAAATAAACTACCACAAATTTACCCATATAAGGCTGGAAGACATGAGTCATCATCCGGGAGAAGGTGCTGGGGGCATTGGATAACCCAAAGGGCATCACAAGCCACTCATATAGCCCATCCTTAGAATTAAACGCAATCTTCCACTCATCTCCCTCACGGATCCGAATCTGGTGATAGCCACTCCATAAATCTAACTTCGAAAAGATAGTGGCGCCAGATAAGACATCTAAGAGGTCATCTAATCGTGGGATAGGAAACCTATACTTGATAGTAATCTTGTTGATAACACAGCTATCAACACACATCCGCCATGTTCCATCCTTTTTGGGGGCAAGCAGGGCTGGAACAGCACATGGACTCATACTCGTCCGAATGAACCCCTTCTTTAATAGGTCCTCAATCTGGATCTGTAACTCCTAATGGGCAGCGGGATGAAGTCTATAATGGGGCTAGTTGGGGAGGGACGAACCGGGGATAAGGTCAATCGCATGCTGAATATCCCTAAGCGGTGGTAAAGTCGAGGGCATCTCATCCGGGTAAACGTCCTTGTATTCTTCCAACAACACCCGTAGCTCTCTAGGTAAGTCATCCAACACTCTCGAATCAGTCTTCGCACTCATAAGAACTAGGGCGTACATCATACCATTGAGAAACGGATCCTTCACAAACTCCTTCCTATCAACTAGACTCAACGCCTTCCTCTCCGCTGGGACAGTGGTGTCCTTAGCCATAACTACCGGCTCCTTCGGGAGGGTTGGTCTCAAGGTGATAGTTTTGCCATTGAACTTAAATTCATACGTATTGGCCTTACCAAAGTGCATCACATCACAGTCGTAGAGCCAAGGGCAGCCTAATAACACGTGGCAAGCGTCCATCGGTAGGACATCACACAAAACCTCATAAGTATAGGATTTGAATGAGAGGGGGACTAGGCATCGCTTGGTGACCGGGACGGTGATCTTGCTGATCCAAGATACCTGATATGGGGTCAGGTGTGGTTCCGTGGTCAAGTTCATACGTGTGACAGCGCTCTCAGAAATGGCATTCACACAACTACCACTATCGATAATCAGCTTGCAGAGTTTCTCACCACTCTTAAAAATCATAGAAAATATGCTCGTCCTCTTCCAATCATCTAACGGACGAGGAGTGGTCAAGATACAATGCATCACCATGAGGTGGTGATCATCCTCTAAATCACTTGGGACCCCTTCTGGGTCACACTCCTCAGCAACCTCATATACGTAATCAGAAAGGTTGGTAGTCGACTCCAACATGGCTATGGACTTAGTCTTCGTCGGACATTTAAAGGCATAGTGAGCTTGAATGCCGCAAGAGTAACATGTGGCATTGGACTTGCGAACCTTCCCTATGGGGATACGCTCACTCGTGGGATTCCTAGCATTCCTAGCAGTGATCACTACCGACTTCGACTCGGTGGACCTGAACTTCCCCTTATCCGGATATGTGGAGGAAGACGCTCCAGCGGAGGACTTATTCTTCGTGTGAGAATAACGGGAGTGGGACTTCATGGCTAGATGTTTTTCAATGTCAAGGGCAGCATTGAAAGTCGTGTTCAGGTCCATATGACAATAGCGCAGGAGCTTCCTTTGAATATCGGGGTGAAGTCCCTTACGAAACCTAGATAAGGTGACCTCGGGAATCTACCTAAGTTCACAATGCACCATGCGGTCCTTCATCTCTCCCTTATATTCAGCTACTGAATTTGAGCCCTGCCGCAGAGTGGCGAGCTCGTCGAACATCTGTGTCCGGTGGTACGCAGGGACGTACTGATCAGATAGCAAATTCTTCATCACCGACCAACCTATAAGTGGGACTCCGTGCCCAGTTCCTAATATCCGCTCCTCGTTGAGCCAAAAAGTTTTAGCACGACCCGTTAACTTCATCCTGGCAACTTGGACCTTTTGAGGGTCCGTAAGGTTGTGCATTCGTAGTATCATTCCATGTCCACTACCCAGTTAAGGAAGATCTGGGGATCTCCCAAGCCATCATAATTGGAGGCATTCATCTTAATGGCCCTAGTGATATCGAAGCCACGCTCAGGCCGGTGTTCTCGAGGAGGCACACGGGGAGAGTTCCCATCGGAATCTAAATTATGGACCTGTTGGTGCCGGTCGGCCTGCCCAACATTAACGGGTGGTGGTGGCGGCCCTCCTTGATTCAGTAGGATTTGTGCTAACATGGTCCTAAGCTCAATCATATCGTTACGTAGGCCCTCTATGGCCTCATCGTTTGGATCCCCGTGCTCGTTCGCAGCCATCCTAGGTGAAGACGGTGTATTGTACTCAGTTCCTAGTCTTGTGCGCATTCAGGTTTTGGACAAAATTATGATGAGTGATTTTTTTAGTGTCGGATAAAAATTAATTTATTTGGCAGAAAAATATTTTCGGGATGTGACAAAAAAGGAGAACCTCCAGAAAGTTTTTTGATTTTTTTTGACGAAAAAATAAAGATTTTAGCCCGCTATTCGCAGACCACCAATTTTTTTTTTTGATTTTTTGATTAGTTTGCGCCACGGAAATGAGTATCGAGGTTGTATCAATTGAGAAATTGATACAACCTCGCTTTGATACCAAATTGATGCAGCGTACGTCACTAAGGAGACCACCACAAGTAAACTCTATTTCGCCTGGCAACGCACTCTTGATCGACCGCACCTACACAAGCATCTATCGCCCACAAATACGCTATTCTCTCGCACACAGATACCAATCCAATCGGAGAAGTGTTGACTCTAAAACAGCGATCATAAATGAGTCAACATATTCCCAAAATTAACACAAAGGTTGCTGTTGCGGGTCGCTTAGGGCTCTTGGTAGACCGGTTTACTTGAACCATCTTAGCTCAGGAGCGAACCAAGCGCGCAAACAGTTAATTTGAGATTCGTTGAGTACACTGAGACTTTTTAACGTGGAAAAACCGAAAAGGGTAAAAAACCACGTGACCGGAGCTGTGCCGACCAAACTTCACTATCTTCTGGGGGTTACAATCTGGTACTTAAAACTCGAGCTCGTTACAATAATAGAGAGAGAGAGAGAGAGAGAGAGAGAGAGAGAGAGAGAGAGCTCCGAGGGTGACAGGCCACCTCTCGGAAAACTAAGTATTTTTTCTTCTGAGAATGTTGGAGAACAAAAGTGAGAAGGCTCCGGAGAACAAAAGTGAGAAGCGGTGTCGCCTTTCGGGACGAAGGAAACCTTCAAGTCCGCGAAGGAGATCTTCAAGCGCCGAAGGAGAATTCCACAAAAGTCTGCAAGGAGCTCTCCCGGGTGCAGAAGGCAAGGTCCTCTCAAATGAAGCCCTGGAGCTCCTTTTATAGCTTTGGCCGGGGGCAGTCCGGTAATTTCGCCGATGTAACTTCCATAAATACATGGCAGACGAATCATATTTTCTGGTTCGCGGCACACAGATCGCCATTTTTCGTAAATGACCATCTTGCCCTTCAGGCAGTTCGGGCAGTTTTGTTGGAGGCGAAAAAGGCGACAAGCTGTTCCTGAAATCTGAGAAACTGGAAAGATAAAAAGTGAGCATGCTGAAAAGACAAAATGTGAGCACGCTAAAAAGACAAAATGTGAGAAGTCAGAAAGACAAAAAGTGAGCGTGCCCAAAATGTGAAAGTGCTCTGAGCGCGCTCAGAAGTGTTCTGAGCGGGCAACGAACGGGGAATTGCTCCGAACAGAGTCCAGAGCCTAAAGAGCGGGCGGCGAGCCGGAAGAGGGGGACTCACCCCAACCTTGCTATGGGGGAGAGCGGCTCGACCGCACCCCGAAGGGGGGTGTTCCCGGGCCGTACCCCAAGAGGGATGCGGCCTGGCCTCAACCTAAGAGGGGGGTGCGGCCTGGCTCCAGCCCGCACCCCAAAAAGGGGGTGCGGACTGGCCGCACCCCAAGAGGGGTGCGGGCTGGCCGCACCCCAAGAGGGGGTGCGGGCTGGGCGCACCCCAAGAGGGGGTGCGGCCTAGCCGCACCCCAAGAGGGGTGCGGGCTGGCCGCACCCCAAGAGGGGTGCGGGCTGGCCGCACCCCAAGAGGGGTGCGGGCTGGCCGCACCCCAAGAGGGGTGCGGGCTGGCCGCACCCCAAGAGGTGTGCGGGCTGGCCGCACCCCAAGAGGGGTGCGGGCTGGCCGCACCCCAAGAGGGGTGCGGGCTGGCCGCACCCCAAGAGGGGTGCGGGCTGGCCGCGCCCCAAGAGGGGGGTGCGGCCTGGCCGCACCCTAACCGCACCCCTCAAGGGAGGCTCGGCGCTAACGCGCGGTTGCCTCGGGCGCTACCGTGCGAGGTCCTGCTTTGCGCGGTGCTGTAGCGTTCGGATGAGGCGATTGCACGCGGTCTTGCACGGGCGGTTGGTGGCGGAGATAGTGGGCTTGCCCACTCTCCCACTTCCCTCTTATCATCTTAGTGGGCCT
Organism: Dactylorhiza incarnata; assembly: GCA_033032865.1. Lineage (NCBI taxonomy): Eukaryota > Viridiplantae > Streptophyta > Magnoliopsida > Asparagales > Orchidaceae > Dactylorhiza > Dactylorhiza incarnata. The sequence continues at coordinate 945,931 of JAWHQI010000203.1, read as the reverse complement.
TCAGAATAACCACCTCCTTGACTTGTATGAATGAGAATCTTGTATGAGTACGCATCATAAGCCCCCAAACCTTCGGAGTCCGAATTACTGCGCGGAGGAGTTCGGAGGTTTTGATTTTCCTTCGCGGCAATTCTGACCATCACCATCTCCGTGCGATGCGTCGTACCATGCCGAGGGTAAGCTGTTGTGATTTGCGCAACCATGAGTCTGTCATCTTGCGAACTTTTCGGAAGTCGTCACTTGGCTCCAGTTGTGGGAGAAACCTACATCTCGTCATGTTCGGTTGCGAGCTTGCCGCCCAGCGATTGTGTTAGAGATCGTGACGAGCTTGTCGTTTAGCATTGAAAACTGAGGAGCTTTGGGGCGATGCGATGAAGCAGCATTGAGGCAAGGTGCTCAAGGTGTGCTGAGGTGAGGTTCCCAAGTAGCGCCAAGGTAATGCGCCCAAGCAGCGGCGAGGCAAGGTGCCCAAGCAGCGCCGAGGCAATGCGCCCAAGCAGCGCCGAGGCAATGCGCCCAAGCAGCGCCGAGGCAATGCGTCGAAGCAGCGCCGAGGCAATGCGCCCAAGCAGCGCCGAGGCAATGCGCCCAAGTAGCGCCGAGGCAATGCGCCCAAGCAGTGCCGAGGCAATGCGCCCAAGAAGCGCCGAGGCAATGCGCCCACGCAGTGCCGAGGCAATGCGCCCAGGCAGCGCCGAGGCAATGCGCCCAGGCAGCGCCGAGGCAATGCGCCCAGGCAGCGCCGAGGCAATGCGCCCAAGCAGCGCCGAGGCAAGGAGCCCAAGCAGCGCCGAGGCAAGGCGCCCAAGCAGCGCCGAGGCAAGGCGCCCAAGCAGCGCCGAGGCAAGGTGAGCGCCGAGGCAATGCGCCCATGTAGCGTCGAGGCAATGTGCCCAGGCAGCGCCGAGGCAAGGTGGTCTTTTGGGCAGACCTAGTTGAAATTGTTGTACTTGACGCTTATCCTCCACTCGCGAGAGGCCTCTTCTCTTCACCATGTTGGCGAATTTGCTGCTATGTTTTAGTATCGAAGATCGTGGGCTTAACTTTCGTAGCTTTGTTTTAGAAATTAGCGTTGCTGATAGAGCCAGAGAATAACTGTGGTAATTTTAAATACACAACGGACACATGTGCAGAAGTGGAATCTTGTGGCTTACTGTTTTAAAAGCAAAAAATTGGAAGAAACAAAAATAGAAATTGATGATAGATGAGACGCGGGCTGTGCGCGCTCTACTAGCTAGGGGAAAGTTCCCCTGCCCAGTACCGCTCGCCTATCCGCGTCGGGGTATGACGTTGTCCTCTACTGGATTGTCAGTTCGCGGCCCATTCTGGTTCGGGACCTGGTTTAGTAAAAACCTTCCGAGGATGCCTTGTTGGACAAGACGCTCAATTTCCTCCTTCAACCGCTTGCAGCTTTCAGTACTGTGTCCATGCCCGCGATGGAAGTCGCAATATTGCGACTGGTTTCTTCCGCTCGACGTAAGCGGTTCGGGCCTGCGGAGCGCGTTGCTATCCCGGATGGCGAGGAGAACGTTAGTCCTGGTAGTGTTCAAGGGAGTGTAGTCCTGATGCTGGCGAGATCTTCGGTCTTGGCTAAGGTTGTCGGGATGCTTGTTGTTCTTATTGGGAACTGTCTGCGGCGGCGATTCCTCTTTCTTCCTCTTCGAGCTCCCCTCGAACTGCCGACGGTGTTCTTAGGTGGCCTCGTCGGCGGCTATCTGAGCTTCAACTCGGTGATCGAGGTCGGGGTAACTTGGTACGGTTTCTCTCATGAGAGCTGAGTAAAAGCCACTTGGGCGGAGTCCTCCAAGGAAGACTCCCCGCAAGATCTCGGGATCGACTCCTGGGATCTGTCGAGCCTCCGCAGTGAAGCATCGGAAAAAATCTCTGAGTGTCTCTCCATCGTTTTGGCGGACCCCTGAGAGATGAGAGGGATCTCGGATGATCCTGCGATTGGCGATAAATTGGTCCACGAACTGCTGCGCCATTTCGGTGAAGTTGTTGATGGCCCCATTCGTAGAGAGTGGAACCAAGTGCGCGCTTGCCCCTTCAAGGTTGCCGGGAACACCTGACAGAGGAGCTGATCAGGGGCGCTGTAAATCCTCATAACGGTGGTGAAGTGATTGACATGTTCTAATGGATCGTCCGTCCCATCGAATGTCTCGATGCTGGGAAGCTTAAAACCATTTGGAATTGGATGTGCCAATACTTGAGGCGATAACGGGGAACCATGGTGTGCGGGACGGGGGGCGAGAGTTTCACGTCGTCCTGCTTAGGCGTACTCTTCTTCTATCATATCGCGTATTTCCTCTCGCGTGGTTCTTTCCACTGCTCGGACGAGAGCAGCTCTTCCTTGGCGGGGGTGATGGGGGTCAGCCTCTAGTCCTCCAGCTGGCGGGGCAAGGTGGGCGGATCTTGCTGCATTGGAGAATCCTTCTGAAGCTTCTTCCTCCCGAACGACCTCTTCGTCCGGGGCATGACTCGGAGCTGGGGGCGGCGACACGTTCAATGCCGGCGGTTGAACTGGAACTCGAGGAGCCCCGAGGTTCCTTACGAGAGCCAGCATCTCGGCTTGCTGTTCTTCAATCTGCTGCACATGCCCTTCCAGCACTGTTGCGGGCACAGGCACTGCCTCTTCTGCGGGAGGCGCATTGATAAGCGAGTGGGAGGGAGCTGGGTCGACGTGTCCTCCGGTATTGATCCTTCAGTAGTGCGAGCACTCTTTCTTGCCATTGCAGTTGGCCTTTAAAGAGTTTTGGGAATCTTTCCCACAGACGGCGCCAAACTGTTGCGGGTCACTTAGAGCTCTTGGTAGACCGGTTTACTTGAACCACCTTAGCTCGGGAGCGAACCAAGCGCGCAAACAGTCAATTTGAGATTCGTTGAGTATATTGAGACTTTTAACGTGGAAAACCCGGAATGGGTAAAAAACCACGCGGCCGGAGCTGTGCCGACCAAACTTCACTATCTTCTGGGGGTTGCAATCTGGTACTTAGAACTCGAGCGCGACAGGCCGCTGCTCGTTACAATAATAGAGAGAGAGAGAGCTCCGAGGGTGACAGGCCACCTCTCGGAAAACTAAGTATTTTTCCTTCTGAGAATGTTGGAGAACAAAAGTGAGAAGGCTCCGGAGAACGAAAGTGAGAAGCGGTGTCGCCTTTCGGGACGAAGGAAACCTTCAAGTCCGCGAAGGAGATCTTCAAGCGCCGAAGGAGAATTCCGCAAAAGTCTGCAAGGAGCTCTCCCGGGTGCAGAAGGCAAGGTCCTCTCAAATGAAGCCCTGAGCTCCTTTTATAGCATTGGCCGGGGGTAGTCCGGTAATTTTGCCGTTGTAACTTCCATAAATACCTGGCGGACGAATCATATTTTTTGGTTCGGGGCACACAGATCGCCATTTTTCGTAAATGACCATCTTGCCCTTCGGGCAGTTCGGGCAGTTCGGGCAGTTTTGTTGGAGGCGAAAAAGGCGACAAGCTGTTCCTTAAATTTGAGAAACTGAAAAGATAAAAAGTGAGCATGCTGAAAAGTCAAAATGTGAGCACGCCAAAAAGACAAAATGTGAGAAGTCAGAAAGACAAAAAGTGAGCGTGCCCAAAATGCGAAAGTGCTCTGAGCGCGCTCAGAAGTGTTCTGAGAGCGCAACGAACGGGGAATTGCTCCGAACAGAGTCCAGAGCCCGAAAAGCGGGCGGTGAGCCGGAAGAGGGGGTACTCACCCTAACCTTGCTATGGGGGAGAGCGGATCGACCGCACCCCGAAGGGGGGTGTGCCCGGGCCGTACCCCAAGAGGGATGCGGCCTGGTCGCACCCTAAGAGGGGGGTGCGGCGTGGCTGCATCCCGCATCCCAAAAAGGGGGTGCGGGCTGGCCGCACCCCAAGAGGGTGTGCGGGCTGGCCGCACCCCAAGAGGGGTGCGGGCTGGCTGCACCCCAAGGGGGTGCGGCCTAGCCGCAACCCAAGAGGGATGCGGGCTTGCCGCACCCCCTGAGGGGTGCGGGCTGGCCGCACCCCAAGAGGGGGGTGCGGCCTAGCCGCACCCCAAGAGGGGTGCGGGCTGGCCGCCACAAGAGGGGGGTGCGGCCTGGCCGCACCCTAAGAGGGGTACGGTTAGGCCGCACCCCTCAAGGGAGGCTCGGCGCTACCGCGCGGTAGCGCCGCGCTTGCCGCAGGCGCTACCGCGCGCGGTCCTACTTTGCGCGGTGCTGTAGCGTTCGGATGCTGCGATTGAATGCGGTCTTGCACGGGTGGTTGGTGGCGGAGATAGTGGGCTTGCCCACTCTTCCACTTCCCTCTTATCATCTTAGTGGGCCTTTGGAGTAACCTCCTCCTTGACTTGTATGAATGAGAATCTTGTATGAGTACGCATCAGTTGCCAATCCTTTTTGAGAGCAAGATCAAGGCTATATGCCAAAATCCGCTCAAGCAAAGTGGACCTACCCAATACGGAAATAGAAACTCGGAAAACAACGATTTTATTCAAAGATTTGAAAGCGATAGCGATTTAAAGCCGCGGAGAACACGATGGTTCAACCTCCACAAATCTAAAGAGAGAATCACTAGAAGATGGGGAAGATTTTACCCAACCGTTTGAGGAAAGCACACTTGATAATTTGTGGGAGAATCACTCTCTCCACGATTTCCACCGGCATCGCACCGAATGGTCCACCAGCGTCGCACTGAATGGTCCACCGACGTCGCACCGAGTTGGGTTGCCGTCCTTCTTCCTTGGAGTCGCACCAAGAAACCACGCCGGAATCTCCACAAGAGGGGAGGCCGAAATAGGAGAAGAGGGAGACAAGGGGGTGGGCGGCTTCTCACAAGCATGGCCAAAATTTTCAAGAGAGAGGGGGCTGGTTTTAGGGTTTTCAATGCTTCCTTCATTCTCTTAAAACACTCCTATATATAGGAGTTACAAAATAGATCCAACCATCCAAGATTGATATGATAATTTCATCAATCCGGATGGCTAATAGCACACCAAAATGTCTAATAGCACACCAAAAATAAAAACATAAAAATAAAATATTTCAAGTCCCGCATTTAAAAGAAATAATTAGAAACTTAGAAATATGCTATTGAAAGATCTTAAATAAGCTTTGCGCTCCGCAGACAGAGGTTGTAACGTTGCTTTCCGTTAGCGGCCATTAAGTCGTCGTGCCGCTTGAAATCTTTATGTTGCAGCACATCCAATTCTGTTCTATCATCCTCTGGTGGTGGAGATGCCGCGACACCAAGGTAAGTCTGGGGGTGTGATGAATCCCATTTATATACACTTTTATGGACTCATCCGGGCTATTTTTCACTCTTGTGCACGTCCTATTCGAGCTATTATTGCTTGTATTTCTCTTATAATCACTTCCGCGCTATGTACACTATTTAAGCCAGTTTTGGTTTGCTTTTGTGCTTCTTGTTGTTGGGGGTAAGCACATGGTGCTCCCTAATCTTTTATTTTGTGTTTATATTGAGCTGGAAGGGTATTCCCAGCTATGTTGATGTTTATGCAGGTGGATGGATCATCCAATTTTACCCATTTTTCATATCTGCATATATCGCACGGTCGTGCGTTTTCCTTGACGCACTGATGGCTGCGGTTGTGCGCCCTCATTTGGGGTAGAAAATGATGTTCTGTCATTGATCGTGTGTTTTACGCACGGGCAATTGCCCGTGCGCGAAGAAAATGCACGATCGCTTGTTAAGCCTAGTTTTTCGGCCATCTGGAATTGGTCGTGCATTTTTACGCATGAGCGGCTTCAACCGTGCGTGAGTAAAATGCACGGGCGCTGCTGCTTCTTCCTCAAGGCAGTGCTTCTTCGTCAATATTGCACGGTCTACGCACGGTCTTGGGTTCGACCGTGCATGGCTTAATTTTTGTTGTCTTTGTATTTAAGCCATGAAATCTGCTGGCTTGGGGAGGAGGATTCGGAGAAAAGACCAGAAACCCGCCATTCTATTCCATTTGACTACTCGTCCATCCGCCTAGCGAAGTAGCGCATAGCGGCCTGCATAGGAGTAGTTTAGTTCTTTTCTTTTATTTTCCATAAGCCAAATCAACCCTTCCACAATCCATCCGCTCGAAAGGACTTTAATCTCAAGTCCTTCCTCAAAAGTAAACTCCACCTTGCTGTGTTCCTTCGAGATCGATACTTGGGGAAATTCGCCCATTTTATATTACTTGAACGATCGGTACACTGCCATTTCGTGTCGCAGTCTCGCTACCGCCTATAGCGGTGTTGCGTATTTGCGCATCAAAATACAACAACATTCATAATCCAAATACATCCCAGTGCACAAAATAAAACCATCAACACTTTGATGAAAGACCTAAATCTGAACATTCAGAAGTCTTCTAAATATCCAGATTTACTTGCATTGGACCAACGAATAACAACTCCACTTATGCAGTAGACAAGCTCGTTTCTTCATGTCAGATTAACTAAGACATTTGGTTTCACAAACCATTTTTTGAGGGACGGTTACTGCAAAGGAGAAATAATTTCTGAACAATGAAATCACAACGCAATCACACGTGTTCCTGGTGGGGTTCCAATTTAGAACACTTCATCCGAATCCCCATACCCAGGAAGAAATCAAGATATTTAGAACACTTCTAAATTTCTGATTTACATGCAATAGATCACAACCTGGCTCTGATACCACTATTGGGTGATGAGTCCCATTTCTATACACTTTTATGGACTCATCCGGGCTAGTTTTCACTCTTTAGCACATCGTTTTTGAGCTATTATTGCTTATATTTCTCTTATGCTCATTTACGCGCACTTACGTGCTTCGTGCTCTTTTTAGGCCCATTTTGGTGTGCGTTTGCGCTCCATGTTATTGGGGGTAAGCACATGGTGCTCCCCAATCCTTTTTCTATGTTTGATTGGTGCTGGAGGTGTATTCCCAGCTGGATTGCTGTGCGTGCAAGTGGCTGGATCATCCCCTTTTGCCCAGAAATCATGATTGTGTATAACGCACGGTCGTGCGTTTTCTTGACGCACAAACGACTGTGGTCATGCGCCTTCATCTGGGTAGAAAACCAGTGATCCGATTTTGTTCATGCGTTTTACGGTGAAGTTAAGATTATTCCCGTTCTCACTCCGAGACAAGGAGAAGGCATGGCTCCATACAATTACGCCGGGCACAGCTAGCACCTGGGATGCGCTGCAAGGAAAATTCCTCTCAAAGTTCCACCCAGTTGATAAAATAGTGAGCATGAGAAGGGAGATCGCAACCTTCCGGCAAAACGATCAGGAAACCCTGGCGGAAGCGTGGGAAAGGTTCATGGACCTTTTACGGAAATGCCCCCATCATGAGTTTCAATCATGGAATTTGGTGGAGAACTTGTATTTTGCAATCGAGCCTAACTATAGGGCTATAATTGATGCTGCTGCTGGTGGAACCATTCTGAACCACACTCCTGAAGAAGCACTGCGAATTCTGCAAGACACCGCGATTCATAGCTCATTCTGGACTGCAGGGTAAAACACCCCAAGGAACGCGAGAGGACTTTTTGAAGTATGCACCTCTGGAGCACCAGCTGAGAGCATCACATTGCTGAAGAAACCTACCTCTTTATCTGCTCCAGTGATGGCCATTTCTTGTCTTGGGTGCGGGAATCCCGGGCATCATGCATATGAATGTCCCTCAGGTGAAGTCTCATCCGAGCTCTCTAATTTCAATTTAGAAGAGAGTGTTAATTTATCCAAAATCAAAACCGCAATGCACCTTTCTCTAACACGTATAATCCGGGTGTGAGGAATCACCCCAATTTTTCCTGGAATCAAAACACTGCAGGCCAACGGGCCAGCATCAATATGATGCTCAAGCGTCCGGAAGCCAACTGAGGCCGCCTCATCCGGTTTATACCCAAGGTGCTGCAATGCAAAGGAAAAGTACCTTGGAAGAGATGATGGAAAAGTTCGTTGAAATGGCCCAAAAAAACATGGCCAACCAATCGGCCTCGATGGGAAACTTGGAAATGCAAGTGGGCCAATTGGCCCAAGTGCTTTCTGAGCGTACTCAAGGTGCTCTTCCTAGCACAACGGAGAAGAATCCCCGTGAGCAAGGAAAGAGTATAGCCGAGGCGGGTGAAGGGCATGCGAGCGAGTTAACTGTGAAATGTAAAATTAACAGCATTGAAACCACCGCTTTGTATGACACCGGATCATCGCGTAACGTGCTTGCATTACAAGACGCTGGAAATCTGAATTTAAAAATCAACAACGATGATCGGAAGTCACTTACCCTGGCCAATGGAATGGTGGTGGAGACAGAAGGAGAAGTTAGAGATGTAGAGGTTGTCATAGATGGAACTTCGGTTATCGCAAACTTCCAAGTCTTGGGCCCCATGTAAAATAATTCCATTCCTATCCTGGGTGCCCCATTCTTGAAGGAGAGTGGTGCCAACATTCACATTCCTAGTGGATGTGTAACCTTGTCACCCAAGTTGACACATCCCACTCACCCATCCATGACAACCAACGACGTCACATTTTTACCTGTTATGACTAATAAATCTGCGAATGAGTTGATTTTAGATGTAGAAAAGCTAGTGGAATAAATGAATGCTGAGGAAAAGGAGCTGAGGAGTGAAGAAGAAGCTAAAAACAAGAGCGGCGAGGCCGCGAAGTCTGAAGCCACTACAGCCGGCATGGCTAAAAACTTTTCGATTAACTCTACTAAGGCTAATAATAATAAATGTAAACGTTTAAAACAGGTTAGCTGGGTAAATCTATCACCCACAGGGGGTGGGGAAATGATGCCCTGGCTGCTCCAAAACTGCAGAACAATGAATTGGATCGAGCTCCTATTGCTCGATGGCACTCTCCCACGGTGGAGAGATTAAAGCAGGTCGGAATATTACAAGCAGTGCGTTTTCCAGCCCTCCGGCACGAGAAGGAAGAGGTTAGGGGCAGGGTAGAGAAATCTCCCTTGAGCCCTAAAGCCTTCACCTCCTTCCCATCTCGTGTGGCTGGTGAGAATCATCACAAATCAGCCTACAACTTAGTCATGATGAAGTCTCAGGGATTTATGTTTCTGCGGCTTATGTTTTGCTTATCGTATCTCTTTGTCTGTGTTTGTGTGTTCCATTTCTGTGGTATTTTGAACTATTTCTAAGAACTATGCTTGAACTATTTGACTACTATTGCTTAATACAGGTATTTGGTCCACCTTAAGGACGGTAAACAAAAGGGCTTATGAGAGACGACCCAATTTTGTTGTATTACTCTTGTTTCTGCGTGTGTGGAGATGTCGTTTTGCAGGTATGGCGACATTTATGGCGGACACATTGTAGCTGAATTCAAGATTAACGCCAATCTTCCGGTATGCTCATTTCTGAGCATGGGGTAACCTCTCCTCCCAATTCTTTTATGAATCTAGCATTATAATCTGTGATGATTAGATTTAAGTCTGGGGGAGAGTAGTTGTCGTTACCCATTTGCACGTGCACATGAGCACATCATACTAGAAGTTACAATATTTTTGTTTTTTTTATTATTTTATTTTTCATTCTCATAGCACACCACTACACCCACTTGAGTGCGCACTTAATCATAGGCGCGTAACGAGTCTAACTCATTTTCTTTTATTGGATTGGGAAAATTGTTATGCTGGCTTATGGTTGTAGGACGGAGTAAAATGTTGACTCCCATAGTGCTCTAGTCGAGTACTCGCGTCTTGCATAGATTTGTGTGTAGAATAAATTTATCTTTATGCTTATAGTTTTGTAATTTTTCTATGTGCGTAATAATTGTTTATTCTACTCAAAAGTGGTGAATCTGGTGTGAATCCGACGATAACGTAGGAATGTGTGTAGACGGTTGTTAGGTTTGTATTGCTCGAGTCGAGAGGAAGAATTATATTTCTCGATGGCTAAGAACTTGCCCTAAGAGACTCTCAAAGCATTGGTATAAGTTAGTTCAGTGCGTGAGCATGATGTAGGCCATCGTTTTGGCCAGGTTGAGCTTTTGTGCCGATCCTATCATGATCCTCGCTAACCCCTTTGTGCCTACCCCGTCTTTTGTTTCAGCTCCACCTTTGTTTCACCAAGGCCTGCAAGCTATTCCTAGTCGCACACCCAAATCTGAGCTTTAGTCTTGTTTTATTTTCTTTATTGGGGTGTTGTTGTAGTGATGTCTTATTGTGGAAATTGTGGTTGTTGCTATTGAGAAAAATTCTGCTGAAAAAAAGGGAAAGAAAGAATAATAAGAATGAAAAAGAAAAAGAAAAAAAGGGATGAGATTGTTTTGAAAAAAAGGTTAAATTGAAAATCTGTAATTATTGTGTGTTGGGAGTAGTCGGTACACACGCCCATGTTATCAAGTCCAAGTCTGGGGGTGTGGTGTACCCGTGTTTTTGTGTGGTGCTTGAGGATATACTTTTCTCTGCTAGATCATTTGGGTTTGGTGTTTAAGCCCTCTTATTTATCTTTGTTTACCTCATCTACACCCAAGAACCATCTTAAAACTAAAGTCCTATTGATTCACGCATTTGAGTCCATCGAGTACCGCAGAGAGAGTGCAAACGGGCAAGCTTATGGTCACCGACATCGATGGATTTCTTTGGAGGTTGTCCCAAGCCCCGATCTTTAACAATGCTTACCTTAGCGTTCAGTCTACTTTCTTCCTATGCATGACCGGATGATTCACCCTGATTCAATTTTTGAGTAAATGTAATATGTATATATGCTCCTAAGAAAATTAAAGACTAGTTTGTATAAATTAGAAAGTTCTTCTACTATGTTTCTATGTGCGCGAGCATGCGACTTTGCATGGTACTCCGCCCCTGCAATTTCTAAGCCAACATCATCCTTTTTCTCGTCCGCATAAGGGATGATTGGCTCGGGACGAGCAAATGGTTAAGTCTGGGGATGTGATGAGTCCCATTTCTATACACTTTTATGGACTCATCCGGGCTAGTTTTCACTCTTTAGCACATCGTTTTTGAGCTATTATTGCTTATATTTCTCTTATGCTCATTTACGCGCACTTACGTGCTCTGTGCTCTTTTTAGGCCCGTTTTGGTGTGCATTTGCGCTCCTTGTTGTTGGGGGTAAGCACATGGTGCTCCCCGACCCTTTCTCTGTGTTTGATTGTTGCTGGAGGAGTACTCCCAACTTTATTGATGTTCTTGCAGGTGGTTGGATCACCATATTTTACCCCAGAAATCATGTTTATTTGTATCGCACGATCGTGCGTTATCCTTGACGCACAGACGGCTGCGGTCGTGTGCCTTCTTCTGGGTATAAAATGGTGATCTGACTTTGGTCGTGCATTTTTTACGCACGGGCGGCTGCCCGTGCGCGAAGGAAACGCACGATCGCCTGTTTTGCCTGGTTTTCAGCCGATCTGAATTTGGTCGTGTGAAAATTTCTCGTTTTGATTAATTAGCGGAATAAACGGGAACTAGGTCGCAGGAACACTCTCAACCCAACTGAGCACAATAAACCAGAAACAAAGAAAGAACACAAGGACTGGTATTCAAAGCTCTTCTTTACAACTTGAGGTATACATGGAGAGACATGCTTCACCAAAACAGTCGAAGAAGAATAACAACAAGACAAAACAGAAGTCACCCAAGCCGCCCGACTAGCCGCCCGACTAGCAAGCCGCCCAACTTAACAAGGCTGTCCGCGCAAACCGCCAAGTCGCCAAACCGCAACTCAACACGCGGACTACCCATTATTCTAATGCTGAAAACTGTTCGCCCGAGCAAGGCCGCCTAACCGCAGTCACTTAGCCGCTCCTAACCGCGAACACTGCTGCTGACTAGCTGAATAGAAAACAGACTTGCAAGGCAAGCCGCATAACCGCACGGTCTGACTTTATTGAAAGCAGAGATACAAGCCGAAGAGAGAAGCCGCAAACCGCGACCACCTGTTGCTACCCGCCGCTGACTGCCACCGGCTTAACCGCTGCGGTCTCCTCTAACCAAGTCAGAACCACACACAAGCCGCGCAGCCTGCGAACACAACATAGTTAAACTCAACCTGAGCGACTAAAAAAGTCTAACCGCACGAAAGACTTGCGAGCTCTCGCTTACTGTTCACTATATAAGATCTGAGGGAGAGGTCCTATTTATAGGCGCGAGATGGACTGTGGTAACCTCCCATAGAGATATGATAACCACCTCAACACGTTAGCGGGTAGAAAACAAACCACATAGGTTTTGCAGAGCACCAGGACTTGAAGCAGACCAAGTCCAAGAACAAACCGGACTGACAGACCGCCAGCCCGCTGCGGGTAGGCAACCCACGCGGTCTCAAGAACAGACCGCCCGACCTCCACTTCACTTCAAAATTTTCAACAGGTGGTGCGTTTTTACGCACGGGCGGCTTCGCCTGTGCGCGAGTAAAATGCACGGGCACTGTTGCTTCTTCCACAAGGCACTGCTCTTTCTTTAATAACGCACGACCAACGCATGACCGTGAGTTCGACTGTGCGTGACTTAAATTCCGCCGTTTTAGTATTTAAAGCAGGAAATCTGCTGTTGTGGAGGCATCGGGAAAAAATAGGAGGAAACCTCCATTTTCCCCACGAGTTCACCCCCTGCATCATCTTCCACCAACATGAGGTGCTCCGGGGCTAATCTTCACGCCTATCTAGAGCCCGGCGATCACCTCGGCCATCTCCATCATCCAGAAGCTTCAAAAGGAAGGATCTCCGCCTAGATCTCTGGATCATGCTTGGGAGTCATGTATTGAAGCCGAGCGGATCGTGACACGAAGAAGACGGGTCCATTGGGAGGTAGTGACATCTCTCCTCTACCCCGAATGTAGTTGCAGACCGAGCTTGGACGCGGACTGACAACCCTGTAATTCCAACGGTGAATCTCAACGAGCCTTCGGATTCGGTCGAATTCTTACTCTCTTTTAAACATGTAATGATATTATAGGCTAGATTCTTGTATTTTTGGATGATATGCACAGTAATCTTTAATAGCAATGTTTATTTCATATTTCTATGAAACCATTTGGTTATTGTGTATTTGAGGTGCGCCACCATGTCTACGTCACCCTCCACTTCCTTCCGCTTGACTACTCTTCCACTACGCCAACCTACTAGTACATTCCGCCTAACTACTCGTCCATCCACCTTTGCGAAGTAGTGCATTCAAGGCCTACGTAGTCTCCATCCCGCCTAGTGAAGCAGTGCGCTCAAGGCCTGCATAAGAGTAGTTTAGTCTCTTTTATTTCTTTTCCAAAATCCAATCCAAACTCTCCCGCATTCCATCCGCTCGCAAGGACTTCAATCTCAAGTCCTTCCTCAAAAATTAACTCCACCTTACTGTGTTCCTTGAGAGATCGATACTTGGGGATCTAATTCCCAAATTTATTACTTGAATGATCGGTACACTGCCGTTTCGTGCCGCAGTCTTTACACTCCCTATAGCGGTGTAGCAGGACTGCGCATCATTGGGTTTTCTATACATCAAATGTAAATAGCATATCACATATGCGCAGCGGAAATAACAAACAAGAACAACCCTAAACAGGTCAAGGAACTTGCAATTTCATTAATCAAGTAATAAGAAAAGCAACACATGGCAATACCTGAAGGGGAATGAGTCAACACTCAACCAAGGTGATCTACAAATGAGATCCCGAACAACGATCGTTGAGTCCCAAGCGCAGAAATGGATCGGCGCCTCTACGGGAGTCCACACGAGTGATGAAGAACCCTAGCTTCTTGTCGCACAAGAACTAGGTCGGAGAAGAAGAGCCCTCTGCGTCTCCCACGGACTGCTAGGTCCGACGATAGGGAGAGGCGGCGGCGGCGGTGGTGGAATCGAGACCCTTTGAAACTCCTCCGTCAACCTATTTGTGGAACTCTTCCGCCTCTCTTCCGATCGCAAAAAGGAGAAGATCTTGTTAAGGTATAAAATCGGTCTCTATTTATACCCTAAGGGAAGAGATAAGCTATCCGCACACCCACGACCAGAATTGAAGCAACACATAATTCGTCGGGTGATTATGATTTCGTCGAGTAATCAGAAATTCGCCGAGTCATGATTTCGTCGAGTTTGTCGAGTAATCATAAATTCGTCGAGTCATGATTTCGTCGAGTAATCATAAATTCGTCGAGAACATCTCAATTCGTCGAGTGAATGTGTTTGTCGGATTCGTCGAGTCAATCATGGATTCGTCGAATCAACTTTTAATTCGTCGAGTCAACATGGATTCGTCGAACCGACATGGATTCATTCATTCGACGAACTAAGGTGAGAGTCGTCGAGACATTCTCGACGAATCGTCTCGAAGACTTGCCAACACGCTCCATACAATATTCACAATACCTGTGGAGCATTCAGTGACTCGACCCAACTCCAATAAGTTGTAGGATTGGTCCTTTACTCATATCCAATATGAGTAAGGCCAACACAATTCTTCCTCCAACTTCTCCAAGCACTCTTGTGTGTGACCCATAGACTCAAATCGCATTGGTAGTGAGACTAGATGCTTGATCACTTCCAGATCACCTTGGAAACACCAACAGAAGGTATCTTGGTGAAGAACTTCAAAAGATTCATGTGGGATCCCAAAAGAAGAAAAACTTTTCGCAAATAACTCACCAAAGGGTCCAGCAAGCAAGGGTCAAGGAAGAATAAGGCGAGCCAAGATGATGTGGAGAAATCTCTTCCAGAGTGCTTCAACTACAGGAAGATCGGACACGTCCGAAGTGAGTGTCCAAAAATTCTAGAGAAGGGAAAGGAGAAGAGGCACAAAAAGAAGAACAAGAAGAAAAAGTATACGTCTTCCGAGGATTCAAGCGCAACAACTTCAAGCGGCGATGAGGAAGCAAACATATGCTTCATGACAAAAGGCAACGATGATGACACCAGCGTTCTTAATGACACTAAGGTAACTCATGTAACATCCCCTTTACTACTAGACCCCTTGACTTCAATTAGGATAGGACATGTGGTGAGTGAGGTGAGTTTGATCTAGATAGTGACCTTGGGTCACCTTGAATTGAGAGAACTCAAGTGTGAGCCACTATAGGGGCAAGTCACTTTAGACCAAATTAGCTCAAATTGAACTAACAAATGTGAATTAACACAACCACCATTTCCTTAACCCTAACGGAGGCATAGTTGACCAAAAGCCCCATCATCTGGTTAACCAATTTAGCCAAATTGATCAAAGTCTTACCTAGGTCAAAATAGCCCAATTCAACTCAATATAGTTCAATTCAGACTCAAATGGCCAAATTGACCCCACCACTAGTTGGTAAACCTCTAAAGGAGTGCTTTGGACCCAAAAGCCCCATCACAGGGTCTTCAATTAGTCCAATTTGACCAAAGTCAAACTTAGGTCAACCTAAGCCAATCCTTCCCCAATAGATTCAATTCACCCCCAAAACATGAAATTGACCTCACCCCTAGTCTTAGAACATCATGGGGGACACAATTGACTCAAAATCCCCATCATGAGATAATCAATTTGACCAAATTGACCAAATCAACTTTCCCCCAATTTTGGTCAAAATCACACCTATTGGTTAAATTGGCCCAATTGGGGCATCACCATGACCCAATTAACATTTGGGGGGGGGGGGGGGGGGGGGGTGTTAAGGAACCCAAGGTCAACATCTTGGACCAGTCAACCCACCCAATTGACCAAATTAACATCAAGGTCAACCATGGTCAACTTTAGGCCTAAATGGAGAAATTGAAAGCCCAAACCAAATCTAATTGGGCTAAGGCCTCAATCCAAGCCCACCCAGCAGCCCAAGGGTGCAATTACCAGCCATGTCCCATGAAATTTGAAAGGGATGACATGTAAGGGGGTAAAATGGACTTTTCCCCAATTTCCATTAAAGAGCAAGAGGAGTTTTGGGAATGGAGGCCATTTGGCACTCTATTCCTCTGCCCAAAGCCTCCACTGAGCTCCTCAGTGAATGCTCAGCCAAATTTGGGCTGAATTGGAGCCATGTGATGGCTAGGAGGAGCAACCAAGGTGAACCTGAGCTCCCGCTCTTCAAACCTCCTTATACAGCCCTCCCCAACTCATTTGGACCTTTCCACAAGCTTCAGAAGGAGGAGAGCAGTCAGGATAGCCACCTGGAGCAAGACATTAGCTACCGGATCAAGGATTTGAGAAAGCTCGTCAGAGAAGAGAGGATTCATGGCCAACCGCCGCCGCCACCACCGCCGCCGCCGCCTCCGCCGCCAAGCCCCACCAAGGTTCGGTTTCTCCTCCCCTCCCCCTGTGCTAGCATTCCCATTCTTCCATTTTCAAATCAAAGCAGAAATGGGAGCTTACAATTCCGGATTGCCACTGTTCATAACCGAAAATCGAAAACGGCGGGGGGCCTGTTCCGGCCACCTCCGGCCGAGTTCTCACTGCCATTGGATAGCCCTACCTCGGTCGGAGGTGGTGGATTGGGGAATTCTCCGGCAATGGCCGGAGATCGCCAGAATTTGGCTCGCAAAATACCCCCAGCTCGGCCAATCCTTACCCTTGGCTCATTGGGGAAGATGAAGGAGATTCGTCGATCATGCGTGTTTGGGTTAGCCGCAGACCAATACATTAATTCCTGGTTTTATTTAAATATTGAAATAATCTAAATTTGGATGAACATAGAATTAAATATAGAAAAATATTGGCCCTTAATCAGGAAAACTACCCAACATGAAAAATGAAGATCTGTGAGTCTACTATTTTTAGAAATTGACATCACTAAATTTGGAGCACTGTAGCTCCCTGAGGAATCATTTTGGTAAGGCATGTACATATGATTCCCTAGGGATTTAGAAATTTATTTAGAGAGATATTTAGCTCCTAATGACTTGAAATTTAGGGCATGCATGAGACATGCAATAAAGAAGCCCCTACCACAAATCTGGGATTTTTGGAAAACATTTTTCCTAAGTTTTTGAAAATATTTACACAATGTGTCACAATGTAGGTGTGAACTTTGGAAATTTATTCAAGGAGTTTTATAACTCCACATAGGCTGAAATTTGAGCCATGCATGCAAGTGCCCTATTTCTAGCTTGTGTCCAAAAATCAAAATTTTTGGAGGAAATTTCCATATAGTTTTGCTCATTATTCATTTAATCAAATAAAAGAGATTTATGGAGTTGTGTAACTCCAAATGACCCCAAATTTGGGTGTCATGCTTATTAGTCCATTATTAGACCATGGTTAAAATTTGAAAGCAATTGGGCCTCTGCATGTGGGGTAATTCCACTTGCATGTCTTTGCCTAAAATGTGTTATGGTGTGCTAATAGTCAAATGGGATATTTTGTTTATTTAGCACATATGGCTTAGTGTTAGCTTCTGAAATTTTGGCCACACCTTTCTTATGACATAATACATTTTCTCCGAAAAATTTAGGATTTTTGAGATAAAAAATCCTAGGTATATGATCAATATGATTTATGTCACACTTATGTATTTGTGAAATGTTCATGGCTAATACTTTGTGGAAAATTTTGAAACTCTGGAGAATAACTTGTTATACCATTTAGAATCTTTGTAAATTTTTGTTAAAAATTTCAGAGATTATTTCTATAGAAATTATCAAATTTTTCATAGGTCACATTTCTGAATAACTGAAATTTCACTAAGCAAAATCTTTGAGAAAATTTTGAAACTCTAGAAAATAATTTGGAATCTAATTATGAACCTCTAGAATTTTTGGTAGAATTTTTGGATATATTATTTATGGTAAAATTCCATATATTCAGTTTGTCACACTTCTTACTTTGTGAAATATCTAGGGCGAAACTTTCCTGCAAAATGATGAAACTTTGGATATGATGTTTTTAAATCACTACAGTGGTATTGTAATTTTCTTAGAAATTTTGGAAGATATAAACTAGTACTTGATGTGTATAGTCAAATTTTTATACCTTTTATGTTAAATGAAAATTATGATCATAAATCCCTTGAAAAATTATGGAATTTTGGAAATCATATTTTTATGTCATCTATTATCTCTGGAAATTTTAATAGCAAGATTTAACTTACTGACAAGGTACTTCCTTTGTAATTTAGATGATGTCAATTAATTAATTGATTTTAAATAGAAGTCAAATTTATTTGAAATAGGTCAAAACTCTGGTCAACTCTTAATTTATCCATTATGAACCTATGGTAAAAATTGGAACTCATTTGGACAGGATATGGTCAAAATTGCTTTATAGGAATCAAATCTAGTTCAATCTCATTTTGGTCTGCGAATAGTAAAAATTTAATGTGATGATTTGACCAGCAGGATCACTTAGAAAATCAGTGAAATTTGTATTATAATAGTAACATATCATTTATAGCCCCTAGAAGTTGTGGTATTTTTGGAGTACGTTAGCACAATGATTTAGGGAGTAATTTAGATTCATGTCGCACTATACACAAAAGGGCAATGATTATGCTATGAGTGCATAATAATCACACAGCATGGTAAAGTGTTCATGTTATATCATTAGAGTGTGATTAGGGATAATGAGAATTACACTAGGCCTACGCCACTTAGAGGATGAGAGATCTTAGTTGTTGAGCATCGTTCAAGAGAACGTTTGCTTAGGAATAGGGTGAAGGATAAGTCATAAAAAATCTAAGTCATAAAGAGTAATAAGGAGAGTGGGTCTTTAGAAAAGTTAGCTACCAATAAAAGTAAATGTCTTGGAAATAGGGATTTGGGCTACAACCCATCACATTTCCTAGTACCGCTGCGAGCCCTTCACCGGGTAAACCTCGGGTAGTCCAAGATTCACCATAAACTTCTAAGTATAATAATAATTAGTCAAGAGTAGGCTAACTAATCAAATAAGAGATTTGGTGAACTTCAACCCCAGTTAGAGGATGGGAAACAGTATATCAGGACGGGATGGTCCTGCGAACTGGAGGATTGGGATGTTGGATATGAGGATAGGTTAGTCTTGTGAGTTGGAGGCTCACGAAGTTGTATGTCAGGATGGGTTAGTCCTGCGAGCTGGAGGCTCGGGAAGTTGTATGTCAGGACGGGTTAGTCCTGCGAGCTGGAGGCTCAGGAAGTTGATTATCAGGATGGGTTGGTCCTGCGAGATGGAGGCTCGGGTTATGATAACTTGCGTGTGCATAGAAATAAATTAGTGACAGATATTTGGTACTGGACCGGTCGTCACACTGACGACAGTACGTTGACTTAGGCGGGTGTGAGGGTTTGAAGGGCCTGTAGGTTATTTACACTGCGGTCTGGAGGATGATCCCCGAAAATGCACACCCAACCTTAAAGACTGGTGGGTTCCAACAAAGAGTACGCAAGAATCTAGAGTGCACCTAGGACGTGTACAGAGGCGTACAAAGGGTTTAGGCCTGGTAGTGTGTATACCCACCTAAGAAGTGGAGGCGCCCGCTCCACTGCTGCCGTAGCCACAACGGTGGTACCAGAGAGTGAAGCTAGCTCCAAAAATTGGGAACTAAAGGTCTGTGATCACAGAGTCGTGTGGGTGAATTGCACTAGTCTGAATCATATCATAGCATGCATATCATATCATACATAAACCTTAGAACATAATTTGCAGACCCTTATCATATAAATTAGTATGGGCTTTTTTAAATGATAAGTTATAATTTCGGAAATCTTAACTTATAAGTTTGTATGTGTAAGACCCCCCTCCCGAAACACAAGACACGGCCGAGGGGAGTCCTATGCCCAGGACATCCATCTTGAGGAAATGCCAGCGCACGGGCTATCCCCCTCCACAAGATGCCTACCTTGCCGGCTATTCTCACATATCATCATGCCAACCCATCAATAATAGAAAAACACTAAAAACCATTGATTCACAACTAAGTAATAATGTCCATACAATAGAATGTGACAGGAAGTTATACAAGCTCCTGTTAATCATCAGAGTATAAGCTTGCCCTAAGGCTATATTCCAACCACTCGTTCACATCTGCCACTGACGGTAGGCGAGGTATCGTTGTCACCAGCCCTATCAAACTGGCCTGGCTGTCCTCCTGTGTCGAACACTACTGCTCCACCTGAGTGTGCTCCTAAAAATGGGGGTGTAACAATCGTTAGTCATAAAGACTAAGTGGCTTCACATCCCCCCCCCCCCCCCCCCCCCCCCCCCGCGACTCCAAGGTACCGGGCGGAAGGGAATGAGGAGTAGCTTGAAGAAAGTCAGTAGTAGCAAGAGCAGGTGACATGGAAAGATATAATATCAGCAGTGTATCAATGTATAAGAAGTACAACTAACAAGTAATATGACAATGGCAGAGTATAAGCAAGTAGTGAAACAACACAGAAGTAAGCAGTTCATAACGTACCTTAACTTATATGAATGCCCATACAAACTTATAAGTTAAGGTTTCCAATTTGGAACCCATCATATAAAAGAGCCCATACTAATTTATATGATGGACCCGATGCGGTGCAATGCTATAATCATGAAAGAATGAATGCAATGCAATGATTATGATATGATGAACTCACCCATGCATTTTTGCCATGTCGATATAGACCTGTAGTTCCTCTTTTCAAGGGCAGATAACCACTCAGGCACCTCACGTCGTGGCCAAATGGAGACAGTGGAACGGGCTCCTCCACAACTAGGCGGGTATGAACACTACCAGACCTAGTTAAGAACACACAGCGGAGCCCCTGCGTTGTAACACCCCAAGTGTCACTGAGCGCTGAGGCTGGAGTGCCTAAGGCTTGTACAGACTTTTCTATACCTGGGAGCTAGCACCAGCACTAGGTGCTAGCGCAGGCGTTAACTGTCCCATCGAGTAAGATTCTTGTTTCGATGGTGTTCATCAAGTTGAATTCGTCGAGGTGGATTCGTCGAAGGGAATTCGCCGAAGAGCTAGCGCGTGCGGTAGCGCTAGCGCCAGGCGATAGCGTTTCATCGGGTAATGAAGTTCTGTCGGGCCGTGGAGATAATCTTCGTCGGAGGGTTTCCGTCGAGTGGCTAGCGCAAGCGGCAACGCTAGCTGACGAAACCAGATCTGTAAGTAGCATTTTTCTGGGCGTCCGATCATCTTAAACTTTGATCCAATGGCTCAGATTAGGTCGTCCAAATGTCCTAAATAGTGCAGAGGAGTTTCTTTCCCATTCCACCAAGTCTTTTGGCGATTTTGGAGGCTAAGGAGAGGAGGAGGGTTTGGAGGAAGAAGAAGGCTAGATCCACCATTGTTGGAGCACCGGAGCTCCGTTCGCCGATCCGAGACCAGATCCGTGGAGAGGGCACGAAGACGCCCGTTTCTATCCGTGCCTTTCAACCGATCCATGGAGAGGAAGAGAACTCTTAGGGTAACCACATCTCTCCTTCTGGTTTTAGGATGCGTGCATGTCATCATTGGTTTTACCTTCTATTTTTTGGAATTTATGGCACCAGATCTCTCAAATGAGAGGGGTTTGGGTCGCCTTGGTTCAAAAAGAACCATCGGGTTGTTTGAGTCCATCCCCGACATGTTTTTGCACTAGAGATCCGCTCTGTTAGTGGATTAGGCATTGTGGGTGAAGCCGAAATCGCGACCGGTTGTCCAATTCGGTGATGTTGCTTAACGTGCATTTTAGGGATTTTGCTAGAAATCCGATGACGGCGAAAACGTCGTATGTGTTGCCCTTAATGTTTCGTGTGAGAATGAACATTGGTTTGAAAAGGGTAATCTTGTGCATAGTGAATAGCTTGTGAAGCCGCTTGTATGTGAATGCATAACTTTGTCTTTGTGGTCGGGTGGCTAGCCCGTGAATGCTTGGATTCATGTGGGGAGAGTGTCCCGGCAAGACAAGTCCCCTTTTGGGCTAACTGATGAGAACAAGTATTCTGATGCGCCCGATGGCAAGATGAGCTATGTAAGGGGTGAGGTCTTAGTGGAGTTCTTGGCTTTTGGCTTAGTGATTGTGGCGAGAACAAGTATGCTGATGCGCCCATTGGCATGATGAGCCATGTAAGGGGCGAGGTCTTAGTGGAGTTCTTGGCCTTGGGCTTGCACGCCCGTGGGGAAATGATAAGTACTCTTAGTTTGTTGTGAAATGATGATGTGTGTTGTTATGTTAGAAGCATACACACCATTGGGTCCTTGGGTGAAACCCAGGTTTGCATACATGTTACATTGTTAGGCCCCTTACTTTTATTGCTCAACATAGAAACGTGGATGATGCTTATGACACTCATGCCTATCATTTTTATGTTAGTATTGTTTATTACATTTGCATACGAAGTGCTAACTTGCAGGGTGATGTAGTTCCCAGGGTCCGCTAGGACGGCCGTGAGGAGGGGTGTTGTTACACCATTGTTGGTCAGCCAAAGCTGACCCTCGTTATACCACTCTTTGTGATTTGGATGCAGGGCAAGGATTGCATGTTGGACCTAGATCGCCGGACAAAAAGGCCAAAGCTTCTTGAGGTGCATTTTTCCTGTTTGGCTATGTTGTCTTTACTTGCTCCGGCTTGCAGGCCGAGGTAGCATAGGATTGTTATAATCTTTTGGACATTTTTCTATGCCTTGTTTGATGACTTGAGTATGAGTTTTATAAGGCCTTAAGGCCGTGGTACTCTTATGTAGATGTGGACAACTACTGTGGCTTATTTAATGATTCCGCTGCGTTTGTTCTGAGTTTTGAGATGGTTAGATCTATAACACTTTTTAATACTAAAGCTGTGGCGATTATATGCTGTGGGGTCCCGACCGGACCTATATTATATAGTCATTGTAGGGGAGGTGTTACAATTTGGTATCCGAGGGAGGTTAGCGTTCTTGTTGAGGTTTAGCGTGTTCAGATCACGTTAAGAGGTTGTCCACATAGGAGTACCTTGCGGGACCATGAGTGTCCTTGTGTTCGAGTCTTGCAATTAGAGTCTAATTTGTGGTTTCCTTGCTTATGCTAGGATGGTGGCGACGATGTGGGGACGTTGAGGCGACAAGAGGAGTCTTCGACAAGCAGTGCTACGGCCCCAGCCCTTATGAATATGGGTGTGTCCCCAACAGACTTCTGTCGTATGCTAGTAGAGGCGATGGTGGCGGCTCAAGCTGCTGCGATGCCACAGATTGTGATGCCTGTTATGCAGGCTGCGACTCCTGTTACACCGATTACTGTGACACCAGAGGTGGGGGTGAGGCAGGTAGAGCCGTTAGCCGAGAGAGCGGGTGGGCAAGGAGATATTCAGATGAAGTACTATCTGAGTTTCCATCCTCTGACGTTCAAAGGAGTTGGCACTCCGACGGACGCCGAGGATTGGTTGGCAAGAATTCAGGAATTCCTCAAAGCGGCAGAGACCCTAGGGGACAAGCAGTCCAGTTTGCGACATTCATGTTAGAAGGAGATGCCAAGATGTGGTGGGTGAATCATAGCGGTCGTCATTTACCTAGATGTGTCCCATCCATAGAAGAGTTTGAGAATGCCTTCTTGAAGCGATATATGAAAGTGCACAGTGTGCCTTTGAGAATCCTCTATAGGGGGGGGGAGGTGAATAGAGATTTAAAATTATTCTTATTCTAACTGTGTGTACAATAAAAATAATCTAAGGGTTTATGCTCACATAAGAACTCAGGCAGAATAAACTTGTGCTGAATTGTAAAGCAGACAATAGTAGAATAAACTAGCTATAGGGACAACACAGAAAATTAACAACCAGAAGACACACATAATTTTTTATAGAGGTTCCCCAAAATGTGGGTACTCCCCTCTTCTACCACCTGGTAGGGATGCACCACTGTGCTTGAGTCTTTTGGTAAGGAGACTCTTAGAACCACTGATATTTTGACAAAGAGATCAATAACCACCAGATCTTTTGGTAAGGACATCTTGAACCACCAGATCTTTTGATAAGGAGATCTTGAACCACTGAATCCTTTGAAGAGAGATTAATATAACTCTTTTACAGAATGAGAAAGAAGGAGAAGGACGAAGGTTGTAGGAATTCTGTTCTCAGAATTCTTAAGAAGACTGTATGAAGAACAACATATTAGATGTTCCACAGGATCTGCTCTTGATTAACCCCTGCTTTAGATAGTGATGAATTGCAGGTGCTTTGTATGTCAGATCCTTTCTACTTCTGCTGATTTAGATCTGGCTGCTAAGAGATTGTGATGAAGAGAAGCTTTCAGATCCTCTGTTCTATTAGATGAAGAACAACATAGCTTTCTTTTCTTTTCTCTTTTCTGTGTTAGGGATCATGTGAGAGAGGGAGAAGATGAGGAAGCCCTAGCAAGAAGGAAGACGACTGATTGTGATTAATGCTCTATTTGTTTCTGTCTTCTCTTCTCCTTTTATTCTCTCTATTCGATTTCAAAAATCTTTCCCTTTCTGGTATTCCCTGATAAGGTAATCTGCTTATCACATTCTCTTTCTTTCCTCTTTAATTCTCGGCCCGTCCACCTAAAAGGAATATATTTCCAAGAAACCTTTTGTCTCCTTCTTTAATGCTCCTTTCTATTTCAGACAATTATTAAGCCGTTGGGGAATGGTCTTGAAGGATGTGGGCCATGAAAGAAGGATCAGAGAGACAACTGAATAGATATACTTTTATAGACTGTATTCGACGTAACGTCGAATTCATTTCTTCTCTTATCGACGCAACTTCAAGTTCTTGTAGAAGCAACTTCGATTTCATCACTGCTCTGATTGAACTTAGCGAGTCGACGTTGCGTCAACATCTTATAGACGTGTCCGTCGAGTTGATATGCCTGGATCTAAACTTCATCTTCTGCGTCGAGATGAAGTCGACGTTGTGTCGACTATAGATGGCTTCGACAGATAACCTCTTCTGCGTCGAGTTGAAGTAGAAGCTGCGTCGACTTCTCCAGTCACTCCGACAAGTCCCTGACCTCTACGTCGATATCTATTCGACGTAACGTAGACTTGAGTTACTTCGACAGAAGGGTTGAGCCACTTGGACTTCTAGTCAGAGCAGCGTCGATATGGACTCGATGTTACGTCGAATTATATTCGATGTAAATGTTGACTTAGCCCAATTTTGCTTCACTTGATCGGGTCCTGACACCCTATGTTGAACCTAAGACATATATTGACCAGATTACCCTCACTATACAATGGGTAATTTAATCCTAAGAGAAGAAAATCACTTTTAAGTAATTTGTTAAGTTAAATCAAAAAGGGTTTTTCCCAACAATCTCCCCTTATTTATCTTAACAAATTTTACAGTTTGTTCAAAGTGATTTTACACATTTCATAGCATAAAATAATGCCCTATACACAAGATCTCAGATGCATCAAATGAGTAAACTAGATGAGCTGATAACAGACGAAGTATCAGATTAAAGATAATCAAAAGTTTATCATAGTTTACCCAAAGTGAGTATTACTTCTTTTCTTTAAGAAAAAAGAACAAGTCTTCATTTACTCTCCTATACTTTTTCTCCACATATTTGAAATTTGTAGGAGTGGCTTTTTCAGGATTCTTCTGAATCTTTCCATGTCCTTTGAAGAGCTTCTCCAGGTCCATTTATGTATTAGGATGAACATCCTTGATTGTAAAGCCCAACCCAAAAACCTTGGCTGTCATCAGATTTATAACTTCTAAATTCAGATCAGCTGATTCAGCATCTTTCTCTAATCTGGATTCAGCTAAGCTTGCTTTGTCAACAGTTGTTTTTTATTTCCCAGAGGTTGAGGCTTTTGTAAACATGATCTTTCTTTTCTCTATCTCCTCTTTAGTTGACTTCTCTCCTTTCTTTCTTTTCAGAGGTAGCAGTACTGCATTCTTTGGATTAGCAGTGTATAGGTGAGTGTGCATGACATGGATTTGATCATCTGAACATACAGGACTCTCCCCCTGTATTGAATACTCCCCCTGCATTGAGGGCAGGATTCTTGGTGAGGATGACTACCCTTGGATGGTTGCATCTGCCTGTAATTTAGATAAGACAGCAGGCTCTCCTTCAGAGATGAGGGAGAGAGGGATTGCTGCCGCATAGACAGAATCTTGAGGAACCTGCTATTGATGAGTTTGCTGCCTGCTGGTACTACTCTCCCCCTACTTTATATCATTGAAAAAGGATATAAAGACATCAACAGGCACAACTGCCGATCTCACTTCCCTGACAAAGACCCCTAGGTCAGAGGTAAGTTCTTGCAATCTTTTATGTTGACGACGTAATTTGCGATAGCAGTATGTGGAGAAGTCCAGATAGAGCGAGCCAAACTTGGATAGTACTGTTTCAAGGGCTAGATTAACTGCCTCCATAATATCTCCATGACTGGGCGGAGAAGCCATTGAAACACTGCACGAACCTGCACTAAAATAAGGAAAATAGACGAAGAGAGGGAAGAAGGAAGAGAGCAGGAAGGAGAGAAATCGAATAGCACAATAGAATTAAATGCAAAAGTTGCTTTGAGTAGATGAATCGTCGCAACTTAGGGTTTTATTCGAAGCAACGTCGAGAGAAGAGTAGAATTCAGCGTGCCAAAATATGTCAATTCGCGCGATTTATCAAGTCGACGGAGCGTTGAGTTGATGTCGACGTGGCATTTAAATATAGTCATCAATAATGATGTCGACATAAGCGTCTATAAGTATTCGACGTTACATCGAGTGGTAATCGAAGGATCTTCCCCATAGAGCTCTCGAAGCTGACGTTGAGTAGAAGTCGACGGTAAGTCGATTTGAATTCGACGCAGCTCTGATAAAACAGTTATGTTTTTCTTTAACATTTTTGTTGTTTTTCCCAGCAATAATTTTCTACAGAAAATAGATCTTTATACATAATAATAGGGGACCTACAAAGATTGATCAAGCATCCCCAGTGCATTGATGAAAAACTTGTGCTTACTTTCATCAAGGGGTTTAGTGAAGATGTCAGCCCTTTGATTATCAGTAGATATGTATTGAAGGTTGATCTTACCCTTCTCTACATTGTCTCTGAGAAAGTGGTGCCTTATCTTTATGTGCTTAGTTCTGCTGTGGAGAACAGGGTTGGAGGCAATTGAAATTGCACTAGAACTGTCATAATAGATTGTGGAATTGGCAAGAGAATAGTTGCAGTCTAACAACTGATTTTGCATCTGAAAGACTTAATTTAAGGGTAGCTAATCACCTAGAGGGGGGGGGGGGGGGGGGGGGGTGGGGTGAATAGGTTATTTAAATTTATTGCAGTTCTTGAACATAACCTAGATAAATCTGATCAGAGCTTTCAAGAAAAATAACACCACAGAAAAGAACACACAGATTTTTATAGTGGTTCCCCTTATCTTGGGTAATCCACTTTCCCCCTTCTACCCTTCTAGTAGTGTACTAGATAGGGTTTATAACTCCTCCAGATCTCAGACCACAAACAGGTCTTACAGCTCAGATCGCCAAAGGATCTTACAATCTCAGATCACACAGATCCTACCTCAGCCTTTATAACTAGGCTTACAACTCAGATTCACCCCTGAATCCTACAACTCAGATCACACCTGATCTTACAACTCAGATCCTTGACAGATCCTACACTCAGATCTGACAACTCAGATCCTACAGAAATTTAGAAAGAAAGTAACAAATACTTAGACTCAGGTTTGCAATTGTTGAGCCTTCTTGATCTGCCTGAATCATCAGACAGAAACCTTCAATAGAACAGCAACAGCAAATGATCTTCTTGATTCGACAGACTGTGATGACTGTTCTTCTTCTTAGGAAGACAGATTCTTCCTTCTTGACCTCCTCCTTTCAGAAAAAGATATCAGCACCAGATTGCTGAATGAATTCTTCAAATCAGATTGGTTCTGAAAGGGAAGATGACTTCTCAGAAATCTTTCTCAAACTTTTACTCGAAAACGATAATAGCTTTTAAAACTTTTCTTCACTGCTTTAATGCTTAGCTACATAACCCTTAGGTCATGCCTTCTATTTATAGCCCGCCATCTGCAATTACAGTTACGATCCTCCACGTCAGCATGACGTTATGTTTTCAACGGTCTTTATCAGAAACAGAAGCTCAGCCAGCTGTAGAAGAAATTCCTCAGTTCAGACTATCTGTAGAAGAGGCGTTGAGCGCCTACTGTCTTTGTCAACACTTTCTCAATTAGGCGTCGAGCAACACTCGACGCATACTCCTTAGACTGAAGCTCTCGGCTCCTCCTTCTCAGGCGATGAGTAATCATCACTCAGTCGACGCCTTTTAACTCTGTCTTCATATCTCTACACTTCTGAATGATGCTGGGCAGATAAGAGTTAAGTCAACACTTCTCATTCCAAGGCGTCGAGCAATATAACTTGGCTCGACGCTTTCTAACTTGAACTCAGAACTTCTAGTTGGCGCTGAGCTGACTGAAGTTAAGTCGACACTTCTCTTTCCAAGGCGTCGAGCAATGCACCTCGGCTCGACGCTTCCGAACTTGGTCTCAGAACTTCAGCGGCGACCTTGTCTATTTGAGTAGTAGACATGAGTCAACGCTTCTGGATCACAGGCGTCGAACGATGTATGATGTCTCGACGCTTCTGAACTTGAATAAATTCCATGAACATTTTGCCTGACCTGATCTCCTGCACATTGATTGTAGAGAGTATATCAAATACATTCTGAGATATATCTTTGACTTAGAAATGGACTTCTCCAAATCTAGGACATTGTGAGCAATGATCCCAACAATCTCCCCCTATTTGAAGAAGTCATAACCTCAGTCAATGATATATCCCTCTTAAAAAAATGTGTACAAATTTCTATATAGATAATCAAAAAGAAGGAGTATCATACTATATATAATCAAATTACCAACACATTCTATCCACAGACATTCTCTCAGACATAACATCTCATATAAGCATAAAAACATAAGCAATTCAGAATAACATATGTCATGAAGAGAACCATAATCACATCACAGGCATATATATATGTAATCATGAAAAATAGATCACACCAGAAATTCACCAGGATTGTTCAAAAGTATATTAATTACATTCATCAGAAAGAGACAGTAAAGATTAAAGTTCTAAGAATGCCCAGGATCCTTGAATTCAATTTCTCTTTTGGCACTTTTGGCGAGTGCTGCAGCAACTTCCTTTCTCCTTTCGAAATAACCAAATGGCTTTGGGAAGTACCTGATTGGATCTAATTCTCCTGCCTGGACTTTCCCAACCATTTTATCAGCCTTGAATTTGATCTTTAGATCTTCTTGAGCCCTATGCTTTAACCACTCAGCTTCAGAGTACCACTTTTCTCGTTGATTTGGACTATTTTTCACAGCTTCCCATGCTGATAGAATCAATTCTTTGGAAGATGGAGACCAACGTTCAAAATCAGCTCTTAATAGAACCTCTTCTCTGTACTTTCTTTTGCTTGATTCTTCTTGCTCACTAGGAAAATGTTCTCTTGTACCATTATCCTGAGGACTATACATTTGAGCAATCTTCTTTTGAACCTCAGTGAGAGAGATTGGCCCTGTCCCAGAGACTTGATCATTCCCATAGTCTATGGTAGGATATCCAAGAGTTTCTCTTATAGAGTTTGAGGTCCACATAGCATGTTCAGAACTAGCTTGAATCATTGACCTCTCCCCCTTTAGGACTTCTTCAACAATATGATCTCTTATAATATTTTTCTGAAATCTGACTTGACCTTCCAAATGAAGAACTCCACTGTCAATGTTTTTCTTTACTTTAAGAAGATGATCATCTAAAGTGTCTACATGCATTTTTACTTGGTCTTTTAAAACTGTGGAGCTCTCACCAATTTTAGCCAAAATATCAGCATTATGCTGTTGTAATCTTGCTTCAATTTTATTTATACCTGTGAGAATTTGTGCTACTTGTTCTTTATACAAAACTTGCATGTTGCTACTCAGTATTCCTTGGTTTGTCTGAACATCATCCACTGTTTTAGTAATTCCGGCTTGTGATTCTTTAATAGTCTTGGATGCTTCTTTGATGGCATCAAGCTGTTCAGTTGAATAATCGACTGAAGCACCAGCTCTCTTAAAGAACTTTACCATTTCCTTCCTTAAAGCAGACATCTGATGATTGACTTCAAATCTAACCAACTTCATTTGAAAATCCACTTCCTTTTTCATTTTATTATTATTTTCCTCAATATATTGTTCTAACATTCTCCTTTGATTATTCAGTAACACCTCCAGCTGAGGTAGAACAGGACTAAGGTCCACATGGATTTCCCTTTCCATGTCAACACCTTTGCTACTTACTTCCCTGAGAAAAGAATCATTTCTTTGGCTCATATGAGAGCTAGAGGATTCTATCTTAATAACTTTCTTAGCAGATTTCTTTGTTGCTTCAGGCTCTGCTTCCACCTCCATTGCCTCAATGACAGGATTTACTTTATCAGGGATCTCAGCCTGAGACTCCCCCTCAATCAAATCAATTTTATCCTGAGCAGGGATCTCATCCTGAGACTCCCCCTCAATTGCTGCTTTGCTTAGTTCGGAATCGTGCTGAACAGGAGTCTCATCTTGAGTCTCTTTTTCATTTGGCAGAACCCCTTCAGATCTAGTTGGGGATAATGGAAGACTTCCTCTTTCTTCTTCCCCTTTTTCATTTGCATCCCTAGAAGTAACAGGAGAACTATCCCTTTCATTGTTCTTTTCTACATCTTCAGATGTTGTAAGATTTGGATCATGAATTGGTGAAGATGTGGATTTTCTCTTGGAGGAGGATGTACTAGAGGAACTTGAAGAAACCTTAGTCTTCTTTTGCTTCTTTGCTTTCTTCTGCTTGGGAGAAGAATCTGCTGGAGGAGGGTTAGATAAGATTCTGTCCCATCTCTCTATCATTCTCATATCCATTTTCTTCATATGATTTATCTTTGATCCAAGTTTATTATTCAAAATGTCAGGGGACACTTTTACTAAATACAGAGACAGTATCCTACCCATGTTGGGTACCTGGATAGACTCAACTATTCTGTCAAACACAACTCTTCCCCAATCTGTTCTTAGAGAATGAATGATCCTTGTCAGAAGAATAAACATTTTTCTGGATATTTTGTCATGTGATCCAGTCTTGCATAACAATCCCTTTCCTATCACATTTGTTATCAGTTTGCCTTTCGGATTCATTCCTTTTCTTAGAATACTTCCAGGGATTTCTCTTGACGTGTCAATTCCGCACCAAATTTGTGCTAGTCTAAACTGCTCAGAGGACACCTCTTCCTCTTCTTCGTCCATTTTTAACCTAGGCAGTTTCAGTGCCTTAGCGAGTCTAGATGGAGTTATCTTAATCTTCCTCCCATTCACACTAGTCTTAATCATTGAATTTACGGAGTCAATTACTATGTTATAATATAGCTCTAATACCTCTCGTTTCCAAATGAGAGTTGATTCAGACAATACGAACTCCAGTCCTGCATTGTAGATTAACTCGATTGTTGATTTGATCTCCACAGAAGCTGATTGGAATCCATTTCGAACAAGCTCACTTCCTTCATAGAGATACTCACTGCTTTTGGGAGGCATTGTTTTTGATGATTGAGGAGAGAAGGAATTGATGAAGAGATTTTCTAGGTCAGCTAATTTCGAACTTAGAGAAATACAGCATATACGCTAACGAAGTGACTTCCTTATTTATAGGAGTTCTAATTCAAGAAGATGAGAAGCCGCGGGCTGAACTTGTTTGACAAGGTTGATCCAATGGTTCAATTTTACCCTGTCGAGACGGCTTAGCTATGTTCGCATAGGCGTTGAGATCGCTTGACGTCATGTATCTTCAGTCGACGCCATGTGTCTTCTCGACGCCAAATATCTTCTCGACGCTAAATAATTTCTCTCGACGCTAAATAATTTCTCTCGACGCCAAGAATTGTCTGTCGACGCCAGATGGCTTCTCCACTCACCTTATATGGCTTAATCAATATTTTCATTTATTTAATTTAAAATAACATTAATCCATTTTTAACATACCTAATTCAATTTTAAAATTATTGAATTTGGTTTCATCCAAGGGTTTAGTAAATATGTCAGCAACTTGTTTGTCAGTGGGAACATATTCAATTGAGATGTCTCCATTTTCTACATGTTCTCTAATGAAGTGATATCTTATTTCTATGTGTTTAGTTCTTCTATGAGATACAGGATTGTTAGCTATAGCAATAACACTAGTTGAATCACAAAATAGAGGAGATTTACTTAGCTGAACTTTATAGTCTTGGAGTTGATGTTTAATCCATAGTAGCTGAGCACAGCAGTTTCCAGCTGAGATGTACTCAGATTCTGCTGTAGAAATAGCCACACTGGTCTGCTTCCTACTACTCCAAGATATTAATCTTTTGCCAAGAAATTGACAGGTCCCAGATGTACTTTTTCTATCCTCCTTGCATCCTGCAAAATCTACAGCAAGTGTCTAGCATATACACATATATATTGATGTTTTCTAAGATAGACACACAAAGTGCATGGCATGTTTGTTAGTTTAACAGCATGCAATAAACATAACAGTGATTGCATATTGAATATCATATCCCAAAAACATTTCAGGCATATGCCTTATACTCATTCATATTTAATATCAGACATATAACTTGACAAATTGTTCTTAACAATACATAAGTTCAATAGATAGATGATTTTTAAATATTGAAAGGCAAGACGGCTTTGCTGGCGCAGTCTTCCTTCTTCTTCTTTCGCTTATAATAGTGGAGTGGCTTCGGTATTTTCTTTGGAGGAGGAGGAGGACCATGGGGAAAAGCCAATTTGTGATACTTCCTTGCCTCATGCTCTTTCTGATGATGATTCCATTCTATTGAAGAGTATACTCTTCCATGGTCGACCTGAGGATGTCCGAACGCGATCCACGATTCTGTGATGATTTCCCTTGAACAGGGACTCCATCTACCGGCCTCGGGATCCTGTTCAATCTCACTCAGCCTTTTCTTCCGGTACTCCACACTGGAGGTTCTTCTTCTCTTCTTAGATGAAGAAGACTCATCTGAATTACCTCCATACGCATCAGAGTCGGAACTTGAAGAGGGTTTAGTGAGTGCATATTGACACGGGGTCACATGAAGTGCTTCTTTAACTCGATTACTCACCCACACTGCTTGGAGTGAGCAGGCACTAATATTTTTATTACCAACCTCCTTGATCTCCTCTTTAACATTCTCCTCCATCTCCTGGATGTCTTCAGATAAGGAGTGTTGCAGTCCGACTAATTGCTGCAGGGCTACCTGATTTCCTGCATCCACGAAGTCTCTAACCTCTAACATACGGGCATTCAAGTTTTGCTCATGGACAGTGATCCTATTCAGAATTAGTTCTGTGAAGTGGACATGTTGAGTATTGAAATTAAGGACTTCTTTCTTTATTGAATCTATCTCTGTTTTGGTCTCATTCTTGAATTCACTTATGATCTTCTGTATAGAATTCTCTATCTGTTCTTTCTGAGTAGCTAAAAGAGTTAAAATACAGTGGAGGAGAGGGTCATTCTGAGCTAAGGATTTTCCTGATCCGGGAATGTTGCCTTCCTTTTCCATGGGGTGAGAAGATGAATCGACGGAGACAAAGAAGAGAATTGGAAGAGTCAATAGCTTGGACTATAGGTAGTCGTTCTATTTATAGTGCGGGAAGGTGAAGAGTCGCTCGATACCCGTGCATTTTTGTATTTATCGACGAACTGACAGTAGTCGCGTCAGGTGTCTCTAATGTATTGGATTACTAGCATTTTATTTAATTTAATATCTCTTCGTTATGACAGGTATTATGATGTTAAAATATTTTACAGAGACATGATTCCTTCGTCTGTCTGTTCTAGACAATTTTCGCTCCTTCCCAGAGAACTTCTTATTCCAGACATGTACATGGAGCACCCACTGTCCAAGTACCAGATTGGAAGCTGATTGGTCTTTGGACAATCCTGCAAAAAGAAATTACCTTTTCTTAGGAGCCCACACCAAGTTGGGTCCTAGAACCTTGTTAGTATGAGCTGGAATATTTAGTTGTTGAATAATTCTTGGAGCTGTGAGAGTTGCCATAGGTCTGAATACTGGTCTCCCAGAGTTGAATCTTGGAGCAGTTGGATTGAACCAACAGTCAAGAGCAAAATGTCCAATCCTACCACAGCACCAACATTCATATCTATTATATCTCCTTGAAGGTCTTCTTATTTCTTTATGTTGATTCATATTTTGCCTACTTTCCTTATTCACAGGAGCTATGTAATTTGTCTTAGTGAATTTTACTGGTTCAGTTTTCTTTCTATTGAATTTAGTATTAGCTTTGAATTCAAATAGAGGTTTGGCATTATTATTACTGGGCTGAATTAAATCATCTTTGCTATTAGAACATTCACCCATATAAAACTTATGCACACCTTTTTGATCATGCTTGTTTGTGATGGGTATGATTTTATTAAGCTTTAAAAGTTCTATAGATGCTTTGTCATTAATTTTGGAATTTTTATCTGCATCCCTATCATATCCTATGCCACATCTGTATTGAGCAGAGAATGTGTCTATTATAGGAAGAATAGTTTGAGGTTGTGAGAACTTTGCCACAAGTTTCCTTTCTGCTAGGAGTTTTGCTTCAAGTTCTCTTATTAATTTTTCCTTGGTGCTCAAAGTTTGTATGTGAATAATTGACATGACTTTTAACTTGCTAAGTTCTTTACTTGTCTGATTCAGCCTCTCAGCTGTCTCA
This sequence comes from Dactylorhiza incarnata, assembly GCA_033032865.1. Lineage (NCBI taxonomy): Eukaryota > Viridiplantae > Streptophyta > Magnoliopsida > Asparagales > Orchidaceae > Dactylorhiza > Dactylorhiza incarnata. Next base: position 911,406 of record JAWHQI010000203.1, on the reverse strand, counting down.
GAGTTTTGAACATTGGTTTGCTTTAATTCAGATAATTCTTTTTGCAACCTTTTATTATTCCTTTTGCTCTTCTTAAGTGCTTTGAGAATTAATTGATATTTTTCAATGATTTCATCTATATGTAGTTTAGAGTGTGAGTCATTTTCATCAGAGGAGAATGAATTTATTTCAGTTTCAGAATTAGAATCAGAAAGAGGAGTTTTAATAAGTACCTTTATATCAGTAGTTGTCTCCTGATTTTCTTGATCACTCAATGCCATGAGTCCTGCATTTTCTTCTTCATCCTCTTCACTATCAGACCTTGATAGTGAGGCTTTTATCATAGGTCTGTCATTTAGACTGTCTTCATTTTCCTTGGCAGCCATCAGAGCTATGAGTGCCTCCTCACTATCTGAGTCAGATGATTGAGATTCACTATCACTCAGAGTGACCTTGCCCTTTTTGGCTATTAGACTCTTCTCATGTCTTTTGTCAGATTTGTACTTTCTTTCATCAGATTTCTTGTTGTTCTTTCTCTTTGAAGGACAATCAGCAATCTTGTGTCCTGATTTCCTGCAACCAAAACACACAATTTCTTCTGAATTAATTTTATTGTGTTTAGAATTATACCTGTCCTTCTTGGAGTCTTGTTTGAATCCCTCTGACAAATTTGAATGCTTCTTAGATTTGGATAGCTGAGAGAGTCTAGTTTTCCAGTGTTGTTTTCTCCTCAAGATTCTTTTTAGTTGTTTGGTAAAGAGTGCCAATTCACCATCTGATATTTCAGAATCAGAATTACTGGTTTCTGATTCTTCTGATTCAGATGGAATCCTGGGAGATAATACCATTCTTTCTTTGCTTTTCTTTGAGCTTTCAGCTTTCAAAGCAATAGGATTTTCCCTGCTGTGTCCTTCCTCAGCTTTTCTGGTATTCAGATGAAGTTCATGAGACAATAGTTTCCCATATAAATTTTGTGGCTGAATGTTTCCCAGATTTCCCATTTCTCTGATTGCACAGATCTTGATATCCCATTCTTTGTTCAGTGATCTTAAGAACTTATCATTCAGCTCATAATCTGTGAAAGTTCTTCCATAAGTTTTTAGACCATTTACAATCTTGAAGAATTTTTCATAGCAGACTGCAATTGAATCTTTCTTTTCTTGTCTGAAGGCTTCATATTGCTGATTGAGAAGTGACTTCCTGTCATCTCTGACTTCTTCAGTCCCTTCCATATAAACGATAAGAGATTCCCACATTTCTTTGGCAGTTTTACAATGGATTAAATTTTGGAAGGTTGAATCTTCAATAGCACTAACAATAATGTTCTGAGCTCTCTTATCCAAGGAGGCCAGAATCACTTCATCTTTTGTCATCTCTGAATAGGCTTTTGGAGTCTTTATATTTCCGTCTGTAAATGAAACTTTCATAGGAACAAAAGGTCCCTCCAGAACAGTTATGTAAATCCGAGGATCAGATGCTTCCATAAAAAGTCTGACCCTTTCTTTCCAAATTCCGAAGTTTTCCTTTCTGCAGATTGGAAGCTTCAAGGATGTAAATTCTTTGCTTCCCTCCGAATTAGCCATCACGACTTCAGAAATCTACCCTTAGAAGATCTTGTTCAGGCTGTTAAACCTTTTCTTGAACAACCTCCCTCTGATACCACTTGAAAGACTTAATTTAAGGGTAGCTAATCACCTAGAGGGGGGGGGGGGGGGGGGGGGGGGGTGAATAGGTTATTTAAATTTATTGCAGTTCTTGAACATAACCTAGATAAATCTGATCAGAGCTTTCAAGAAAAATAACACCACAGAAAAGAACACACAGATTTTTATAGTGGTTCCCCTTATCTTGGGTAATCCACTTTCCCCCTTCTACCCTTCTAGTAGTGTACTAGATAGGGTTTATAACTCCTCCAGATCTCAGACCACAAACAGGTCTTACAGCTCAGATCGCCAAAGGATCTTACAATCTCAGATCACACAGATCCTACCTCAGCCTTTATAACTAGGCTTACAACTCAGATTCACCCCTGAATCCTACAACTCAGATCACACCTGATCTTACAACTCAGATCCTTGACAGATCCTACACTCAGATCTGACAACTCAGATCCTACAGAAATTTAGAAAGAAAGTAATAAATACTTAGACTCAGGTTTGCAATTGTTGAGCCTTCTTGATCTGCCTGAATGATCAGACAGAAACCTTCAATAGAACAACAACAGCAAATGATCTTCTTGATTCGACAGGCTGTGATGACTGTTCTTCTTCTTAGGAAGACAGATTCTTCCTTCTTGACCTCCTCCTTTCAGAAAAAGATATCAGCACCAGATTGCTGAATGAATTCTTCAAATCAGATTGGTTCTGAAAGGGAAGATGACTTCTCAGAAATCTTTCTCAAACTTTTACTCGAAAACGATAATAGCTTTTAAAACTTTTCTTCACTGCTTTAATGCTTAGCTACATAACCCTTAGGTCATGCCTTCTATTTATAGCCCGCCATCTGCAATTACAGTTACGATCCTCCACGTCAGCATGACGTTATGTTTTCAACGGTCTTTATCAGAAACAGAAGCTCAGCCAGCTGTAGAAGAAATTCCTCAGTTCAGACTATCTGTAGAAGAGGCGTTGAGTGCTTACTGTCTTTGTCAACACTTTCTCAATTAGGCGTCGAGCAACACTCGACGCATACTCCTTAGACTGAAGCTATCGGCTCCTCCTTCTCAGGCGATGAGTAATCATCACTCAGTCGACGCCTTTTAACTCTGTCTTCATATCTCTACACTTCTGAATGATGCTGTGCAGATAAGAGTTAAGTCAACACTTCTCATTCCAAGGCGTCGAGCAATATAACTTGGCTCGACGCTTTCTAACTTGAACTCAGAACTTCTAGTTGGCGCTGAGCTGACTGAAGTTAAGTCGACACTTCTCTTTCCAAGGCGTCGAGCAATGCACCTCGGCTCGACGCTTCCGAACTTGGTCTCAGAACTTCAGCGGCGACCTTGTCTATTTGAGTAGTAGACATGAGTCAATGCTTCTGGATCACAGGCGTCGAACGATGTATGATGTCTCGACGCTTCTGAACTTGAATAAATTCCATGAACATTTTGCCTGACCTGATCTCCTGCACATTGATTCTAAAGAGTATATCAAATACATTCTGAGATATATCTTTGACTTAGAAATGGACTCCTCCAAATCTAGGACATTGTGAGCAATGATCCCAACAGCATCCACAAAATTTGTGAACAGCAACTTCCTGCAGCTACATACTCAGCTTCAGCTGTAGAAGTGGAGACTGTGGTTTGCTTCTTGCTAAACCATGAGATCAGTCTAGAACCCAGAAACTGGCATGTCCCTGAGGTGCTTTTTCTATCCAGCCTGCATCCAGCATAGTCTGCATCTGAATATCCAGTCAATTCAAACCCAGATTCAGCTGGATACCATAAACCAAGCTCAGGAGTACTCTTTAGATATCTAAGAATTCTTTTGACAGAACTCATGTGGGATTCCTTTGGGTCCACCTGAAATCTTGCACAAATACATGTAGCAAAAATTATATCAGGTATGCTAGCTGTTAGGTAGAGAAGAGAGCCAATGGCTGCTTTGTAAGTCTTCTGATCAAATGACTTACCTTGTTCATCTCTATCTAGAACAACATTAGTAGCCATGGGGGTTTTCATAACAGATGCATTTTCCATCCCAAACCTCTTAATGAGTTCTCTGGTATATTTGGATTGAGATATGAAAATGTCATCTGGACTTTGTTTAACCTGGAGTCCAAGGAAATAAGATAACTTCCCCATGCTACTCATTTCAAATCTTGACTGCATTAGGTAAACAAACCTTTTGCATAAAGATTGATCTGTGGACCCAAATATAATATCATCCACATATATTTGTACAAGAAGTAGCTGATTCTTGTGTGCTCTTGTGAAAAGGGTTTTATCCACTTTCCCCCTTTCAAATTGTATTCCAGAAGAAAAGTGGATAAGGTCTTATACCAAGCTCTTGGAGCTTGCTTGAGACCATATAGTGCTTTATTAGTCTAAATACAAAAGAGGGAAAAGTTGGATTGACAAAACCTGGTGAATGTTCCACATACACCTCTTCTTGTAATTTTCCATTGAGGAAGGCACTCTTAACATCCATCTGGTAGACTTTTATTTTCATGTGGGCAGTATATGCCAGGAACATTCTGATTGCCTCCAGCCTTGATACAAGGGCAAATGTCTGATTGAAGTAAATACCTTCCTCTTGTCTGTACCCTTGTGCCATAAGTCTAGCCTTGTTTTTGATAATGACCCCTGTTGAGTCCATTTTTTTCTTGAGCACCCACTTGGTGCCAATTACTGGGTAGTTCTTTGGTCTTTCTACCAGAGTCCACACCTTGTTCCTCTCAAACTGGGTCAGTTCCTCTTGCATGGCAGATATCCAGTGAGGGTCACTATCTGCTTCCTCAAACTTCTTGGATTCATATTGTGATAGAAAACACTGCAACATAGTCTCACTTGTGAGTTGATTCCTTGTCTTGACTCCTGCTGTCAAGTTTCCTATCACTTGAGTTGAAGGATGGTCTTTTTGGGTCATCCTGGATCTAGTTGAGTGATCTAGGATCTGCTCTTCTTCCTGGGCAATCATGCTCAGTGATAGTTGGAATTTCAGCCACATGTACTGGAACAATATATGTAGCTGGTACCCCTGGTGCTGTAGTTTCCTCTTCATCTGCTGAAGAGTCCTCACCAGAGTTAGTGTTAATCTCTTGTTGTTCCTTTTCTTGACATACTGATGGATGATCTACTATGCTCATCCTTTCAACCTGCTCTGCAAGCTGATCTTCTTCCTGTAGAATAGGACTGGTGGAAGTTTCCTTCCCCTTGTATACCATGTTAGTTTCATCAAAACTACATGCAGTGACTCCTCAATTTTGAGAGAGCTTTTATTGAAGCACCTATAGGCCTTGCTTGATGAAGAGTATCCTAAGAATATTCCATCATCAGCCTTCTTGTCAAATTTGGCAAGATGGTTTTCCCATTGTTAAGGATAAAGCAAGAACACCCAAAGATTCTAATGTAGGTGACTATGTGTGCCTTTCCCTTCAGCAGCTCATAGGGAGTCTTCAACTTAGTCTTGTATATGAGACTTCTATTCAGAACATAATATGCAGTATTTACTGCCCCAGCCCAGAAGGACTTTGGCAAGTTAGATTCAGCTAACAATCTTCTTCCTGATTCAATTAGGGTTCTATTTTTCCTTTCAGTCACCCCATTTTGTTGGGGGGTTCTAGGAGCTGAAATGCTTTGTCTGATGCCTCCATCCTCACAGAATCTACACATTAATTGATTCTCAAACTCAGTTCCATGATCACTTCTGATCACAACAACCTGTGTATTGAGTTCAGATTGAATCTGTCTAATGAATCTTGAGAGGATCTTGAAGGGGTCAGAATTAGCTTTTAGAAAGAACACCCAGCTGAACCTAGAAAAGTCATCAACAATGACTAAGTTGTAGGACTTTCCTGCTAAGCTTTGAGTGGAAATGGGACCAAACAGGTCCATGTGCAATAGGAAAAGGATTCTAGGAGAATCATTCTTACCAATTGGTTTGAATGAAGCTTTGATCTGCTTCCCTAGTTGGCAGGCTCTACAAGGGTGGTCTTTATTGAATTTACCATTTGGTAAACCCCTGACTAGGTTCAGTTTGGAAAGTTTAGTTATGGTCTTAAAGTTAAGGTGACTAAGTCTCCTATGCCACAACTCACTATTTTCTAATTGGGAGTTAAACAAGCAGATCTCAGACTTTGTGTACTCAAAGTCTACAATATATACTTTACCCATTCTGAGACCAGTCAAAACTGTTTGATCAGTCTTAGAGCTAAATATATGACACAAGGACTTAGTGAATACAACTTTGTATTCACCATCACATAGCTGACTAATGCTAATTAGATTATGTTGAAGTCCTTCAACATAAGCTATTTTAGAAAAAGAGATTTCTCCAATCCTGAGCAAACCATATCCTTTGGTTTGACCAGAGTGGGAATTCCCAAAGATTACCTTGGGCCCCTCCTTGGCCTTGAAATTTTCCAGCAAACCTTTTGCTCTAGTCATATGCATGTAGCACCCACTGTCCAGATACCACTGTTGGTTTGTGGTTGAACAGCCTTCCCTCTGCATATGTAAATTAAACATTAATAAAGACCCTCTCATGTTGAGGCCTCTTTCTTCTATCATTGATGCACAAATCTTAGTACACCGCTATAGGAGGTAGCAAGACTGCGACACGAAACGGCAGTGTACCGATCATTCAAGTAATATAAAATGTGGGAGTGAATCCCCAAGTATCGATCTCAAAGGAACACAGTAAGGTGGAGTTAACTATTGAGGAAGGACTTAAGATTAAAGTCCTTATGTCGGATGGAATGTGGGAGATTTGGTTTGGATTATGGAAAATAAAAGAAAATAACTACAACTACTCCTATGCAATGCCGCTATGCAATGCTTCGCCAGGCGGGATGGAAAACAACACGGGCCGCTATGCACCGATTCGCAAGGGCGGATGGACGAGTAGGCAAGCAGATGGAGTGGTAAGTGTGGTATCAAACTGTGCAGGCCTTGAGCGCACTGCTTCGTTAGGGGAATGGATTACACGAGCCGCTATGCCACGCTTCGATTGGCGGATGGAATAGTAGGCTTGCAGATGGAGTGGGTCACACCGGCGGAATGAGGGTCGCAAGCACCTCGTCAACAAGCACGCCACTAGCAATTGCTAGTGCGGCACACGAACATGACGGCGGGATGGAGGATGGAATGGGGCGCTCCTCACTTGCATAAACCACACATAACGATTTCACATAGACATGAAATATTAAATGACAAAACAAGGTTTAGCAAACATTGTTCATACACCCAAATAATTAAGGAATAACACACTACAATGTAAAGGAGGTTGAGATTACAACCAAAGCACGGAGACTCATCAGAGTTTCACGGCCGGAATCTAGGGTTGTCAATCCTTGTCCGAGCTCGGGCTCCAACTGCCGTCCGGGGTCCGGAAGAGCTGTCACCATCTTCTATTATACCCGTCTTCTCCGTCAATCCTCTTTGGCCACGATCTCACCGGAGAACTTCATATATGCAGTAGAAAATCCCTCAAAATGGATCTTTGGAGGTGCACAAACAATGGAGGAGGCCTAGAGGATGCTACGGCTTGAGATTTGCAAGAGAGTGGCGGCCGGAGCTCCTCCCAATGGTGGGCGGTGATGGAGCGATAAAAATGGCGCACTGGAGCGGGAAAACGACGCTAGAATATGATCCTCCCGAATAGGGCAAGAGCTGCAGCTTTTATACAAAATAATAAGAAATTTGGTCACGCACGGTCGAATGCACGACTGTGCGTGAACCGTGCGATATTAATTAAGAAAAAATGCCAGGAAGACGACCCAGAGAGCCCGTGCGTTTTACTCAGGCACGGTCGAAGCCGATCGTGCGTAAGAACGCACGGGTAAATTCGGAAAGCTCGAAATCCGGCAAAGAACAGGATGTCGTGCATTTTGTTGGCGCACGGTTGAGTCCAACCGTGCGTGATGAAAACGCACGAGCAGGGCAGGTCACCATATTGACCAGTCGATCATAGTGCACGATCGCAGCCGACCGTGCGTCAAGAAAATGCACGACCGTGCGATTCATACAGGATGAATTCTGGGCAATATGGACGATCTGCCCACCTGCACAACACATCCAAACGTTGGGAACACACCTCCAGCACAAGTATAAAAACATAAAAAGAATGGGGAGCACATTGTGCTTGCCCCCAACAATAAAGGACGCACTTGCACACCACAACGGGCCAACAAGTGCACTTCATGAAGAAATGTGATTAAGTGAAATATAAGCAATACTGAACTAGAAGTGAAGTGCAAGTGCGTGAAAACAAGCCCAGATGAGTCCGAAAAACACTATATAAATCGGACTCATCACACCCCCAGACTTACCTGTTTGCACGTCCCGAGAAACAAATCCTGCGGAGTGGGAAAAGCATAGCTAGCTAAAAAATTGCGACATGGAGTAGTATGCGAAGTTGCATACTTGTGTGCGTAGAAATTCATTAGAAGAAGTTTCTAAATATGCTAGCTAATTTATAAAATGGAATGTTGGTGAATCTCGTTATAACAGTCCTTGCCCAGCCTGAACCGGGCCCCTGGCACCAGAACTGCCGGCACCTGAAGGGTCTAGCCTGACCCGGGCCCCTAGCCCCCTTCAGGTTAAGCCTGACCCCAACAACTGGTCAACAACAAGCCTGCAGGCCGTGCACCCCAACCCTCTCTGGCCCACCACAGGGCCCAGCGGGTTGTTGGAGACATATAGTCTCCCTTCGGTGAGAAGTGAGCCAGTTAAGCGGCGGCACGTGGACTTCCCAGGAGGTCACCCATCCCAGAACTACTCCAGCCCGAGCACGCTTAACTATGGAGTACTTTCACTTCTCATCACCAACTGAGCTGCAGCTCAATTGGTGATGAGAAGTGAAAGTACTCCATAGTTAAGCGTGCTCGGGCTGGAGTAGTTCTGGGATGGGTGACCTCCTGGGAAGTCCACGTGCCGCCGCTTAACTGGCTCACTTCTCACCGAAGGGAGAATATATGTCTCCAACAACCCGCTGGGCCCTGTGGTGGGCCAGAGAGGGGTTGGGGTGCACGGCCTGCAGGCTTGTTGTTGACCAGTTGTTGGGGTCAGGCTTAACCTGAAGGGGGCTAGGGGCCCGGGTCAGGCTAGACCCTTCAGGTGCCGGCAGTTCTGGTGCTAGGGGCCCGGGTCAGGCTGGGCCAGGAACTGTTATAAAAAGTGCACTTTTTGTAACAGTACTGGCTAGCCTGACCCGGGCCCCTAGCCCAGTACTGCCGGCACCGACGGTCCAGCCTGACCCGGGCCCCTGGCACCGCCGGTTAAGCCTCACCCCGAAGGGTTAACCACAAGCCTGCAGGCCGTGCACCCCAACCCCTCTCTGGCCCACCACAGGGCCCAGCGGGTTGTTGGAGACATACAGTCTCCCTTCGGTGAGAAGTGAGCCAGTTAAGCGGCGGCACGTGGACTTCCCAGGAGGTCACCCATCCCGTGACTACTCCAGCCCGAGCACGCTTAACTACGGAATACTTTCACTTCTCATCACCAATTGAGCTGCAACTCAATTGGTGATGAGAAGTGAAAGTATTCCGTAGTTAAGCGTGCTCGGGCTGGAGTAGTCACGGGATGGGTGACCTCCTGGGAAGTTCACGTGCCGCCGCTTAACTGGATCACTTCTCACCGAAGGGAGACTGTATGTCTCCAACAACCCGCTGGGCCCTGTGGTGGGCCAGAGAGGGGTTGGGGTGCACGGCCTGCAGGCTTGTGGTTAACCCTTCGGGGTGAGGCTTAACCGGCGGTGCCAGGGGCCCGGGTCAGGCTGGACCGTCGGTGCCGGCAGTACTGGGCTAGGGGCCCGGGTCAGGCTAGCCAGTACTGTTACACTCGTGGTCACGCGTAGTACGAAAGTAAGCTAGACGCGAAGGGTTTTTACCCAAGACCGGAACTCGGAATTATCTCCGTTGAAATCCATCAACGTCGAGAGCCATAAGCTCATCCTGTCATACTCTCTCCACGACGCTAGTGAACTCACATGATGAATCAATAGGACTTTTTTGGTTAATACGAGGCTTAGGATACGGTTTGGAATGCAAAGATAAACGTGAAGGCTAATCGCAACCCAAAAGAGCACACAAAAGTGCTAAATCATAGCAGCCCCAATAATACACGTGTAACACACCCCCAGACTTGACTTTGAAACCGGGTGTGCACACGGCCTACTCCATACGATAGAACTATATGTTTCAATTAAACGCTAGGGATATATTTTTTTCTTTGTTTTTTTATCCCCAAATCTATTTGCAAAAATCTCAGCATATAGAAAATTTTTAAGAAATCCACATCAACACTAAAATTTCTCATCGCCGCACCGCATTGGCAAATTACAATTCATTAATGCTTTTGGATTATTTTTGGTTGCGATAATGGGATTAGCTTTTAGGCCTTGGTGAAGAATGGTGGAGCTGAACCAAAAGGCCGGGTACTGTTCAGATAGCACTGCTGGTTTGTGGTTGAACAACCTTCCCTCTGCACATGTAAATTAAACATTAATAAAGACCCTCTCATGTTGAGGTCTCTTTCTTCTATCATTGATGCGCAAATCTTAGTACACCGCTATAGGAGGTAGCAAGACTGCGACACGAAACTGCAGTGTATAGATCGTTCAAGTAATTTAAAATGTGGGAGTGAATCCCCAAGTATCGATCTCAAAGGAACACAGTAAGGTGGAGTTAACTATTGAGGAAGGACTTGAGATTGAAGTCCTTAAGTCGGATGGAATGCGGGAGATTTGGTTTGGATTATGGAAAATAAAAGAAAATAACTACAACTACTCCTATGCAATGCCGCTATGCAATGCTTCGCTAGGCGGGATGGAAAACTACACGAGCCGCTATGCACCGATTCGCAAGGGCGGATGGACGAGTAGGCAAGCGGATGGAGTGGTAAGTGTGGAATCGAACTGTGCAGGCCTTGAGCGCACTGCTTCGTTAGGCGAATGGATTACACGGGCCGCTATGCCACGCTTCGCTAGGCGGATGGAATAGTAGGCTTGCAGATGGAGTGGGTCACACCGGCGGAATGAGGGTCGCAAGCACCTCGTCAACAAGCAAGCCACTAGCAGTTGCTAGTGCGACACACGAACATGACGGCGGGATGGAGGATGGAATGGGGCGCTCCTCACTTGCATAAACCACACATAACGATTTCACATAGACATGAAATATTAAATGACAAAACAAGGTTTAGCAAACATTGTTCATACACCCAAATAATTAAGGAATAACACACTACAATGTAAAGGAGGTTGAGATTACAACCAAAGCACGGAGACTCATCGGAGTTTCACGGCCGGAATCTAGGGTTGTCAATCCTTGTCCGAGCTCGGGCTCCAACTGCCGTCCGGGGTCCGGAAGAGGTGTCACCTTCTTCTATTATACCCGTCTTCTCCGTCAATCTTCTTTGGCCACGATCTCACCGGAGAACTTCATATATGCAGCAGAAAATCCCTCAAAATGGAGCTTTGGAGGTGCACGAACAATGCAGGAGGCCTAGAGGATGCTCCGACTTGAGATTTGCAAGAGAATGGCGATCGGAGCTCCTCCCGATGGTGGGAGGTGATGGAGCGGCGAAAATGGCGCACTGGAGCGGGAAAACGACGCTAGAATATGATCCTCCCGAATAGGGCAAGAGCTGCAGCTTTTATACAAAATAATAAGAAATTTGGTCACGCACGGTCGAATGCACGACCGTGCGTGAACCGTGCGATATTAATTAAGAAAAAATGCCAGGAAGGCGATCCAGAGCGCCCGTGCGTTTTACTCAAGCCGATCGTGCGTAAGAACACACGGGTAAATTCGGAAAGCTCGAAATCCGGCAAAGAACAGGATGTCGTGCGTTTTGTTCGCGCACGGTTGAGTCCAACCGTGCGTGATGAAAACGCACGAGCGGGGCAGATCACCATATTGACCATCCGATCATAGCGCACGATCACAGCCGACCGTGCGTCAAGAAAACGCACGACCGTGCGATTCATACAGGATGAATTCTGGTCAATATGGACGATCTGCTCACCTCCACAACCCATCCAAACGTTGGGAACACACCTCCAGCACAATTATAAAAGCATAAAAAGAATGGGGAGCACATTGTGCTTGCCCCCAACAATAAAGCTCGCAATTGCACACCACAACGGGCCAACAAGTGCACTTTGTGAAGAAATGTGATTAAGTGAAATATAAGCACTACTGAACTAGAAGTGAAGTGCAAGTGCGTGAAAACAAGCCCAGATGAGTCTGAAAAACACTATATAAACCAGACTCATCACACCCCCAGACTTACCTGTTTGCACGTCCCGAGCAAACAAATCCGGCGGAGTGGGAAAAGCACAGCTAGCTAAAAAATTGCGACATGGAGTAGTATGCGAAGTTGCATACTTGTGTGCGTAGAAATTCATTAGAAGAAGTTTCTAAATATGCTAGCTAATTTATAAAAAGTGTAGATGCGTAAAAAGGAATTTATTTTTACTCAAAAATGGAATGTTGGTGAATCTCGTGGTCACGCGTAGTACGAAAGTAAGCTAGACGCAAAGGGGAGTTTTACCCAAGACCAGAACTCAGAATTATCTCCGTTGAAATCCATCAACGTCGAGAGCCATAAGCTCGCCCTGTCATACTCTCTCCACGATGCTAGTGAACTCATATGATGAATCAATAGGACTTTTTTGGTTAATACGAGGCTTAGGATACGGTTTGGAATGCAAAGATAAACGTGAAGGCTAATCACAACGCAAATGAGCACACAAAAGTGCTAAATCATAGCAGCCCCAATAATACACGTGTAACACACCCCCAGACTTGACTTTGAAACCGGGTGTGCACACGGCCTACTCCATACGATAGAACTATATGTTTCAATTAAAACGCTAGGGATATGTTTTTTTCTTTGTTTTTTTATCCCCAAATCTATTCGCAAAAATCTCAGCATATAGAAATTTTTAAGAAATCCACATCAACACTAAAATTTCTCATTGCCGCACCGCATTGGCAAATTACAATTCATTAATGCTTTTGGATTATTTTTGGTTGTGATAATGGGATTAGCTTTTAGGCCTTGGTGAAGAATGGTGGAGCTGAACCAAAAGGTCGGGTAGGCACAAAATTGGCTAGCAAAGGTGAGCATAAGGAATGGTAGAACAAAGATCAAACTTGCCAAATAGATGTCCTACGTCACGCTCAACTTGCAAATCGTTCGCACCCATGCTTCGAGAGTCGCTTGGGGCAAGTTCTTAGCCCCCAAGAAAGGTAATCATTCCTCCCGACTCGAGCAACAAGAATGTTTACCCAGAAGACCGCCTCCGAGTAAAACTTCTCGCAGACCGGGCGGTCTGCGGAGGCTAGTCGCCCGGTTCGAATTCGATAAGGTCGGCCAGTACAAACCGAGCGGTCTGATAGGATTCGGATCGCCTCAAAGGATTGAAAACTCAAGGCTTAAGTCCAGAAGGCAAACCGCGGTCTCAAGACGGAGACCGCCCGGGTTGCACCATGAAGACCCAAGGCTCAAGTCCAGGAGGCAGGACGCGGTCTCAAGACGAAGACCTCCCGAGCTGCATCATCACCTTGACTGCAGCATCATTAGTCTCTGGCCAGGGCAGATCGGAAGCGCAAGACGCCAAACCGCGTGGCTTCTTTCTTTTCTCCTTTCTGTATCCCGTCACCACCTGCCCGATTCTCCTGTACCCGGGAAGGTGGTTATTTTATCCCTGCCCGTTTGGGAAGGCCCCCGAGCCTATAAATAGGGGGCGGCGATGATCCCAAGACACGCACACTCGAATCCTGGAGCTCGCTTGTTATAACTGCGGTCTCGAGTTTCCCGTCTTGCGATCTGTCTGACCGGCCGACTTCTTCTTTTCTGCTCTCGCAGCCCGCTGTAACTGCTTTATTTGAATCAAAGGAAAGCCCATCACAGGAGTGGCATTCGCCGTGATGGGTGAAGTCTGGCCTCGACCGCTGCTAGCAGTCTAACTTTCTCTAACCAAAAAGTAACCGGCAGCCCGCAGCCTCTGATTTCCTTCGGAGGTGCATTTTCTGATTCAACAGAAACACGCAACCTTCAGATCGCGGATTGTCGGTGAAATCCTTGCCACAATGTCAGACTGCTAGTTCCCTCTTGGAGACCGCTCCGACCACATTGAAGACTCCTTGTGGGAGGCTTTGGAGCAATCGAGAAGAGAAGCCGAGCGGGCTCAGAAAGCGACTGATCAGCGTTTGGACGCAATCAGTCAGACTTTAGCACTAATAACTGAGCGGTTAGTTCCACAACAAAACGAGGTTAACCAGGCGGTGACTCCGGTCCCTCCTCCTCCACCTCCTCCTTACCCGCTACCAGAAGTCGCCAACTTCCAGCCGCTGCAAGAAGGTTTTGCGGCCAGGCAAAACTTCTACCAAGAGGCCGCGCACAGCATGCCGGCCCAAGTTCTTGATTTCCAGGGGGCGGCTTCTCATGCTGCCCGCCTTTCCTACCCGCACAAAGGCGCGGCCCGTCTTTCCTACCCGCCTGAGGTCGCTGCTCATCATTCCTACCTGCCAGAAGCCGTTGTCCCCTCCTCCTACCAGGAGGCTTGTCCGCGAGTAGCCGCGGCTCAGGCGGCTTACTATTCTGCTCCTTTGTCCGAAGACGTTGAAGAAACTTCTCCCTTCGTGGACGAAGTCCGAGGGGAGACAACCCCAAATAATTTCAGAGAGCCTCGTCTGCCAGCTTTCAATGGAGAAACTGATCCCACTGTTCATCTACCGGCCTTAGAGTCGGCCATTGCTCTAAGGACCCTCTCGGATGCAACCAAATGTAAACTCCTTGTGACATCCTTCGATGGACAAGCAAGGGAGTGGTTCTATGGGTTGCATCCTAGGTCGATTAGTTGCTTTGCTGAGCTGCGTAGGGAATTCCTGCTCAGGTTTTCTACCTCGAGAAAGAGGAAAAGTGGCCCGGCGGCCCTTTTTGATATAAGGCAGCGAGAAGACGAAACGTGGGCCCGTTTCGTGGACCGTTTCCAGAAGGAAATCATGGAAGTTTATAATGTAGATCCAGAGCTATACAGGGTGACCCTTATTCATGGCTTGAGGGAAGGCCTCTTTAAATTCGAGGCAAACATAATGGAGCCAAGGACTTATCAGGAGATGATAAGTTTGGCTAACATGTTCATGAGAGGAGAAAAAAGCAATCCTGGCTATGTCGCAAAATTGGTGAGCGACAAGGAGCAATCTTTTCCATCCTTCAATCATCCACCAACAAATCAGACCCACTTTGAGCCCCGTTCCCAGAGGGAAAGAAATTACAAAAACAAGCAACCCTCCATCGACCATCAACGGTTTCAGGATCAGAAACCGCCATTGGCCATCACATCCGCTCCATCCGTTCCTCTTCCACAAATAATGCTGGTATACCTGCCACAATATACCGCGCAGCCACCTCCAGTCATTCCATCCACCCAGTATGATGACTCGCAAGAGTCATTTACTCATCTGAATGTTACCATGGACGAAGTCGTCCAAATCCTCCAGAAAAGGCCGGACTTTAAAAGGCCTGCTCCTCTGAAATCGGATGTTCGTAACCAAAATCCAAATCTTTACTACAAATATCACAAGGAGGGAGGGCATCTGACCGAAGATTGTCGGGCCCTCCGCTTGTTGATAGAAAGGCTCTTGGGAGAGGGAAACTCTGAGGCCTAGTCCGGAAGGAAGCAACTGCTGAACCAGCCACTGAGAAGAAGAAGGAAACAGTGGAGGTAACTTGGGAATGCGCCGACGTTGAAGACGTCGGCTGCTATGGAGATATTCACCCTTCGACTGAATGCATTGAGGTCAATGATGTGGGCCCCTTGGGGGATATTTATTGCATTCATGGAGGGGCCGGAGCTAAATCGTCCTGTAAATCCAGCATTGCGAGAGTTCTGAAACAAGAAGTGGCAGCAACCACAACTTCTCCCCCTGAAAGCACCATCATCACTTTTGGTCAAGATGACCTTCCTCCAAACGCCAATCCCTTTGACGATGCCGTGGTCATCAAAGCCGTCATTGAGAATTATACTGTTCACAAGATCCTGATCGACACGGCAGTTCCGTTAACCTCCTCTTCCGTCCAACCTTTGAAGCCCTGAAGACTGGGAAGCCTTTGCTTTCAACCGATGGGCCCCTCTATGGCTTTTCTGGTGAGAAAAAAGAAGTGGAAGGTTCTGTAAAGCTCCTAGTTTCTCTGGGGGGAGTGATAAAGATGATAAACTTTGTGGTGGTGGATGCCCCAAGAAACTACTGCGCCATCTTCGGAAGGCCCATACTTAATGCCTAAAGGGCAGTAGTGTCCACTTTCCACCTTGCTCTTAAGTTTGTTGCTGAGGGAAGGCAGTATTGGATCAGAAGCAATCCAAAAGTGGCACTGGAGTGCTATGTGCGAACCGTCAACATGATCACCGGCATTCCACTTCCCGAGGCCACGGCTGTTGTGCTGGAAATTGCTGAATATTCAAAGGCTGCTGAGGAGAGGGAAGATCAAGAAGGGGCCCACCTGGAACCTGCCCAGGTGACCCAAGAAGTCCCCATTGCCGAGGGAGAAGACAAGAAGCTGACCGTCAATGCAGAGCTGTCAGAAGAGGAGAAAGTCCAGCTGATCTCCTAGCTTCTGGAGAACCTGGATATCTTTGCCTGGTCAGCGAAGGATATGCTGGGAGTAGATTCGGATGTGGCTTGCCATCATCTGAACATATCTCCTGAGTTCAAGCCAGTCCAGCAAAAGAAGAGAGAAGTGACAACCAAGCTGGCGGTGCCCATCACAGAGGAGGTTGCCAAACTCCTGAAAGTAGGCTTTATTTCTGAAATTCAATATCCCACGTGGATGTCGAATGTTGTAATGGTTAAAAAATCCGGTGGGAAGTGGCGCATGTGTGTGGATTTTACTAAACTTAAGAAAGCGTGCCCCAAAGATTGCTACCATTTGCCTCGGATAGATGTTTTGGTAGATTCTGCGGTTGGGTATAATTTTATGAGCTTTCTTGACGCATTTTCGGGGTACCACCAAATCAAAATGCACAAACCCGATATCCCGCATACTTCTTTCATCATGAACGATGGGTGTTATTGTTATCTCGTAATGCCCTTCAGACTTAAAAATGCGGGTGCAGCATACCAGAGAATGATGGATACAGTTTCTAAAAATAAAAAGGCAGGAATCTTGAAGTTTATGTTGACGATCTCCTCCTGAAAAGTAAAACATTCTCAATACATTTGAAATACCTCGTAGAGACGTTCGCTACTCTACGGAGGTTCAAATTAAAATTGAACCCGTTGAAATGTGTGTTCGGAGCAAACAAGGGAAAGTTTCTCAGGCATCTCCTCACTCCCGATGGCCTTGCACCGAACCCAGATAAGGTGAAGGCCATCCTCGATATGATTCCTCCTCGTAATACCAAGGAGGTCCAGCAACTTGGAGGAAGGTTGGCGGGCCTGAGTAGTTTATTTCCAAATCAGGAGATAAAAGTGCTTCATTCTTCAAAATACTCCGGGGAGGATCAAAGTTTGAATGAAACGAAGAATGCAACAAGGCTTTTGAACAGTTAAAAGTACAGTTGACTTCAACTCCTCTACTTCAAAGTCCTCGTGAATGGGAAATATTGTTCTTATATTTGGGGGTCGGCCCAGATGCAGTAAGTTCTGTCCTCGTTCGGGAGGAGATGAAGAGACAGTTCCCTATTTATTATGTCAATCATATCCTCAAGGTGTAGAAACCAGATATTCGATCTTGGAAAAGCTAGCCTTGGCTTTGGTTATGTCATCGCCGAGGCTTCGCCCTTACTTTCAAGCTCATCATGTCCAAGTAATTACAGATCATCCTTTGAGAAACATTCTTGAAAAGCCAGATCATTCAGGAAGATTGGCCAAATGGGCTATTGAACTGAGCGAGTTTGAAATATCTTACATTCCCAGAACGACAATCAAAGTGCAGGTCTTGGCAGATTTCTTGGTTGACACGACAGAATCCAGTCCAGAACAAGTGGAGAAATCCCCTTTGGCTTGGGTTGTTTACGTGGATGGGGCTTCTGGTAAAAACTCCGTGGGAGCCGGAGTAGTTTTAATTAGCCCAAATGGCATCAAACTTGAGTAGGCTGTCAGGTTCTTCTTTCCAGTCACAAATAACCAGGCAGAGTACGAAGCGCTTCTGGCCGGCTTGAGACTTGCAAAGGAACTGGGCATAGAGCATTTGCTTGTCAAAACTGATTCACTTGTAATGGCTTCTTAGGTTTTGGGGAATTACGAGACAAGGGAGCCAATTCTGAGGAAATATCTACTGCTGGCCAAAAAAGAGATCGGAAGATTCAAGTCATTTATCATCGAGCATATCCCCAGGACAAAAAACGAAGAAGCAGATGAGTTGTCGAAGTTCGGTCTTCCATCAGGGGGAGTGACCTTTGAACTTTTTCATCCGGCAACAGATGAAGGGGAACTTATGCAAATCGATCAGAATCCTTCCTGGAAGGATCCTTATGAGTTATTTCTATCAAAAGGGGAATTCCATCAATCAATCAAAGATAGAAAGAGATTCAGAAGAAAGGCAGCTTATTACTACTTCATAGCGGGAGTTCTGTACAGGAAAACTCTGATTTCTCCCTCAGCGCGGTGTATTTCTGAGGAAGAAATTCCAATCATACTTCAGGAAGTTCATTCCGGAGAATGTGGCAGCCATTCAGGGGCGAAGACTTTGGAGAAAATAATCTTGAGGCAGGGGTATTTCTGGCCAACCATGAGAAAAGATGCCGAAGCATTTTCCCAGCGATGCGTTCAGTGTCAAAAGTTTTCTCCTCTACAACATCTGCCCACTCAATCACTTAGATCAATAACTGCGCCTTGGCCCTTCACAGTTTAGGGGATGGATCTTATCGGACCCTTCCCAATGGCTAGCGTCCAGCGTCGTTTCATAATTGTAATGATTGATTACTTCAGTAAGTGGATTGAGGCGAAAGCACTGGCAAAGACTACAACGCAGGTCATCAAAAATTTCATTTGGGGAGAAATAGTTTGTCGGCATGGAATCCCACTAGCAATCGTCACTGACAATGGCCCACAATTCAATAATTCAGAAATGATGAACTTTTATGATCAGGTTGGGATTGATCTTCGGTTCTCATCAGTATATCATCCCAGGACAAATGGCCAAGTGGAAGCAACAAACAGACAAATCCAGCAACTTTTGATGAAGAGAGTCTTGAATCAAAGAGGCAATTGGGCGGAATAATTCCCTTCCATCCTTTGGACTCTCTGTACTACTCCATCTTCAGCTACAGGGGATATACCTTTCAAATTATCTCATGGCTCAGAGACAGTCGTTCCAATATAATTTGAAGTGGTCACCCCCAGAGTTGTATATGCAAAGGAGGGAGGAGAAGCTTGGATAGAAGATAATGATGAAGCCATCCGATACAGTCTGGATTTATCGAAGAACTTCAAGATGAGGCAACAATCAGGCAGGAGGAAGTAAAAAGGAGAATGGCCAAATACTTTGACAGAAATGTCTGAGTAAAACAGTTCGCAGTTGGTGATGTTGTGTTAAAGAAAGTTGATGCCACAACCAGGACGGGCAATGTCGGAAAGCTAAATCCCAACTGGGCAGGGAATTTCATTATCAAAGAGGTACTGAAGAGCGGGGCTTATCGCCTCCAGACAAGCGAAGGAGACGACATCTCACGCACCTGGAGCGGTGACGATCTTAAACGGTTCTATCCTTAAAATGACTTCTTCATTTTTTGCATTTTTTGGATGTTCATTAAGAAGCCCCATACTGACACTTCTCCATGTCTGATGATTCTTTTTACACTTTTTATATATATATCCTCCTCACTGAACCACGGAGACATCGCCAAGTTCTGCTCGAACCCCCTCGGATTGTAGTCATTAGCATAAAACCACGAAGATCATGTGTAGCGGGGAGTTTTCACACAAGTGTAGTGGTAGCTTGCCAATTCCCGTGCGGTGGTCTTCGGAACCTTGGATCCCGGCTGATATCTGACACACCCCTGCATCAAGGGAGGTCTAGGTGAATGTTAGCACTATCATGCCCCGAGAGGGATATAGTTACAGCTTTGATGATCTTTCTGAGGAAAGCAATGTCGGTATAGCCCCCGCGACATAACCACACCTGCCCAACTGATCATCTTGGTCTGTGACCATCGAATACTCCTAGGTACTCTCAAGCGATGCCTAAGCGGGACCCACAACTGAGTTGATCTCTCTAAGGAAAGCAATGTTCGCCGCCTAGGCCCACCTGCCCAATTGATCAGCTCGGCTTGTAACCCTAGGCAAGAGAGCAGTTGAGTCGTTTACAACCCTTATTACCACTTGAGGAAAGCAATGTTCGCCGCCTAGCCCCACCTGCCCACTTGGTCATCTGGGTCTGTACTTACCTTTTTCTTTTATTTCTACAGCTCTTATGACCACTTGAGGAAAGCAATGTTCGCCGCCTAGGCCCACCTGCCCACTTGGTCATCTGAGTCTGTAGCTATTTTTATTGCATTACAGGGAGTTATCTCATCCCATATGGTCATTCCAGACCATTTGGGAAGAAAGCAAGATTTCTACAGGTATATCACAAACCGGGCAGTTTGATTTTTAAACCGGGCGGTTTGAAATAAGTAGGTACCATAATTATAAGACGGTTTGACTATTAAACCGATAGGTTTAAAGTAAGCAGGATATCATAAAATGCCATAAAGCAGGTATCAGTGTATCAAGCATAACCATGACCGGTCGGTCTCATCATTCGATTTGTACATCTATCATCCTTATGGGTATTAATTCTGTCAGTTCGGTTAAAAACAAGCTGTTTACAGGAAAGTGATCGTGGTTCTTCATTGGATGGAAATCGTTATCCAGTATCAAGTTACTGATCGCTCGAGTTATATATAGGCCACACAGACTTATCAGTTAATACTTATATTCATAAGGGTAAACCTTAAAGAAATCTGAATTATAAGTCATTCGGATTAAATACTAACCGCGCGACCTGTTGATTGTTCTCTTATGACTTGGTATTCTCTATTTTACGAAGCAATTATGTAAACCGCATAATAGTCTCACGACTTGGTCTCAAATATATGGAGACATCTAATCGCGCAGGATACATTCAAATCGTATAATCCATCGTCAGGATTCTATAGCGGATTAAAGTTATGTTCGGTTTTCGGTTATCTCGAGGCATTCATAACAAGATAAGGCAGAGCTTGAATTTCTATCCGCTCGATTATATATTGAAACCGCATCAGCTATTCGTCAAGATATCATGATTAATGCCACTTCCGGGTTACATCGGATTCGATTGACCTGGATTGAAGAAACATGCCGCCCGAATAGGCTCTATAGTGTTAGAGTGGTTATCTAATTAAAATTCTAGAGTTTAATGCTCTGACCAACCGGATTATTATTTAACCGCACGACCTGGTTAAAAGAGAAGGAGACCGCAACAATCACAAGTAAGTCGCAAAAAACGAACAACTAAATAGGTAAAGCTTTCCATTCATAATCAAAATGTCTTTACATCATTTTGTAACCGTCCGGCTAACAAAACCAAGCCGACGGTTATGCAAAATAAAAACAAAACACAAAAAATAATGATCACAACTATTCGTCCGGTTTGAGTTTTTTTGCCGCAGGAGAACTTGAACCTTCACTGCCATCTATGTCTACGTCGGGCGAGTATACTTTACTGGAAGATGAGGAACTTGAAGAACTGCTACCCGAGCTACTCGAGCTACCCGAGCTGCCCGACTTTCGGGACTTAGACCGCCCGGTTTCACCAGAATCACTGGACTTTGCATCCGAGCCGTCTTCTTTCTCTTCGGCAGCAGTCGTGGGTTCTTCTACGACCTTTTCTTCATCATCACTCTCTTCCTCTGAACTATTGGACTCGACTTTGTCCCCTTTGGCTCGGCGGGTTACTTCGTCTAGCTTGTCCTTCAGGCCAGGATAAAGGTCCGAGAAGGTTGAATCTTCAAAACCATCAGCCAGGCCCTCTCGACCTCTCAGGCGGTCTAGGCCACCGTCAATCCCCTTGGCAACATGGAGAAAGACCTCGTCCTGGAAGTCCGGGTTGTCCATATTGTATTGATGCTGTGAGAAGAAATAAAAGTCAGATCGCCCGACCTGAAAACAATAAGCCCGAAGTATTCGTCAAACAACTTACCGCTATGACCTCCTTAAATCGGGCGATTTCATCAGCCTGGTCGGCAAACTTCTTCTCCAAGTAAATGTGGGCTGAGACTAGCTGCTCATATGAGAGGGCCATGAAGTGGTTAGCCGCAAAGCCCCATGCACCGGCTTGTGCGGCTACTCGGGAGAGCTCTTCTTCAGGAACCTTCTTCAGCCTCTTCAAAGTTTTTCGACCATACATAGCAGCTCCAGCGGCTAGTGCATGTCGGCTAATCTTGTCGCTTCCCCAGTATGGGAGTGCGGTAGATACTTGCACACACTCCCCATCCTTATGCCAAAGGACTGTCGGCTTGCCCCGCAGGTCGTGCGGATTGCTACAAGAGCGAAGGAGCTCGAACTCGCCCGAGGAAGCCGGGCCCTCCTCATCAGATGACTGCGGGCCGCTCTTCCTCTGTCGCTTCTCCCTTTGGGTCAGAACCGGGTTGGCTGGACTAACTGGTTTATTCAGTGGAACGACGGTGGCGGTTGCAAAAAATTGAATGTTTAAAAAGGCCGTCCGCGCGGCCGTAAAGCGACGAGTTGAGAAAAATTTACTATCCTCAGGGCGGACGTCTGCCAGCTCCGCAAACAGCGGAATGTAGTGATTCACGTTAAGCCTCTCATTCTCAAGAGATTCGAAGATTTCCTGAATTGACCGCACGGAAAAGAATTTTCGGAACAGGGTGATTGAGAACTTGACCCGTTCTGACCGCAGATACGAAATGAAACTGTAGATGGAGGCAATGGAGTTCGGCGGGAGTTGTCCGGGCACAACCCCATAGTGATCAAAAATGGTAATAACCTCAAGTGGTGGAGGGAATCTGAAGCCGTATTTAAAGTGGTCAATAGGGACTGTGATTTTTGTGGAAGACGAGGAGTTAATCCGCTCATCGCGTGATGGAAGCCGGGCGGTTAGATTACTTCCAACCATATACTCCTTAACAAAGTCGTCCAACTCGGCTTGAGTTAGACGACATTCCTTGTGATCGGCCGATCGAAAACAGAGGCCGCATCAGTTCAGACCGCATGGATCTTCTCAGACCGCTTCGACTTGCTCTTAGCTCGCGCCATTTTGAAAACGTGAATGAGTCGCCGTAATGGTTACTACTTATAGAGTCAGCGATCCGCAAATATTAAAATTATGGCGCGGTTATAAAATCAAAATCGCGCGGTCATATTTCAAGAATAAAAGCCATTCACGGTTATAGTAAATGCAGATAGCAAGAATATTCAATGGTTTGCACATAGACAAGTCAGACCGCAACCACGAACTTTGTAACCGCTCAGCCTGGACCTTGTATATTAAATAAACTGAATGGAAAAGCCGCGGATAAGTCAGACTGCATCATCATGTTAGTAAATATTCAATGATTTAACACAGGTCGCGTGACCTGCATAACAATTCAGATTATATGGATATCAGAAAGCATTGAAAGAAAATATCGTCCAACAGATCCAATCCTCAGACCGTCCCGAGGAACAAACAAATAATATTACAAATATTGTTTTCAAAATTAAAAGCCATTCACGGCTGACGACGCTCTGGAGAAGGATCTTCACGGTGAAGACGTGCGACCTGCTCTCCGGTTTGAAGAAGGAGACTATATATCTGGCTTGAATGATAATTAAGAAGATTAAGCGTGCTATGAAGTCGCACGACATCCCGTTCTACCCGTACAGCGGGAACCGTATGAGCAGGATGAGCCGCGGCGGACTCATCAGTAGTAGGATCGGCAGCCCTGACTGGCGGGGGATTTGAGGTCGCCCCAATAGTCGGGCGGTTCGATATCCTCACCCTTTCATCATTAATAGGACGCCGGCTTCCGCCGACCTCCCTGGTCAAGCGAAGATATTTCTCTTGGTAGTATTTGCAGTCTTCTTCGAACTTCGAGGCCGTTTTCTTTTCCCTATCAAGTCGCGCGGTTATGGAGGCAATCTGATCTACCAACATCTTTTCTTCTCGGTTTCTAGTTGAGCCTCCAGCACCTTCTCTCTTTCCGGCCGTGCCTTCTTCTCGGCCTCAAGTGCAGTCCGCGCGGCCTCCAGTTGATCCCCAAGCGCCTGTTGTTCCTCTCGCCGCCTCTTCTTCTCGATCTCCAGAGTAACACATGCGGCTTCTTCTCGGCCTTCAATTTCCCTTATCTTCACCTCCAAGTCTCTTAGAAGGTGTTGAAAGTTGGTCAGCTCCTCCTGTCCAGAGTTTGAGCTCTGTGCAAGGATTGGCACCTGGGACAGTGGCGGAAGGCTAGATACGAGGTCGCCCGCCTTCATTGCTTCTTCCGGTTTGTCTGTAAAGAAGAAGAGAGAATCAGTTAGGACAGCCAAAAGTGAAACATACGACAGAGTTTTACAAGATAAAATGCCTGAATGCACAGGTCGTCGCGACTGTTCAGGATCCATCCTACGGCGCTGCTTCCTCCAAAACCGCTCATTCTGCTTTCTCTTGATAACATAAATTTGAGCCGCAGATGGGAAATAACCCGGAAGCGGGTTCAGTAGCAAAGCGTTCTTTCGAGGTCGCGGGAGGAAGAAGCGGACAGAGTTACAGCCCGCATCGCGTTTACCTGGTGCAACAGGATTTGGTGGTTGTGGCTTGTCAAGAGCCCGCCTCCTCTCCTCCGCCTTCATTTTCATCAAACGCAGCCCAATCATCGTCGGGTCATCTTCCTTTGAGGCGGGCTCTTCAGGTTTATCAGCGTTCTCGCAAGGGGGGATAACTTGGCTCGAAGTCGCAGTACTATCGAGTAACTTGTCTTGCTTCAGGAAATCATCCATTCCCCTGAGAATACCGCCAATCGACACGTTGTTTACGGAATCCGAAGTAAGACCGTCCGAGTTGACAGGGGGTGGCAGGATCGTCGGCCTCCTCCTTCACGCGCGGGTTGCTCTGAAGACAGGCCATTGTTGGTTTCTTGAAGACTTTGTTCTTGGCCTTCAATCTCTGGAGCTTCCTGGCAACTCGCTCTGCCGCCGAATAGGCCCTTTTCCTTATCTTCTTCCCCGATTTCCGGGTGACCTGCTTGGAAGGACTGGAATCATACTCAAGGATCACCACCGGCGAGGAGGACAACCCGTCTGGCTTAGAGGAGACGACTTCCCCTTCTTCTTCGACATTCAACTTTATATGGGGAGTCCCTGACGGAGTGAACTCCATGTCAAAGGAAGGGGTAGAGTGGTCCGCGCCGAGTTTCGCCGACTTCTTCTTTGTGGCCTTCTCCTCAGTCGGTGTGACCTATGAGGCTTTAACCCTCGCCGCCTCTTCCTCTGCGGCTTTAGCTTTTGCCGCCTCTTCCTCTGTGGCTTTAGCTTTTGCCACCTCTTCCTCTGCGGCTTTAGCTTTTGCCGCCTCTTCCTCTGCGGCTTTAGCCTTTTCCGCCTCTTCCTCCGCAGCCCTCTTTCTGGCCGTCAACTCCTCGGCGGCTTTTGCCTCCTCTGCTTTCTCCGCTGTAGTCTTTTCCCCACCAGAGTTTTTCTTAAGGGCGTCCTTTTCCACCTTGGGAGTCCGCCCGACCTTCTCAGATCGATGACCCTTTTTTCTCTTCCGGGCATCCTTTTCCTTTCGTTCTTCATCCTTTTGTCTGTCACCACCCTTGTCCACACGGGTTTGGAGTGAATCCAGGAAATTCATTTTAATCAAAGAAGTGCCGGTTTGCAAAATCTTAATCGCACTCGGCGAGTAGCGTCCCGTGATCTCAGAGGAATTATGCAAAGTGGAGAGCTCTCAGGCAATTTTATAGGCTTGAGTACAAGACGGGCGCGGTCTCCCGGCTAGAACTAATATTTTCGAAATCTCTTCGGGATTTGAAAATATGCATGGATTATGTTTACCCAGAAGACCGCCTCCGAGTAAAACTTCTCGCAGACCGGGCAGTCTGTGGAGGCTAGTTACCTGGTTCGGATCCGATAAGGTCGGCCAGTACAAACCGAGCGGTCTGATAGGATTCGGATCGCCTCCATGGATTGAAAACTAATGGCTCAAGTCCAGAAGGCAAACCGATGTCTCAAGACGGAGACCGCCCGGGTTGCACCATGAAGACCCAAGGCTCAAGTCCAGGAGGCAGGCCGTGGTCTCAAGACGGAGACCTCCCGAGCTGCATCATCGCCTTGACCGCAGCATCTTCAGTCTCGGGCCAGGGCAGATCGGAAGCGCAATCCGCCAAACCGCGCAGCTTCTTTCTTTTCTCCTTTCTGTATCCCGTCACCGCCTGCCCGATTCTCCTGTACCCGGGCAGGCTGTTATTTTATCCCTGCCCGTTCGGGCAGCCCTCGAGCCTATAAATAGGGGGCGACGACGTTCCCAAGACACGCACACTCGAATCCTGGAGCTCGCTTGTTAGAGCTGCGGTCTCGAGTTTCCCGTATTGCGACCTGTCTGACCGGCCGGCTTCTTCTTTTCAGCTCTCGTAGCCCGCTATAACCGCTTTATTTGAATCAAAGGAAAGTCCGTCACAGGAGTGACATTCGCCGTGACGGGCGAAGTCTGGCCTCGACCGCTGCTAGCGGTCTAACTTTCTCTAACCAAAAAGTAACCGGTAGTCCGCAGCCTCCGATTTCCTTCGGAGGTGCATTTTCGGATTCAACAATGAACCTCGTGCTCTCCTACACACAATACCACGCTACCACTAGATTCTAACACATTCACCATTTTGAGTAAAATAAATTAAAATCTAAGCAAATCTACTAATTATAAATTAGAATCATAAATAAAAACTAATTCTACTCAAATTTCTAGGTAAGACACAAGTACTCAATTAGAGCACTACAAGAGTCAACATGCCACTCAATCTTGCAATTTTTAGGCTAATACAACAATTTCTACATCACAACCAAGAATTGAATATACAGGAGCATACAAACAAGAGAGTGCGCGCTAAAGTGGGTGTAGAGGTGTGTGGTGAAGATGAACAAATAATATAACTGAAATAAAATACTTCTAGCATGCACTGAGATGTGCCCGTGCAGTGGGTAACACATAGCGGCTCTCCCCCAGACTGAATCTAAGCAATAGACGCAAATGATGTAACCATGAAAATTGAGTAAAAGGCTAGGGGAAGAAAAATTATCCATGCTCAGAAATGAGCATACCAGAAGATTAGCGTTAATACTGCAATGGAAGTCCTCGTCCGCCACCAAAAGATCACCACCCTACAAAAAGGACGCACCAAGCAATATCAAAAATAATATATTAAGGCATTAGCGGATTAGAAAAATAAAAACAACCAAAACTGGGTTGTCTCCCAGTAGCCCTTTTGTTTACCGTCCTTAAGCTGGACTAAATACATGTATTATGCAGTTTAAAAGATTGTCTAAGAATAAAAGCAGAAGTTAATAAATCCTAATTATTATTACATGCTCAGCAAAATAATCAACTATAAGTTGATTTAAAGTAGTAACTAGAAATAAAGGAAATGGGTCCGAAGACCCAGCAGCAGCAGTAGTCAAGAGGATTAGAAGTTTTCCATCTCCAAGTTTCATCTTTCTTCATCTTCTTCATCTCCTCCAATCGTCTGTCGTGAATGAAGTATCGTTTACCACCCTGCACCCAATCTCTCAAGGAAAAAAACAGGCAATGATGATGAAGTGGAATAGGAGATGGTTTTCATCATTGCCATTTGCTTCTCCTTCCAAGACTGCAACTCAAAATTACCCAAAATGGGTCCAAATATTCATGCTCCTGCAGGGGGATATACGAAATATCAGAAATTAAAGCAGGAGGAGAAGCATGAAGGGTGAACATATCAATATCAGCATTAAAAGAAGGGTGATTAGGAAATAAAATAGACGAAGAACTAAAAGATTCAACTGAAGGAGGAGTGGTCCCGGTCTTACTCCTAGCAAGTTCCAAGGATAAATCACTGTCATCATCGTAAATATCATAGCAAGGGGAGCCCAAGAACTCAAAGGCCTTGGTGGTGAGTTGGACCTCCTCGTCCCATGAGGAAGTGCAAACCTCCTCATCAGAATGAGCACCCTCATCATCCCACCGGGGTGCAGCCTCAGGCTCAGAATCATCACCCTGCTCAATTACTTCGACAGGATCATAAAAAATGTGTGTAGAAAAATATTGCAAAGAAACTGGAGGAACAAAAAGATTTGGTTCCTCCGCAAAAAGATCTGCTAACGCCTCCCCAATGGAAAGAATACTTTCCTCATCACACTCAGGTGCATCTAGGAGCTCCCATTCCTCTCCTTGTTGGCTAACAGATGAGTGATCGTCATCACTAGGAGTGAAGCCATACACATGGAGTGAGGAGTCCATGCACGAAATAAACTCGGGGGTAGAGGGCACGATTGCCTCCATTGGTAAAGAATGAGTGATAGGGATAATCTTGTCATGAGTGAAGTAACATCGGTCAGGATTGAAAAGACTAGGACAATCCTTCAATTCATGACCCTCTCCTCGACACAACAAGCAAACAAAGTTCCTACACTGCCTAGCATTTAACTCCTTCATTTGGTCTATATAATAAACCATCTTGTCGTAAGTGCTAGGAGAACTATCTCAAGACGACATTTTCAATAATTAAAGCAGATATGAAAAAACTGAAATTCTTTGCAAGGAAATTTACACAAACTAATAAAACTACTTGGATTAAACTTGCCTACAACTTTAAAACGGGAGAGGAAGAAATAATAACAAACAATATATAATTAAAAAGCAAACAAAAATAAAAAAATGGTTATACACACTGGAAGAACTACTATCTCTTGTCGCCCTCTACAGCAAACTCATACGTCTGTGTTCCCCGACAACGACACCAAAAACTTGATGTGCAAATCTTAGCACACCGCTATAGGCAGCAGCAAGACTGCTGCACGAAATGGCAGTGTACCGATCGTTCAAGTAATATAAAATCTTAGAGTGAATCCCCAAGTATCAATCTCCTAGGAACACAGTAAGGTGGAGTTAACTATTGAGGAAGGACTTGAGATCGAAGTCCTTAAGTCGGATGGAATGCGGGAGATTTGGTTTGGATTATGGAAAATAAAATAAAATAACTACAACTACTCTTATGCAATGCCGCTAAGCAATGCTTCGCTAGGCGGGATGGAAAGCTGCATGGGCCGCAATGCACCGATTCGCAAGGGTGGATGGACGAGTAGGCAAGCAGATGGAGTGGTAAGTGCGGAATCGAACTATGGAGGCCTTGAGCGCACTACTTCGTTCGGCGAATGGATTACACGGGCCGCTATGCCACGCTTCGCTAGGCGGATGGAAGAGTAGGCTTGCGGATGAAGTGGATAACACCGGCGGAATGAGGGTCGCAAGCACCTCGTCAATAAGCACGCAACTAGCAATTGCTAGTGCGGCACACGAACATGACGGCGGGATGGAGGATGGAATGGGGCGCTCCTCACTTGCATAAACCACACATAACGATTTCACATAGACATGAAATATTAAATGGCAAAACAAGGTTTAGCAAACATTGTTCATACACCCAAATAATTAAGGAATAACACACTACAATGTAAAGCAGGTTGAGATTACAACCAAAGCACGGAGACTCATCGGAGTTTCACGGCCGGAATCTAGGGTTGTCAATCCTTGTCCGAGCTTGGGCTCTAATTGCCGTCCGGGGTCCGGAAGAGCTGTCACCTTCTTCTATTATACTCGTCTTCTCCGTCAATCTTCTTTGGCCACGATCTCATTGGAGAACTTCATATATGCAGCAGAAAATCCCTCAAAATGGAGATTTGGAGGTGCACGAACAATGGAGGAGGCCTAGAGGATGCTCCGGCTTGAGATTTGCAAGAGAATGGCGGCCGGAGCTCCTCCCGAAGGTGGGCGGTGATGGAGTGGCAAAAATGGCGCACTGGAGCGGGAAAACGGCGCTAGAATATGATCCTCCTAAATAGGGCAAGAGCTGCAGCTTTTATACAAAATAATCAGAAATTTGGTCACGCACGGTCGAACACACGACCGTGCGTGAACCGTGCGATATTAATTAAGAAAAAATGCCAGGAAGACGACCCAGAGCGCCCGTGCATTTTACTCACGCACGGTCGAAGCCAATCATGCGTAAGAACGCACGGGTAAATTCGAAAAGCTCGAAATCCGGCAAAGAACAGGATGTCGTGCATTTTGTTCGCGCACGGTTGAGTCCAACCGTGCATGACGAAAACGCACGAGCGGGGCAGATCACCATATTGACCAGCCGATCATAGCGCACGATCGCAGCCGACCGTGCGTCAAGAAAATGCACGACCGTGCAATTCATACAGGATGAATTCTGGGCAATATGGATGATCTACCCACCTGCACAACACATCCAAACACTGGGAACACACCTCCAGCATAAGTATAAAAGCATAAAAAGAATGGGGAGCACATTGTGCTTGCCCCCAACAATAAAGCGCGCAATTGCACTCCACAATGGGCCAACAAGTGCACTTCGTGAAGAAATGTGATTAAGTGAAATATAAGCAATACTGAACTAGAAGTGAAGTGCAAGTACGTGAAAACAAGCCCAGATGAGTCCAAAAAACACTATATAAATCGGACTCATCAATCATCATATGAGGTTATGAAAGAATGAGATGGTCTTCCATTATTCCCCTTTAAGTGAAGAAGTGTTGCATCATTATGCCAGCAATATCTTGCAATGTGTCCTAATTTAGCACAACAAAAACATCTAGGAATAGATAGGGAATAAGGTTTAGATGATTGAAAATTTAGTGCAGAAGAAATGCATCGAGAAGAATTCGACACAGTCTTAGAGATGCGTCGATTATAATTCGATGTGTCAGCATAGTTCCGTCGATAACTATTCGAAGCAAAATATTGGTTGCGTCGAATATAATTCGACGCATCCTCACGTCTGCTTCGAATGGATGTTGACGCATATGCTGAACTCCATCGAATTGTAGTCGACGTATCTATAAAATTGCGTCGAGTTCTATTCGACGTATTTCTCTTTTTATTAAGAATTGTATTGTTCAAGTTTGATTTTTCTAGGGGGTGTTTTCTTATTATCCCTGGTTGATTATTAATGTTTCCCTTATTAAATAAGGTGAGTTTGTCAGGATTAGTATTACCTAGAACTTCACATATTTCAGACCTAAATGATGACACATGGTGTTCCCAAGCATGTTTGCTAGGGATTTGTGTGCTGGTGGATTGTTGTGATCCTTGATCAAGATGATCAAATCTCTTGGAGAGATTTTGTGACATATTTTTAATTCCTTGACTCCTTCCATTTAAAGAGTCCACCAAGGCTTTTGCCTTTGTGATTTCTTTCTCTAGGTTTAAATTACTGATATCTAACAGATATTCTTCTTTTCCTTTTCTAAACAACTCACCTCTCAGATTGTAGTTAACTGAGTATAGGTGATACTTTTTAATTTCTTCTAGTTCTAATTTAACTGTTTTAAGTTCCTTTTGTTTGTTGATAAAATCTTTGCAAAATTTCTGAAAGCATTCTTTGAAATCTGTTGAAGAGATGTCAAAGTATTCAAAGATGCTTACCTCAGCATCATCAGTGGAATTTTCAAAGGCCATCAGACAGGATTCTCCTGGTCCACCTTCTTCTTCATCATCAGATGAGAAGGAGCTTGATTCAGAGTCTGAGTTACTCCAGGTCTCAGCTATGAACCCTTTCTCTCCTCTCTTTCCCTTTCTCATGAGGGATTTTCTCTTGTGCTCCTTCTTTTGCGTGTTATTCTTGTTCTTTTCATCTTCAGGACATTCAGTAGAGATGTGTCCTAGCTTCCTACAAGAGAAACAGATAACCTCCAGGTTAGGAGTTTTATCATACCTTGGCTTACTTGAGCTCCTGTATCTTCTTCTGAACACTTTTGTCCTGACCCACTTTTTGAATCTCTTAGCCAAGAGATTGAACATTTCCTCTTCAGTGGAGGAGCACTCTGCTTCTGCAGTCCTTAATGCAAGAGTCCTCTCTTTAGGAGTTGGTGTCCTCTCATGGGCTTCTGACTCAGCTCTGCTTTTCAGTATAAGCTCATAGGATTTGAGCTTTCCCAAGAGAGCATCTGTTGATATCTCTGTGAGGCATCTAGAATCTCCGATGGCCCAGATTCTAGAGTCCCATGTGCTAGGAAAACACATGAGGAGCTTGTCATTAATTTCTGTGAGAGAAATTTCCTTGTCAAGCCCTCTCAGCTCATTTATGATGAGACTGAATCTGTCATACATTTCTGTAATGCTTTCATCAGCCTGTTTCTTAAATTTCTCATATTGAGATATGAGAAGAGCCTTTTTGTCTTTCCTCTCATCAGAACTTCCTTCAACTAGTCTGGAGAGAGATTTCCAGATCTCTTTTGTAGAGTTGCAGTCAGCAACTTTCTGAAATATGTCATCAGACATAGTTGAGACCAGTATGTTCATGGCCTTGGAATCGCAAGCCTTGACCTTCTCATCATCAGTCCATTCTGCTCTGGGGACTAAAGTTTGTATAACTTTTCCACTGGTGTCCTTCCTTATTGGAACTGGGGGACCTGTGAGGATGACATTGAAGATTTCTTCCTCAATAGAAGTCATATATAGCTTTATTCTGGCCTTCCAGTGTGTAAAATTATTCAGATTACAAACTAGAGGTCTTGTTGAGACATAATCCTTAGAACTCATTTTTCTTTATGAAATATATGTGTATAAAAAAAAAGAGTAGGTGGCCTTTTTGATCAAGGTGTTAACCTCTTAATGATCAACCTCCTTATGATACCAATTGATAGTGCACAGTGTGCCTCTGAGAATCCTCTATAGGGGGGGGGGGGTGTGAATAGAGTTTTAAAATTATTCCTATTTTAACTGTGTGCACAATAAAAATAATCTAAGGATTTATGCTCACATAAGAACTCAGGCAGAATAAACTTGTGCTGAAATGTAAAGTAGACAACATTAGAATACACTAGCTATATGGACAACACAGAAAATTAACAACCAAAAGACACGTAGAATTTTTTATAGAGGTTCCCCAAAATGTGGATACTTCCCTTTTCTACCACCTGGTAGGGATGCACCACTGTGCCTGAGTCTTTTTGTAAGGAGACTCTTAGAACCACTGATCTTTTGACAAGAAGATCATGAACCACCAGATCTTTTGGTAAGGAGATCTTTTGATAAGGAGATCTTGAACCACTGAATCCTTTGAAGAGTGATTAATAAAACTCTTTTATAGAATTAGAAAGAAGGAGAAGGAAGAAGGTTGTAGAAATTCTGTTCTCAGAATTCTTAAGAAGACTGTATGAAGAACAACCTATTAGATGTTCCACAGGATCTGCTCTTGATTAACCCCTGCTTTAGATAGTGATGAATTGCAGGTGCTTTGTATGTCAGATCGTTTCTATTTCTGCTGATTTAGATCTGGCTGCTAAGAGATTGTGATGAAGAGCGGATTTCAGATCCTCTGTTCTATTAGATGAAGAACAACAGAGCTTTCTTATCTATTCTCTTTTCTGTGTTAGGGTTCCTGAGAGAGAGGGAGAAGATGAGGAATCCCTAGCAAGAAGGAAGATGGCTGATTGTGATTAATGTTCTATTTGTTTCTGTCTTCTCTTCTCCTTTTATTCTCTCTATTTGATTTCAAAAATCTTTCCCTTTCTGGTATTCCCTGATAAGATAATCTGCCTATCACATTCTCTTTAATTCTCGGCCCATCCACCTAAAAGGAATATATTTCCAAGAAACCTTTTGTGTCCTTCTTTAATGCTCCTTTCTATTTCAGACAATTATTAAGTCGTTGGGGAATGGTCTTGAAGGATGTGGTCCATGAAAGAAGGATCAGAGAGACAGCTGAAAAGATATACTTTTACAGATTGTATTCGACGTAGCGTCGAATTCATTTCTTCTCTTATCGACGCAACTTTGAGTTCTTATAGAAGCAGCTTCGATTTCATCTCTACTCTGATTGAACTCTGCGAGTCGACGTTGTATCAACATCTTATCGACGTGTCCGTCGAGTTGATCTGCCTGGCTCTGAACTTCATCTTCTGCGTCGAGATGAAGTCGAGTTTGTGTCGACTTTAGATGGCTTCGACAGATAACCTCTTCTGCATCGAGTTGAAGTAGAAGGTGCGTCGACTTCTCCAGTTACTCTGACAAGTCCCTGACCTCTATGTTGATATCTATTTGACGTAATGTCGACTTGAGTTACTTCGACAGAAGGGTTGAACCACTTGGACTTCTAGTTAGAGCAACGTCGATATGGACTCGATGTTACGTCGAATTATATTCGACGTAAATGTTGACTTAGCCCAATTTTGCTTCCCTTGATCAGGTCCTGACACCCTATGTTGAGTGTGACAGCCTAAGACATCTAATGACCAGACTACCCTCACTATACAATGGGTAATTTAATCCTAAGAGAAAAAAAATCACTTTTAAGAAATTTGTTAAGTTAAATCAAAAGGGGTTTTTCCCAACACTATATCCCCTCTTTGATGAGGTTAGCCCTTCAGCGACAGTTTTGCACTTGGTGCAGCGTGAGAAGACGGTAGACGAGTGTGAGGCCCCTATTCAGACCCCACATAAAATCTGTATCAAAATTTATTTTCATTTCATTTATGCCAGGATGTTCTAGAAGTAAGTATAGTGAATATAAAATAAAACACATAATAAAAACTTCATACCTTAGCCTGATCTTTATTTTTCTTTCTTCACTGGACCACTTTGATTTCTTAAGGGTCTTCAGGAAATGCGCATCTTCCTAAAAAATGAAGTCAACGGGTTTAGTCATAACGAATATGACTAAGCGAGTAACATACCTCTTTAATTGCTGTACATGCAAACAAGAAATATCAGTATCAAAATGCATACAGTTCTTTAGGTTCTTCAAGTTCTTTATAATCTTATATTCCTTCAATTTCATTTCATCGAATATTCTAACTTTCTTCATTCACGTTCATCTTCGTTCATTCTTATATTCCTTCTTTAGTCGTATCTCTTATGAGTCACTTTCAATTATCAGAAGCTTTATTCACCTTTCATTACCAGATTCAATTTGCATTATTATAAAGGATGACATATTCAATAATGTAATAAAATGTTTACTTTTCAATTTCTTGTATTCATTTCGTTTCTTCGTAACTTCTATTCACATTGAGTCTTTATTCGTTCACGGTCGTTTCATTTCTTTTATTCAAAATCTTTTCATCAATTTCAGTGTACAACATGCTATAACGTATCAAACAGAATCATTTCGTTCATGCTTATCAAACATTTTATCACTTCAGTTTCACTTTCGGAATCAGATTTTATATTCTTTCGAATAATAGCTCATTCAGTTTGTTTTCATTTTCTGAATCAGATTTCTCGTTTATCTTTCGTTTACTTTAATTCGGAAATCCTAAGGGTTGTTGTCGATTCCCTTCTTGGTCTTCAACGACCTCTTGGCCTTCAACGGCCTCTGGCCTTCAACGGCCTCAAATAATTTCAAAAACACATTCCGCCGTAGTGTATTCACACCCCCACTACGGCTACTGGGTTAACCCTTATCATTTCAAATTTTCTTATGCATCGATGCAATATTTTCTTTTATTCGACTTTTATCTTGTATTAATGTTCTGATTCACGTACATAAATTTAACATTCGTATTCAACCTTTATATCAGGTATCAGTGGTTTTATTCAAATAGTTCTCTCAACATGTATTTCATTGCTTAATACGTGTTACTTCTGATTCAACCTCTTCTGGAAATTCTCATATTAAATGTGAACGATTTCAACATGTATTTCAGTAAATGCGTACGATTTCAATATCATGTCACTATACAGTCACTAAAATATTTTTAGTATAACAAGCTACTCATGTATATATGAAAATACTTCAAAACAATGCATAATTAAAGAAATAAGTACTCACATTGGTTCTATTTTTCCCTTTAATTATGTGAAATCACCGTTATAAAACGCCATCCATGAAAATATCTGAAATGTTGAAATATCTTTTAATTTCTCAAATAGCATAAAGTGGCTTTCTAAGACGACCAAAATGAACTCCATGACTCAAACCATAACCTTCAAAAGGTACGGAAAAGGTCAGCCAATAACAAATCTCGAAACCCTCAAAAGCGATCACTAATCGCTCAAAAAGTAGCCAACAGTAGCACAAGTTCACATCTATGTTTAAACTCTAATCAAAGAGTCGGTCAACACAAAACATGAAGAACTCAATTTCCCCTAAAGCCCACAAATTTCAAACTTCCACACTCATTAGTTAATAACAACAAACCCTAACCTAATCACATTCAATTACATTCATCATAAAACCTCATAAAAACCCTCACCCTAAATTCTTCATATGCAACCTCTCACATATATCCCTTCATACAAATCCAGCCAACATCTACACCAAAAATCCTATTCATACGTCCAACCTTTGAAACCTTAGTTTGCTTAACAACAACAATAATGTAACCTAAATTGCAGGAGGAGGAATCTCACAGCGGGAGAAGTCGCTGAATTTACTGGAGGAAGAGGAAGTCGGAGGCCCCAACAGCACCCAGCGGTAGAGAAGCAGAAATCGGCGATGATTTGCCCTAAATCAGCAGCAGACGGGCGGCGCAATCAACCAAATAGCAGTAGGTGCTCGAGCTCTTCCAAGAACTCCTGCGTCAGAATCGAAGAGAGAAGTGGGGGAAATTATTGCTATCGCCGGCTGGAATAAAGAAGATCGTCGGCCCTAGCAGGATCCAGCGACAGAACTCAGTAAGAGAGTAATCGAGAAGAAGAAGAAGAAGAGGAGGAGGACTTAGCGTTGTTGCCGTCGTCTAGAAGAAGGAATCGTCGAACCCTAGCGGAACGCTCAGCATCGTCGATGAGAAAGAAGAGGCGTAACCAGCCCTAGCTCGACGGGCTCTCCAGGAGGCAGAAATGAAGATGTGAATGAACTATCGAGCAGCTAAATAGAATAACGGAAGTATCCACCGCCTCTTGAATCCACCGCTCTAACTCTCCAGCATGCTTATTTCCCTCTATTGGCACACCAAAATGCCTATTAGCACCCCAATTTCTTTCTTTCAATATTTCTATTAGCACACCAATTTTACTATTAACTAAGTTTCATTTTTTTTTTGAACAAACTTATTTTATAGTTTCATCTCATTACATTTTACTATACGCACACCAACTTCATTTTATTTTAATGCGTATTGAAAATTGGGTCGTTACAAACTCTTCCGCTCTTATAGGAATTTTCGTCCTCGAAAATACGGCACTCTATCAGTTCTATTATGACTTCTCATGTATATTCACAATAACTTAGTTTTTATAATTCCAAACACAATACCCAATAATTGACTTAGTCTTTTCTAATCTTTATTCTTGCTTCATTTATCTTTTGTAACATCTCCTTCAAAACTACATATTGTATAAAGGATCTGGCCAGAATCCCAGATACATTATATAGAGCGAAGGTGGAATTACAATTCCGCCTACATAATCGTTTCATTTTCTACTTGTAGTCACTTATTGCTTTCAATTTCCATCCTGAGTTCATTCAAACTCTATCCTTTAACTTTCGTATCTATATTTATCTATCTAATTCACTTCACTCTTTTTCTTTCATATCTCGACACACGCATCAAAAACTCAATAATACTTAATTGACATTCATCAATAACTAAAGTCATAACTAATCTATCCTCATATTATTTTCTTTTATCAGTACTCGTTGTTTCTAATCTATTTCGTAATTTCAATTTTCACATTAAGGTACAATAACAAACTTCATGACTTACAATTCGCATCAACTTATCACTTTGCAGACTTCTTACTGTCCTTCTAACTAAACATTAATCAGCTGCTATGTCCAATTCTCTCAAGTTCATATCATGTGTACTTATTATGTACTCACTACAACAAACTTCTGGCAAACCTGGCTCTGATACCAAATTGTGAGGCCCCTATTCAGACCCCACATAAAATCTGTATCAAAACTTATTTTCATTTCATTTATGCCAGGATGTTCTAAAAGTAAGTATAGTGAATACAAAATAAAACACATAATAAAAACTTCATACCTTAGCCTGATCTTTATTTTTCTTTCTTCACTGGACCACTTTGATTTCTTAAGGGTCTTCAGGAAATGTGCATCTTCCTAAAAAATGAAGTCAACGGGTTTAGTCATAACGAATATGACTAAGCGAGTAACATACCTCTTTAATTGTTGTACATGCAAACAAGAAATATCAGTATCAAAATGCATACAGTTCTTTAGGTTCTTCAAGTTCTTTATAATCTTATATTCCTTCAAGTTCATTTCATCGAATATTCTAACTTTCTTCATTCACGTTCATCTTCGTTCATTCTTATATTCCTTCTTCAGTCGTATCTCTTATGAGTCACTTTCAATTATCAGAAGCTTTATTCACCTTTCATTATCAGATTCAATTTGCATTATTATAAAGGATGACATATTCAATAATGTAATAAAATGTTTACTTTTCAATTTCTTGTATTCGTTTCGTTTCTTCGTAACTTCTATTCACATTCAGTCTTTATTCGTTCACGGTCGTTTCATTTCTTTTATTAAAAATCTTTTCATCAATTTCAGTGTACAACATGCTATAACGTATCAAACAGAATCATTTCGTTCATGCTTATCAAACATTTTATCACTTCAGTTTAACTTTCGGAATCAGATTTTATATTCTTTCGAATAATAGCTCATTCAGTTTGTTTTCATTTTCTGAATCAGATTTCTCGTTTATCTTTCGTTTACTTTAATTCGGAAATCATATGGGTTGCTGTCGATTCCCTTCTTGGTCTTCAACGATCTCTTGGCCTTCAACGGCCTCAGGCCTTCAACGGCCTCAAATAATTTCAAAAACACATTCCACCGTAGTGTATTCACACCCCCACTACGGCTACTCGGTTAACCCTTATCATTTCAAATTTTCTTATGCATCGATGCAATATTTTCTTTTATTCGACTTTTATCTTGTATTAATGTTCTGATTCACGTACATAAATTTAACATTCGTATTCAACCTTCATATCAGGTATCAATGGTTTTATTCAAATAGTTCTCTCAACATGTATTTCATTGCTTAATACGTGTTACTTTTGATTCAACCTCTTCTGGAAATTCTCATATTAAATGTGAATGATTTCAACATGTATTTCAGTAAATGCGAACGATTTCAATATCATGTCACTATACAGTCACTAAAATATTTTTAGTATAACAAGCTACTCATGTATATATGAAAATACTTCAAAACAATGCATAATTAAAGAAATAAGTACTCACATTGGTTCTCTTTTTCCCTTTAATTATGTGAAATCACTGTTATAAAACGCCATCCACGAAAATATCTGAAATGTTGAAATATCTTTTAATTTCTCAAATAGCATAAAGTGGCTTTCTAAGACGACCAAAATGAACTCCATGACTCAAACCCTAACCTTCAAAAGGTACGGAAAAGGTCAGCCAATAACAAATCTCGAAACCCTCAAAAGCGATCACTAATCGCTCAAAAAGTAGCCAACAGTAGCACAAGTTCACATCTATGTTTAAACTCTAATCAAAGAGTCGGTCAACACAAAACATGAAGAACTCAATTTCCCCTAAAGCCCACAAATTTCAAACTTCCA
The DNA here is from genome assembly GCA_033032865.1 of Dactylorhiza incarnata. Taxonomy (NCBI): domain Eukaryota; kingdom Viridiplantae; phylum Streptophyta; class Magnoliopsida; order Asparagales; family Orchidaceae; genus Dactylorhiza; species Dactylorhiza incarnata. The sequence continues at coordinate 872,036 of JAWHQI010000203.1, read as the reverse complement.
CACTCATTAGTTAATAACAACAAACCCTAACCTAATCACATTCAATTACATTCATCATAAAACCTCATAAAAACCCTCACCCTAAATTCTTCATATGCAACCTCTCACATATATCCCTTCATAAAAATCCAGCCAACATCTGCACCAAAAACCCTAGTCATACATCCAACCTTTGAAACCTTAGTTTGATTAACAACAACAATAATATAACCTAAATTGCAGGAGGAGGAATCTCACAACATGAGAAGTCGTTGAATTTACTGGAGGAAGAGGAAGTCGGAGTCCCCAACAGCACCCAGCGGTAGAGAAGCAGAAATCGGCGATGATTTGCCCTATATCAGCAGCAGACGGGCGGCGCAATCAACCAAACAGCAGCATGTGCTCGAGCTCTTCCAAGAACTCCTGCGTCAGAATTGAAGAGAGAAGATGGGGAAATCATTGCTATCGCCGGCTGGAATAAAGAAGATCGTCGACCCTAGCAGGATCCAGCGTCAGAACTCAGTAAGAGAGTAATCGAGAAGAAGAAGAAGAAGAGGAGGAGGACTTAGAGAGGTTGCCGTCGTCTAGAAGAAGGAATCGTCGAACCCTAGCGGAACGCTCAGCATCGTCGATGAGAAAGAAGAGGCGTAACCAGCCCTAGCTCGACGGGCTCTCCAAGAGGCGGAAATGAAGACGTGAATGAACTATCGAGCGGCTAAATAGAATAACGGAAGTATCCACCGCCTCTTGAATCCACCGCTCTAACTCTCCAGCATGCTTATTTCCCTCTATTGGCACACCAAAATGCCTATTAGCACCCCAATTTCTTTCTTTCAATATTTCTATTAGCACACCAATTTTACTATTAACTAAGTTTCATTTTTCTTTGAACAAACTTATTTTATAGTTTCATCTCATTACATTTTACTATACGCACACCAACTTCATTTTATTTTAATGCGTATTGAAAATTGGGTCGTTACAACGAGTACTTGCAGGAGTTTACTCGGTTGGGTCGTTACGCGGGGATGACCATGTCAGACGATGAGGAGAGTGGTAATCTCTTCTATCAGGGCCTGTGATAGAATTTAAGGCAACCTCTGATAGCCTTAAATAATGCGGGGTTCAATGAGTTAATTGAAGGCGCTCGAACATTGGAGAATGATATGGAGCGAACCCAGCGCCGCAAGGTCTTGGAGGCAAAGCATGGAGAAAGTAAGCCATCTCAGTCTCAGGGCAAGTCTGAGAGGAGTTGGTGGAAGAAAAAGCCCCGTCCTTTTAGGACTGGCGAGAGGAGCGGTGCAACTTCTGGAGAGTTCCGTTCCAAGGGACTAGTGACGTGCTACAAGTGTGGCAAGGTTGGCCACATAGCTCAGTTTTGTTTTGAGGGTTGGAGCTGAGCCAGAGCAGAGACAAGAGCAGTCAGCGCGTTCCGGTCCTAGTGTTGGGGAGAAAGGGAAAGCGACAGAGTCGAGTGCTTCTCATTTCCCTCCTGTGCAGCCTAGAGCGTACAATCTCGGGCAACAGGAAGCGATTCGTCAACCCGACATGGTGACATGTATGAATAGTTTAGAGTTTCGTTCGATAGCTTTAAACTGTTTACGACCTTTCATTTTGTTATATGCGTGTTAGGCTTCGTGCTAGTTTCGGGCAACCCCTCTAGAGTGTTGTTCGACACGGTAGCGTCACATTCTTTTCTCACGGAAAGATTTATCCGGAGAATTGGTGTTGAGACTATCGAGACAGAGGTGGAGCTTAGCGTGCGCATGCCGAATGGGTCTTTCATGACCACTAGAAGGAAATGACGCATTGTTTTGAGAATTGGCGAATGTGACTTTGAGTTGGTAGCAGCAATTCTACAACTAGCCGAATTTGACATCATCCTGGGGATGGACTGGCTTGTAGAGCAACGATCTAGTATTGACTGCCTGTTGAAGGTGGTGACCATAAGGAGTGAAGGTAGAGTGGGGGTCAAGTTCGAGGGCCTATGCAGAGTGGCTTGCTCCCTGATTTCTGCCGTGCAATTGGTGCGTGCGGTGAATCAAGGAGGTGAGGCATTTATTGCTTTGTTGGAGACTCCCTCCGCAAAGCTGGCAATCGGAGAAGTGCCAGTGGTGGAGGAATTCGAGGATGTGTTCCCCGAGGAGCTTCCGGGAGCACCTCCTCAGCGTGAAATTGACTTTTCAATTGAGTTGGTGCCGGGTGCGAGGCCGGTGTCGCGTCCTCTATTTAGGATGGCACCGAAGGAACTGGCCGAGCTAAAGGTGCAGTTGCAAGAGTTTCTCGAGCAGGGGTACATTAGGCCCAGCTCCTCGCCATGGAGTGCGCCGATGTTGTTTGTTAAGAAAAAGGATAGTAGTATGCGGCTGTGCATAGACTATCGTGAGTTGAATAAATTGACTATCAAGAATAAGTATCTGATTCCGTGAATTGATGATTTGTTTGATCAGTTAGTGGGGTTGACGGTGTACTCAAAGTTGGACTTGAAGTCGGGCTACTATCAGTTAAGGATTCGAGAAGAGGATGTTCACAAGATGGCATTTGGGACGAGGTATGGTCATTTGAGTTCTCGGTGATGCCGTTCGGTTTGACGAATGCGCCATCAGTGTTCATGGATTTGATGAACAGAGTGTTTCGGCAATACCTATATTTTTTCGTGGTAGTGTTCATCGATGACATCCTAGTGTATTCGAAGTCGAAGGCGGAACACGAGTCTCATCTGAGATTAGTGTTGTAGACTTTGAGGGAGAACCAGCTTTATACAAAGTTCTCAAAGTGTGAGTTCTGGATCGGGAAGGTGGCATTTCTGGGTCACATGATAAACGGTGATGGGGTGGCAGTGGATCCTGCAAAGATTGAAGCCATTAGAGATTGGCCTGTACTGAGAATCGTGGCGGAAGTCCAGAGTTTCCTTGGACTAGCCGGTTATTACAGAAGGTTCATTGAGAACTTTTAGCAGATGGCTTTGCCCCTAACCACTCTTACCCGAAAGGACCAAGAGTTCATGTAGACGCCGGAGTGTGCCCGTGCGTTCGAGACCCTGAAGGAAAGATTGATGTCTGCTCCAATCCTATGTCTTCCTAGTGGGACTGAAGGATTTCAGATTTTCAGCGACGCGTCAGGTTGTGGTTTGGGTTGCATGCTGGTGTAGCATGGCAACGTGATAGCTTATGGGTCGAGGCAGCTAAAGCCCCATGAGAGAAATTACTCTGTCCACGACTTTGAGTTGGCGGCGGTAATTTTTGCGTTGAAGTTGTGGCGGCACTATGTGTATGGTGCGAAGGTTGAAATCTTCACAGACCACAAAAGCTTGAAGTATCTTTTAGATCAGAATTAGGATCTCAATATGAGGCAGCGTAGGTGGTTCGAGGTCCTTGGGGACTACGACGTGGCGATTCAGTATACGCCATGCAAGGCCAACGTGGTGGCTGATGCCTTGAGTAGAAAGTTGATGAGTAGTAAAAAAATATGTATTTTTAGTATAATTATTAGTATAGTTTTAATTAATATTGTGAATTTTCTATGTAAATTAATGAATAAATTGCTTCTTTTCATTATTTCCTTACTAACTTAGTTTTATTTTTGTTTTTACAGATTTTGGCAATTTTTGTCAAGTCACGCCCCTGAGTCACGCCCGTGACCAAGGGCGTGTAATTTTAAAACGCCAACTTTCCAGCTGTCAACCAAATCCAGACCAAATTCCAATGACTCGACGAGTCACGCCCGTGACAATCCAAGCCACGCATGTGAACTGCTCTTCTCGATGGATAAGTGCGCCATCCCATCGTCTCGACGGATTTTCACCAAGTCACGCTCGTGACTCTACAAGTCACGCCCGTGATCCAGCAAAGTCATGCCCGTGTACAACCTTATTTTGACGGGGGATCCTTCAAGAAGGCGGCCGTTAAGCCGGAGCAAATGTCACGCCCCAGGGTCACACCCGTGACCACAAGACACCCCCGTGACCCAGGGGCGTGTAAAAATAAAATTTTGGCTATAAATAGAGGGGCTCGGCAGAAGAAATTTTCATCCAAATTTTGAGTTCTTGTTAGTGGTTTTTGAGTTCTTTTGAGTGAATGTGAGTTTTGTTTATGCAATTAAGTTTAAGTTTGTTTGTAATTTTTGCCTTCCTAGTCTAGTTGTAATGCTTGTTTTAGAAATAAAATATTGTTTTTCTCATTTGGATCATCTTCTTCTTCAATTTATGTTAGTGTGTGTGTGTGTATGAGAATAGTTATTGCTTTCATAACTTAGGTTTATTTCTTTCATAACTTAGGTTAATTGCTTTCATAACTTAGCTTAAAAGCTTTTATCAAAATAGTTTATTGTTTTTCTTTTAACGCTTTATTTACCGCTTTCGTTTAAACGCTTTCTTTCGTTTTTCCTTTTTTTTGTAACATAGCTTTATTTCAGTCTTTATATAACTGCTCTATACCACCCCCGTCCCGAATGAGAGGCTAAGTTTCTTTAGCGCTTGATTAAGATGGTTGGGACGGATACTATTACTGCTTTTATATAAGTCTTTTTATTTCCCTTTTTATCCGCTTAAATTATTAAACATGTATTTTCTAATTATTAATGCCGTCTCCATTCCGATGAGTTGCTAATTTCCTTTAGCACACGATGTCAAAGAGCATTGAGACAAATAAATAGTTTTCTAAAAAATAAAATAAAACATATCTTTCTAAAAATAATTAAACGAGTTTAGGGTTTACCCGAGAATAACGTTGAGTGGAGCCTCATAATCAATGTGTGGTTTTCATTTCCGTTTTCGTACACTAGTTAGCCGAGAGGCTCGTGCGTACGGACTGATTGCTCATGGGTAAAGAGAAGTGCGCTCTACCCTCGAGAGAGGATGAGGTAAGTCTCCTGAATTGGAAGTAAAAAACCCAATAGAGGGGTTCACAACATAAAGCGAGTATTAAGGAGATTCGATTAAAGAACGAGAGTTCGGTCGAATATTCATAATCTCAGGTGGGCGTACCCTCGAAAGAGGAGCGTTCATAATTATGGAACCTCCACGGCCAAGCCGTTTTAATGTTTTGAAAAGTCATCTCTTTTATTTCTAAAAAGGAATTACTATTACCCCCCCCCCCCCCCCCCCCCCCCCCCCGCGCGCAAAAAAAGGAATTACTATTATTTTATCATATATATTAAAAATATAAATAAAAATAGAAAAAAATAGAAAAAGCCAAAAATATATAATACTTTTTTTTATTAGTATATGACCCGAGGAAACTCCTCGGACGATTCGAATATCTCTTTTGACCCCGAAATTGAGCGCAAACTTCGTGACTGCCTCCGACTTCGTGATCAAAACTTACTCGAATTTCCCGAAGAGTCTGTCAGAGATACTTACGCTGAAGCTATGACCGATCAAATTCCAGATGCGGCCCCACCACGGACCATGGCATACTATGTCAGGCCAAATTTGGAGGATACCTGATCGAGTATTACACGCCCAACAGTGGCTAATAATAATTTTGAAATAAAATCTAGTATCATTCAAATGGTACAACAATCAGTACAATTTGACGGGTTGCCAGATGAGGATCCATACTGATGACGCTATTCGTTTATGCTTATTTCCATTTTCGCTGCGGACGAAAGCCAAGGCGTGGTTAAGTTCTCTCCCCAGAGGATCCATAACCACGTTGGCACAATTGACAAAAAAATTTCTAACAAAATATTTTCCTCGGTCTAAAACCGCTAAACTACGCACCGATATCACCTCTTTCATTCAATACGATTCTCTCTCTACGAGACTTGGGAGCGTTTTAAAGAGTTCTTGCGTAGGTGTCCTCATCACGCGCTGCCGTCCTAGCTGCAGGTCCAGACGTTTTATAATGGCTTAAATTTTTCCACACGATAGATGATAGATGCGGCCTTCGGGGGAACGTTAAACAACAAAACCCCGGAGGCCGCCCAAGCTCTGTTCGAGGAAATGGCCATGAACGCCTATCAATGGAATGAGCCTAGATCGTGACCTAATAATCCAACCCGGATATATGAAGTGGATGTCACTTCTCACTTAGCCTCTCAAGTCGAAAGGTTAAGTAAGCAAGTGGCAGAGATGACTTTTTCCTCCTCCACTCCCGCTTGAGCTAATACTAATAATAATAATAATAATTTTGTCGAAGAAACTGTAGATTACCTAGGCAACCCAGTTAGGCCCCCCTTCAACCCTAATAACAATCCGTATAGTAATAATTATAATCCGGGTTGGCGGAACCACCCAAATTTTTCCTGGAGCAATCCTAATAAAGCTCAGAGGCCCCCAATTGTGAATCCGCAAGGATTTCCGAATGGATTCCAGCCTCCACCTCCAAAACCTTCTTCGCTCGAAGATATTTTTGCTAAATACGTCGCGTCCACCGATTCAAATATTCGGAATATTACCGGATCGATTAAAAACTTGGCAAAATTAGGTTGGACAGCTGGCAAAGATGGTCTCTGAGTGGCCATATGGATCTCTACCAGGGAACACGGAGCCGAACCCCAGAGAAAATGCCAACGCCATAAACCTTCGCAGTGGCAAGGAGGTAACCTCCCCATAAAATATTTTTAGAAGATACCCCCCGCAAAACGATTCAGCCTCAACGACGCCTTAACCCGAATATGCGGGAAGTCGTTAAGACTAAAATTATAAAACTCCTTGATGTGGGGATTATCTATCCTATATCCGACAGTACGTGGGTAAGCCCCGTACAAGTCGTCCCTAAACAGGGCGGTATAACGGTCGTGGCCAACGAGAAAAATGAATTGATCCCAACTCGTACCGTTACGGGTTGGAGGGTGTGCATCGATTACCGAAAACGAAATGATGCCACCAGAAAAGACCACTTCCCGTTACCATTTATTGTTCAAATCCTGGAGCGTCTCTCCGATCATCCTTTTTATTGCTTTCTTGATGGTCTCTCGGGATTTTTCCAAATCCCTATTTCCCCCGAAGACCAAGAAAAAAAACTTTTACTTGCCCGTTCGGCACCTTCGCATATCGAAGGATGCCGTTTGGCCTCTGCAACGCGCCAACTATATTCCAACGATGTATGCTGGCGATATTCGGCGAGATTATAGAAGATATAATGGAAGTCTTTACGGATGACTTCTCCGTCTTTGGAAACTCTTTTCAAAATTGTCTGAAAAATTTAGATAGAGTTCTCCAGCGGTGTGAAGAGACAAACATAGTTTTAAATTGGGAGAAATGCAACTTTATGGTCCGAGAGGGTTTAGTCCTCAGCCGTAAGATTTCTTCCAAGGGGATGGAGGTCGATAAGGCCAAAGTTTCCATAATTGAACAACTTCCCATACCTTCGAACGTAAAATCTATTCGAAGTTTTCTCGGCCATGCGGGGTTTTATCGGCAGTTTATACAAGATTTTTCTAAAATAACAAAACCGCTAACCCACCTCCTGGAAAAGGATTCCCCATTTATTTTTGATAACGCCTACGTAGAGGCATTTAATTTTATAAAACAACAACTTATCAACTCTCTTATTCTGGTGGCGCCAGATTGGTCTCTTCCGTTCGAAATCATGTGCGACGCAAGCGATATTGCAGAAGGAGCCGTATTAGGTCAACGCATTAATAAATATTTTCACCCAATCTATTACGCTTCTCGTACACTCACATCCGCACAGGCTAACTGCACCACGACGGAAAAGGAACTTCTTGCAGTCCTATTTGCCTTTGATAAGTTCAGGCCCTACGTAACACTTTCGCAAGTAATCGTTTTCACTGATCACTCCACCCTAAAATATCTTTTGACCAAAATAGATGCTAAGCCCCGCCTGCTTCGATGGATCCTCCTGTTACAGGAATTTGATTTAGAGTTTCAGGATAAGAAAGGGCCTGAATATTTGGCAGCCGACCACCTCTCACGTTTAGAACACCCCGCCGCAGAAGCGCTCCTCGAACCCAAAATTGACGATCGATTTCCTGAGGAGCGCCTCTTAATTATAAATAATATAAAAACTTCTTCCATCCCTTGGTTCGCAGATTACTCGAACTATTTAGTTGCACGGGTCCTTCCAAAAGATTTTTCGACTCAGCAAAAGAAGAAATTCTTTTCTGACTTACAAAACTACTTTTGGGAGGAACCCTTTCTCTTTCGCGTCTGCGTGGACCAAGTGATACGAAGATGTGTTTCAAGCGAGGAGGGTGTGCAAATATTGCGACACTGCCATGAGGGGCCGGCTGGCGGGGCATTATCAAGCCAACCGGACCGCGCGGAAAGCATTAGAGGCGGGCTTTTATTGGCCCACTCTCTTTAAGGATGCTCACACTTTTGTGAGTAAATGCGATAGCCGTCAGCGGTCAGGTAACATCTCTCGTCGTGACGAGATGACCCAAAACCTTTTTCTCAAATGCGAAATTTTTGATTTGTGGGGCATAGATTTTGTAGGCCCCCTAACTTCTTCTTTTAATAATCACTATATTATAGTGGCGATCGACTACGTCTCTAGGTGGGCGAAAGCGTAAGCTCTGCCCACCAACGACGCGCGAGTCGTCGTCGTCCATTTTCTGAAAAAACTATTGTCTCGCTTTGGCACGCCCCACGCAATAGTAAGTGATAGGGGTAAACACTTCTGCAATGCCCAATTTACAAAAAATTTATCTAAATACGGCGTCACGCACAAGCTCGCCACTGCCTATCACCCCCAAACAAGCGGCCAAGTAGAGGTAGTAAATCGCGAGATTAAACGCATTTTGGAGAAAATTGTTTCTTTGAACAGGAAAGATTGGTCCATCAAACTTGACGACGCGTTGTGGGCATATCGTACAACATACAAGGCCACTATCGGTTGTACGCCCTATCGCTTAGTCTACGACAAAGCGTGCCATTTACCGGTAGAGTTAGAGCACCATGCTTTTTGGGCCTTAAAATTTTTAAATCTCGATTTGAACTTAACCTTCAAGAGTAGGAATTTCCAACTAAATGAACTCGATGAATGGCGTGCGAACGCTTATGAGACTAATAAATTTTATTAGGAGCATTCTAAGTTCTACCATGATCGCAAAATAAAATTTTCCAAAACATTTATGTCAGGCGATCTTGTCCTTCTTTACAATTCCCGCCTTCGTCTTTTTCCGGGTAAGCTAAAATCCTGATGGTCCGGCCCCTTTGAAGTCAAAGAGGTTTGGTCGTATGGGACCGTTCTTATCTCCCACCCCGAAAAAGGCAAATTTAAAGTCAATGAGCATCGTTTAAAACTTTATATTGCGTGCAATCTAGTGGGCGATACTATCGAATCCTTAACCTTCCCCAATTTATAATCTCACCATGCCAAATTCGTCAAGTTACATGATGGTAAACAAAGTGCTCGTGGGAGGCACCCCATATTTATCTAATATTTTATTTTGTTTTGTTTTTTTATATATTTTTACAGGGTTTCTTACGACCTCGCTAGCTTTACCTCAGGGAAGCCTCTTAGCTCCCTCTTTCCTTTTGTCCATACTGCACTTTTATTTTCTCTTCTTCATACTTACATTACAACATTGGGGACAATGTTGGGTTTTAAGTATGGGGGGGGGGGGGTTTACCGTTTTCATTTAAACAAACAAAATTTTTTCAAAAAATGTTTTATTTCATCTTGCCTACTTTTGTAAAAACTACAAAAAAAAATTTCATCTTGCCTACTTTTGTAAAAACTATAAAAAAAAGTTTAAAACCACAAAATTTTCAAAAACATGTTTTTTCCTTTTTTTTACTTTGTCGTAGTACAAAAATGCAAAAATCCAAAAAAAAAAACCCTACTTTACTTTTATTCTTAAAAGCATTTAGTTTCGAGAATCTCTGTTTGTGGCTTTTCATAATCGCTAGTTTTACTATTTATTTGTTTATCTAAGATCGATAGATTTAAACGTTCAGGGTTATGTTTTAAAGAATATCTTGTGTTTTTAATTTAAATAGAGGCTTTGTTTTCAAGCACTACTTCTACTAGCTAAAATAGAGACATGTGTATTATGTTGGCAAAACAACTTTAGCCTGCAATTATCCCTACTTTATGTCTTTAGGAATCTAGGAATATTCAAATCACTAAGGTTGATCTCAAACCTTTTTTTTATTATTCTAGAATTTCTCTTGAAAACCCCTTGTATACACCAATTTAGCATGGCAAATAAAAAATTAAAAGAAGAAAAAGATCTTATGTCAATGAGAATAAGATTTCGTTCCGTAAACATAGGCATTGGGTTAATAAAAACAAATGAATTAGTTTCCCTCGTAAAACACAGGGACACCAAAAAAAGCTAAAATGAAGGGGTGGACGAATAAAAACCATCAGACCTAATTCAAAAACTCTTCTTTTTGCCAAGGCTTTTTACCCCTTTTCCCTTAGCCAAATTATTGTTTCTAGTTTTAATTCAAAAAATCATTTTAGAGCATAATTAGTAACTTATATTTTTCCTTCACGTTTCCTTAAACAAAGGTTCTTATAATTTTGATCTAATTTCGTTTACTAATGATTGCAATTTTGTTTGCTATTTGGTTAATTAAGAAGACTTTTGGCTAAGACATTTCTTTCTACTTAAATCATTTGCATAATTTAGTACTTAACTCCTATTCCTCTGAATTTTTATTTTTCAGTCTCTTATGATTAAAATAAAACGATAGCTAAAAATTAGAACTTATGTTAATCCCGTATAGATCTCTCTTTCTTTTGCTCTGGAATAGCAAAAGCTTAAGTATGAGGGTATTTGATTTGTAGTAAAAAAAAATTTATTTTTAGTATAGTTATTAGTATAGTTTTAATTAATATTGTGAATTTTCTATGTAAATTAATGAATAAATTGGTTCTATTCTTTATTTCCTTACTAACTTAGTTTTATTTTTGTTTTTGCAGATTTTGGCAATTTTTGTCAAGTCACGCCCCTGAGTCACACCCGTGAACAAGGGCGTGTAATTTTAAAACGCCAACTTTCCAGCTGTCGGCCAAATCCAGACCAAATTCTGATGAATCGACGAGTCACGCCCGTGACAATCCAAGCCACGCCCGTGAACTGCTCTTCTCGATGGATAAATGCGTCGTCCCATCGTCTCGACGGATTTTCACCAAGTCATGCCCGTAACTCTACAAGTCACGCCCGTGATCCAGCAAAGCCACGCCCGTATACAGTCTTATTTTGACGGCAGATCCTTCGATAAGGCGACCATTAAGCCGGAGCAAATGTCACGCCCCAGGGTCACGCCCGTGACCACAAGACACGCCCGTGACCTAGGGGCGTGTAAAAATTAAATTTTGGCTATAAATAGAGGGGCTCGGCTGAAAGAATTTTCATCCAAATTGAGTTCTTGTTAGTGGTTTTTGAGTTCTTTTGAGTGAATGTGAGTTTTGTTTAGGAAATTAAGTTTAAGTTCGTTTGTAATTTTTGCCTTCCTAGTCTAGTTGTAATGCTTGTTTTAGAAATAAAATGTTGTTTTTCTCATTTGGATCATCTTCTTCTTCAATTTGTGTTTGTGTGTGTGTGTGAGAGAGAGAGAGAGAGAGAATAGTTATTGCTTTCATAACTTAGGTTTCTTGCTTTCATAACTTAGGTTTATTGCTTTCATAACTTAGGTTAAAAGCTTTCATAAAAATAGTTTATTGTTTTTCTTTTAACGCTTTATTTACCGCTTTCGTTTAAACGCTTTCTTTCGTTTTTCGTTTTTCTTTTTTTTTGTAACATAGCTTTATTTCAGTCTTTATATAATTGCTCTATTCCACCCCCGTCCCGGATGAGAGGCTAAGTTTCTTTAGTTCTTGATTAAGACGGTTGAGACCGATACTATTACTGCTTTTATATAAGTCTTTTTATTTCCCTTTTTATCCGCTTATATCCGCTTAAATTATTAAACATGTATTTTCTAATTATTAATGCCGTCTCCATTCCGGTGAGTGGCTAATTTCCTTTAGCACACGATGTCGAAGATCATTGGGACAAATAAATAGTTTTCTAAAAAAATTAAAATAAAACATCTCTTTCTAAAAATAATTAAACGAGTTTATGGTTTACCCGAGAATAACGTTGAGTGGAGCCACATAATCGATGTGTGGTTTTCATTTCCATTTTTGTACACTAGTTAGCCGAGAGGCTCGTGCGTATGGACTGATCGCTCATGGGTAAAGAGAAGTGCACTCTACCCTCGAGAGAGGATAAGGTAAGTCTCCCGAATTGGAAGTAAAAAACCCAATAGCGGGGTTCACAACATAAAGCGAGTATTAAGGAGACTCGATTAAAGAATGAGAGTTCGGTCGAATATTCATTATCTCATGTGGGTGTGCCCTCGAGAGAGGAGCGTTCATAATTATGGAACCTCCACGGCCAAGCCGTTTTAATGTTTTGAAAAGTCATCTCTTTATTTCTAAAAAAAGACTATTTTTGTCTCAAGGTAATTCGACTTCGAGCGCTATCTTTATCATCGTTTAGATCTCTAGTTATACGCTTATTATCATTTTCTTTTAAAAACCCATGCTAAAAACTTATTCCGATAAAATAATAGTTCGTTCCTCAAAGTAGCTATAATCAACACAATCCGCGGAAATATACGACGTCGATATTTTCTAAAACAAAAATATCATGTATTACTCGTGATAAGGTATACTTGTCTTTATCAAATGATTAATTTGGATTAAAATTTAAACAAACACTTTTCAAATCCAAAACTTACAAAACACTCCTTTTCTATTTTAAAATCAATAGAATTCGGCGTTGTAGCCGAGGCGTAATCGTCAATACTTCAAAAGAAGAAAAAGACCGTTACTTCTATCTTTCGATAGGATAACGGTTAATTTCTCAAAGTAGAAGTACTTGCAAAACTTCTCGAAAGCACCCGCCTAATTCTAATCTCGTCAAATAAAGGTTAACCAAACACACAAAAAGAAGAAACCCAAATATAAATCATCAAAAGTACTCCATTCATCCAGGAAGTACAAAGATGTACTTGGATTTGAAGAAATCCTTTTGGTGGCCTGGTATAAAGCGAGATGTAGCTTTGTATGTAAGCCGATGTCAGACGTGCGCCTTAGTGAAGCCTGAATGCCAAAGGCCGGGTGGATTCTTGAAACCACTTCCTATCCCCGAGTGGAAATTCGACGACATCTCCATGGATTTTGTGCATTGTTTGCCTCGAATGCGGCAAGGTAACGATGCAATTTGGTTGATTGTGGATCGCCTGACCAAGGTAGCCCACTTCATTTCAAATCGAAAGGACGATAGAGTGGAGAAGCTCGTGGAACTTTATATTCGGAACATTGTGCGGTTGCACGGAATTCCAAAGAGCATCGTTAGTGATCGCGATGGACGATTAACGTCCAAGGACTAGAGGTTAGTGCAACGAAGTTTGGGCACAAAATTGAAGTTTAGTACCGCTTTTCATCCGCAGACCGATGGTCAAACGGAGAGAATGAATCGTACGTTGGAGGACATGTTGAGGATGTGTGCTCTCGATTTGGGTAAGAGTTGGGAAGACCACCTCTTCTTGGTGGAGTTTGCCTACAATAATAGTTTCCAGGCGAGTATCAAAATGGCGCCATATGAGGCTTTGTATTGAAGGCGGTGTCGAACACCGATGTCTTGGATAGAGGCGGGAGACACCCAGCTGTTAGGAAAAGAAGTGGTGGCAGACGCTTGTGAGTTGATGCGAACGATCCAGGAGCGCATGAAGGTTGCTCAGGATCGACTGGCAAAGTATTTTAATGCGCACCACAGAAATGTGGAATTTCTGGTAGGTGATATGGTCTACTTGAAGATCAAGCCGTTCAAAGGCATTTTGCGAATTCGGCAACTCAAGAAATTGAATCCGAGGTATTTGGGTCTGTTTTAGGTTACAGAGCGCATAAGCGAAGCTGCCTATCGGTTAGCGTTGTCCGCGGAGCTAAGCAGATTACATGATGTATTTCATGTTTCGGTGCTGAGGAAAGCGTTGGTGGAGCTAGAAGATGTTGTTGAGTCTTTGAAAGTTCCCATAGCCAAAGATCTGAGGACAATAGTTCGACCGGTTTGCGTGGAGGATTCTGAATTCCGATGGTTGCGGAACAAAGAGGTCAAGCTGGTAAAAGTGCGTTGGGATAGTTGCGGACGAGATGAGTTCTCGTGGGAACACGAGCAAACGATGCAGGATGACTTCCCCGGAAATGTTCAATTCAGGTATGTGTGTTATCTTGTGCTTTCGTTAACATCTTAAATTTCGAGGACGAAATTCTTTTAACGGGGGTGGATTTGTAACACTCGAAGTGTCGTTGAGCGAGGAGGCTGGAGTGCCTAGGGCTTGTACAATACTTTCTGTACCTGGGAGCTAGCACCGGCGCTAGGTGCTAGCGCAGGCGTTAGCTGTCCCTGTTGGAACATGGTCTTCCGCATCTCCTAGGTTTGAGAATAACAAATCCTATGTGTATTTGATCTTGTGTGTTTAAGTGTGCAGGATAACAAGTCCACATGACTCAAGGATAACATAAGAATGCTGCGCCAAAATTTGAAGCCAAAATTCCAACATGCCCGCTAGCACCGGCGCTAGCGCTAGCGCTAGCGCTAGAGTGGACTTGAGAAAATCTCGGAAACAATTTTAGATGGTGCTAGCGCCAGGCGATAGCAGCTAACGCAGGCGGTAGCAGCTAGCGCAGGCGGTATCTACTAGCGCTGGCGGTAGCGCGGAGCACAAGAGGAATGGCGAAATTGTTTCCCCGAATAAAAGATTCGCACACACAAAATATTGCCTAATCTGAGATAGCGCCGACGGTAGCGCTAGCTCAAAATACAAGAGGAATCTCAGCAGAGTTGCCACGGATTGAAGATTCTGCCGCGCAGAATATGTCCTAAAATGGGATAGCGCCGGCGGTAGCGATAGCGCAGGCGCTAGCTCCAAGGCTATAAAAAGGACCCATTGGCTCCGTCTTCTTCATCCTCTTGAGATCCAGAGTTCCAGAGCTTCGTGCCACAACATAGAGAGGAAGGTTCAGAGAGATACTCCCACAAATCCATGAAGGCTTAAGGAGATCCGTGGAGAAGATTTCAACACGCGTCATCATCGTGACGAAAGACCACATCGACTACGATCATACTCTGCGTCTTCGTCTACTTCTCCAAGAGATCCACAAAGAGGGAGTTTTTATATTATTGTTATTTATTTTACATCTTTTCTTATTATCGTTTAGTGAACTCGCCTCGTGTTGGCGACTAGGTCTGGGTAGGACTTAGGGCTGAAATTTGCCTCGTGTTGGCGACTAGATCTAGGCTAGTTCTAGGGGGTGCTCGAGGCCACATCCGGGGAAGGATTGGCTAGAGCGGCTTGTGGCCGAATCCGGGGAAGGATAGGCTAGGGCCACCGGTTCGTGGGGATACGAGTCGGGATAGAAAAGAAAAAGAGTTTTATTATTCGCCTTCGATTTCTAGCGTCATAGAAATCTAGTTTTGTAATCATTTTTATTAATAGTAAATCATGTCACTTTTGGTATAATAAAAATGTTTTGTTCTTCATTTCTCTAAATTGTTTATTATCCTCTCTTTCATTATAAAATAATTTAGATTGTTATTCAAAATCACTATTTTGATCCCTTATTATTTCAAGTATTACAAAATATAAGTAAAAGTTTTTAAAACCCTTATTCACCCCCCCCCCCCCCTCTAAGGGCGCCTACCGATCCAACAAGTGGTATCATAGCTAGGTTATTCCAAATCGGCTTAACAACCGGGAATAATGATGTCTCATGATCTCGCTTCTACTAGTGGGGTAAATTTTTATGAAGAAGAAAAATCTCTTAAACCACCGTTATTCGAAGGGAGAAATTATAAAGGATGGAAAATATTAATGGAAAAGTTTATTAAAAGTTTAGATATCAATGCATGGGATATAGCAATAGTTAGACCAGCAGATGAATCAAATAAACAAGAGTGTCACCTAAATGCAAAAGCTATGCATTATGTTTTTTGTGCTTTATCTCAAGATATTTTCAAATTAATATATTGTTTTTCTAGTGCATACAAAGTATGGAAATTTCTTGAAGAAATGTATGATTCTCCTTCTACAGGTATGGAACAATCGCAAGAACCGAAGAATATGCAAGCTTGCACAAGTCTTCAAGAATGCTCCTCTCATGACGGATCAATGGAGCACACATCTAATGGAAGAGAAGAAGAAGTATTGTGTTCGGAAGAGGAGTGCCAAAAAGATGTCAAAGAAATGATATGTTCAAATCATGCCTCTCCCGAAAGCAATGTAAGGAAATCAAATTCTATCTTTTGTACTTCTATCTCTTCATTACAATTGCTTCAAATTACAAAGCGCAAACTTAAGAAATTAAAAAATGCAAATTGCAAATTGCGCTTAGCAAAAAAAATTTAAAGGCAAAAATTAATGAACAATCAAATTCAAATTTATCTAGTTCTATCCATGGTTACTTAGTTGAAAACACTACACCTTGTATGGAATTTGATGACTTAAAAAAATGCAAGGAACTTGAAAAGGAACTTCTTTTTATAAAAGTACAAAATAAAAAATTATGTTTAGAAAATTCATATTTGGAAAATGATTGTGCTAAGTGTAAAGAATATAAAATTGAAATTAAAGAGATGGATGAAACATTTGATGAATATAGAAACAATTATCAAGATCATATAGATTCAATTATTTCAACCCTTAAAAATAGCACAATCGCTTATAATAAAGCTAGACATAATTTAAAGATTAAAAATGATGAATTAAAATCAAAAATCAACTTGCTTATGAAAATTGTAAATACAAATTCACAATATCAAACTATATCTAAAAACAAGTTGAAAATGAATATGAACATCTTAACTAAGTTTAATAATGGGAGTAAGGAACATAAAGGATTTGTAAATCAAAATCAAAATCACCATTATTTACAAAATCGTGTTTCTCCTAACTTAAAAATAAAACTACACAAATTTCCTATGAACAACACTTTTAATAATTATTACAATCATAATCATCAATATAAAGATAATCTCAATGGAAATTTGATGAATAAGAATAACATTAAACCAAGATTTGAATGGAGACCCAAAGTTAAAGATGAAACACAAACTCCACTCAAAAGGGCTCATTCACTTCCATCACCTCAAAAGCAAACACGATATTTTTGGGTACCCAAAGGAACCATCCCACATGGTCCCCTTTGGATACCTAAAACTCTTATTCATTATGTATCATCAATTGCATGAAGTAGAACCCCTTCAAAATGAAATATACAAAGTTCTACTTCATGATATGCTTTCATGTCTTTTAATTTTTCTTGTTTTCTTATTTCTTTTGAACTATCATGTCATGGTCATCCTATACAGTATTAAAAATATGATTTTTTTCTCTTAAAAGCTTAATATGTTTATAAAATCAAATTGATCAAAATTCAAAATCATATTTTATTTTGATGACCTATCTTTTATTCTTATATTCATTTCTTCTAAATATCTTATATTATCCATATGAATCAAACTCTAAATTTGCTATAAGATATTTCAAATTAAATCCGGTTATTAGGCTATTAAGATTCTTAGCCTTCACCAACAAGTGGTTTAGTGAAATAACTTGATCTAAAAGAAAATTCAAGATCTAAATAAAAGCTCAACTTTCAATATGGTTGTCATTGTTCACAACAAAAATTATATTGTGTTCACTCCTTGATGTCAAACATGATCTAAACCATCACTACTGTTCACCTATCAAAAAACACACATATATATATATTCAAAATTCTTAATTAAAGGAAAATCACTAAAATGTATTGAAAGAAGTTATCTTCATAATGAATATTGAATTCACAAACACTACTATGATCTATTGATGTCCTTTCATAAAATTGTCTAACATCATAAGTCATATCAAAAGTCTAATAAAATGAACTATTTCTATCACATTTATGTGAATTATAATTGATATATTACCGGATGACAATTGATATTATAATGGTTGGTGTATATTGTGATTTATTTCTAGTTTAGACCTTTGAATCATCTTGATATCAAATCAAATAAAATCGTCACTCCATTATAGGTCTATAAGTTGAAACATTGTATCAACAAACCTTGGTATAACATTAATCTCAAACTTATCATACTAACATTGTCGCCTAAAGAATATTTGTGTCTATGTTAGGCTTCATATGTTTACCAAGACATATAGGCTGGGTATTCTCATCTAGGGCTTATCCATGGTATTCCTGTGCATGAACATTATGGTTAATCACTAAAATCATGCATATTTGATTTGTTCATTCATGTCATCTCATGCAAAGTTTTGTTGGTAAAGTCATATACAAAATCGCTAATGTTTCATGAAATTTGCACTATCTAGACATTTCCTAAAAATATGAAATTTCAGTATGAAACTACTGTTTGGACACTTAATCAAGATCAACAAACAAAAATTTCAAAATCATCAAAAATCGTGTACTGTTTCCCGCGCTAGCGCCAACGCCGGCGCTAGCGCACCTATGTGTTTTTCTGTATTTTTAAAATTTTGAAAAATCCCTAAAAATATATTAATCTATATGTACTATTCATTTCTGCACTTTTTGCTTTTATTACATTTTTGAAAAATCAAATACAAAAATACAAAAGCCAAATTACAAAAAATATGTTTTGCCTTTTTTTTGTTTTTTGATTATTTGTTTAAATTCTATTCCTAAAAGCAAAAATCAATTACAAAAATATAAAACAAAAACAAGTATCAAAAAATTATTATTTTGAACTTAACTTTTCAATTTACATGTATCTTGTGAAAGGGTGACTTGGGCTATCATCCCATCATATCACCTAATACCGTGCGAACCTCTCACAAGGTAGTCCTCGGGAAGTCCAAGATCAATCTTATGAGTTTAAACTTTAATTCAAAATTATTTCTCAAAAATATCAAAAAATACTGTATGGACTTTATTGAAAATCAAGCATGATTTAACCCATCATTTAGAACTTCTATGATGTTATAATTTATCTTTTCAAACTACTTTGAACATTGCTTTCATCATGCTTTGATATATTTATTAATATGTGCATCAATTATATTGAAAGTTGTGTAGAACTATGCGTAGCATGCCTCTAAGTATGAGTAAATGTTTTATGTTTGATAATGATCGCTATTCACTCACTTTTGGCATTGTCTACTTATGTGTTTAATCTAAGAATGCTTGTGTATGTTATGTAATAGTACAATGAATTAAAATTGCACAAGTATCTTACCCACACAACCTTTACTTGCACTTTTAAAAGTTAAGAAAAGTGGTTATATTTTTCATATATTCTATTGGTTTGCAAAACAAGTGTATTTGGAGAACTTTGTACAAAACAAAATCATAAAATAAAGTGACAAAGATAACTCTACCAAGCACTACTTGAACCTCCTGATAAATCTTAATAAGTGTTGTGAGGTTGAGCACCTTGGAAAGAATAGTAAAGTATCTTGTGCAAATCAAATCTTTCTTTCAAAATAAAAACCACTTATTCTTAAGTACACCGGATCACTAGTTTCAATATTAAAATAAAATAAAATATGTGATCCCCCAAGCACTACTTTTCAGGGTGCACCCTGATAAGTCTTAATGAGCATTGTGTGTGCAAAGCACCTTGGTAGTTGTACATTTTTTTGTGCATTGAAGTGTGTGGACGTAAAATTATTTGTGTTTTATTGTGCTCTTACTTTACATATTACTTGTATTTTTGATTAAAACATTTGCTTACACTACTCAAAAATACACTTATGTGCACATCATTATCTTCCATAACACTTCTTCTCATGAGTATTGGATCCTAATGCAAATTCTATACTACTCCTTATTTATGAAATGCACTAGATAACCTAGCATGCTCTCTACAATGTTTAGTATGTTTTGAAATTGTGAATTAACATAACATTGTAGTACTTTCTTTTTGATAACATTATTTCATGCTTGGTTACTTTATAGTTAAACTTAAAAGATTTTACTTGAACAATGATTTACAAAAACATCTTCTTTATGAAATTTAACTCACATCTTTTTATGGATCATCATTGATTACAATAAGATGTTTCTTGTATTTCAATAAGTCTTCCGCATCATAAACCATATAATTGTTTTACCTTGCGCTTTCATGCTTATTTAAAGTCTTTTATTTTGTGTGCATCATCACTTGAATCTTCAAATTCCTTTCTTGCAACAAGTGGTAGACTTGCTTGGTAAACTTTATATTGGTTGGATTTTTTTTGCTATAAAACTCTGATTTATTTCTATGAAAATAATCTTACGCTAAAAACTCTGATTTATTAATGGACTTCAAAATAGCTATGTGAGTGCTTTCATAAATTCAAATAAAAATATAAATCCATAGTCTATGTCATTAGATTTAAAATGCTTAAATGTTTCCAATAATTATTATCCATGACTTCATATCTCACCATAGCGGGGGCGTAGGGTTGTAGACATTAGATAACCTTATCTCTAGTCATGTCTTGTCCTTAACCGGGGAGGGTTCCAGTGGGGCCTTGCGAGGCACTGGGGGGAAAGAGTGTTAGGTTGAGTTTTGTCTAGTGTTTGCATATGGGACTAACACCCCAACCTACGACATGATTGTAGATCCTCATGCCCATCCGTCACTTAGTACGGGGCTAGGGTGTAGACATATTGTCTGGGTAGTTTAGTTACTTGGAAATCATTACATTTTGTTTATGCTACAAACTCTGATTTATGAAAATGTTGAGATACTCAAACTCGGATCTATTTAAATGAAAAGTATTCTAAAACTCCTTATCATTTCCTTCTCTACAAGCTCGATCATGCTTTTATCTTCTTATCAACTTTTTAGTGGTGTCTCCTTACCCGATTTTGATAATAACAAAAGGGGGAGAACTAACATGATAAATATTAATCTGCTATAAAAATATAATGCTTAATCAAAATGATAGCTTACATATTAGGAGAGCATTCACTTAGGGGGAGCATGTATTTAGGGGGAGCAATTCTAAATGCTAAAATCATAAATTATCCTAAGTCATCACTCTCACACACACACAAGAATGTTTCTTCATGCTTATATATTAATGCTTTGATTTATCATTAATGGATTTGTTATTATCAAATGGGGGAGTTTGTTGGAACATGGTCTTCCGCATCTCCTAGGTTTGAGAATAACAAATCCTATGTGTATTTGATCTTGTGTGTTTAAGTGTGCAGGATAACAAGTCCACATGACTCAAGGATAACATAAGAATGCTGCGCCAAAATTTGAAGCCAAAATTCCAACATGCCCGCTAGCGTGGACTTGAGAAAATCTCGGAAACAATTTTAGAAGGTGCTAGCGCCAGGCGATAGCAGCTAACACAGGCAGTAGTAGCTAGCGCAGGCGGTATCTACTAGCGCTGGCGGTAGCGCGGAGCACAAGAGGAATGGCGAAATTGTTTCCCCGAATAAAAGATTCACACACACAGAATATTGCCTAATCTGAGATAGCGCTAGCGCTAGATCAAAACACAAGAGGAATCTTAGCAGAGTTGCCACGGATTGAAGATTCTGCCACGCAGAAAATGTCCTAAAATGGGATAGCGCTGGCGGTAGCGATAGCGCTGGCGCTAGCTCCAAGGCTATAAAAAGGACCCATTGGCTCCGTCTTCTTCATCCTCTTGAGATCCAGAGTTCTAGAGCTTCGTGCCACAACATAGAGAGGAAGGTTCAAAGAGATACTCCCACAAATCCATGAAGGCTTAAGGAGATCCGTGGAGAAGATTTCAACACGCGTCATCATCGTGACGAAAGACCGCATCGACTACGATCATACTCTGCGTCATCGTCTACTTCTCCAAGAGATCCACATAGAGGGAGTTTTTATATTATTGTTATTTATTTCACATCTTTTCTTATTATCGTTTAGTGAACTCGCCTCGTGTTGGCGACTAGGTCTGGGTAGGACTTAGGGCTGAAATTCGCCTCGTGTTGGCGACTAGATCTAGGCTAGTTCTAGGGTGTGCTCGAGGCCACATCCGGGGAAGGATTGGCTAGAGCGGCTTGAGGCCGAATCAGGGGAAGGATAGGCTAGGGCCACCGGTTTGTGGGGATACGGGTCGGGATAGAAAACAAAAAGAGTTTTATTATTCGCCTTCGATTTCTAGCGTCATAGAAATCTAGTTTTGTAATCATTTTTATTAATAGTAAATCATGTCTCTTTTGGTATAATAAAAATGTTTTGTTCTTCATTTCTCTAAATTGTTTATTATCCCCTCTTTCATTATAAAACAATTTAGATCGTTATTCAAAATCACTATTTTGATCCCTTATTATTTCAAGTATTACAAAATATAAGTAAAAGTTTTTAAAACCCTTATTCACCCCGCCTCTAAGGGCGCCTACCGATCCAACAGTCCGTCGAGTAAGACTCTTGTTTCGATGGTGTTCGTCAAGTTGAATTCATCGAGGCGGATTCATCGAAGGGAATTCGTCGAAGATCTAGCGCCAGGCTATAGCATTTCGTCGGGTAACGAAGTTCTGTCGGGCCGTGGAAATAATCTTCGTCGGAGGGTTTTTGTCGAGTGGATAGCGCAGGTGGTAGCGCTAGCTGACAGAACCAGATCCGCAAGTAGCATTTTTTTGGGCGCTCGATCATCTTAAACTTTGATCCAATGGCTCAGATTAGGTCGTCCAAATGTCCTAAATAGGTCAGAGGATTTTCTTTCCCATTCAACCATGTCTTTTGGTGCTTTTGGAGGCTAAGGAGAGGAGGAGGGTTTGGAGGAAGAAGAAGACTAGATCCGCCATTGTTGGAGCACCGGAGCTCCGTTCTCCGATCCGAGACAAGATCCATGGAGAGGGCACAAAGACACCTGTTTCTATCCGTGCCTTTCAACCAATCCATGGAGAGAAAGAGAACTCTTAGGGTAACGACATCTCTCCTCCCGGTTTTAGGATGCGTGCATGGCATCATTGGTTTTACCTTCTCTTTTCTAGAATTTATGGCACCAGATCTCTCAAATGAGAGAGGTTTGGGTCGCCTTGGTTCAAAAAGAACCATCCTCGACATTTTTTTGCACTAGAGATCCGCTCCGTTAGTGGATTAGACATTGTGGGTGAAGCCGAAATCGCGACCGATTGTCTGATTCGGTGATGTTGCTTAACGTGCATTTTAGGGATTTTGTTAGAAATCTAATGGCGGCGAAAACGTCGTATATGTTGCCCTTATGTTTCGTGTGAGAACGAACATTGGTTTGAAAAGGGTAATCTTGTGCGTAGTGAATGGCTTGTGAAGCCGCTTGTATGTGAAGGCGTGACTTTGTCTTTGTGGTCGGCTGGCTAGCCCGTGAATGCTTGGATTCATGTGGGGAGAGTGTCCCGGCAAGACAAGTCCCCTTTTGGGCTAACTGACAAGAACAAGTATGCTGATGCACCCGATGGCAAGATGAGCCATGTAAGGGGTGAGGTATCAGTGGAGTTCTTGGCTTTTGGCTTAGTGATTCTGGCGAGAACAAGTATGCTGATGCGCCCGTTGGCAAGATGAGCCATGTAAGGGGTGAGGTCTCAGTGGAGTTCTTGGCCTTGGGCTTGCACGCACGTGGGGAAATGATATGTACCCTTGGTTTGTTGTGAAATGATGATGTGTGTTATTATGTTAGAAGAATACACGCCATAGGGTGCCTTGGGTGAAACCCAGGTTTGCATAAATGCTGCATTGTTAGGCCCCTTACTTTTATTGCTCAACATAGAAACGTTGATGATGCTTGTGACACTCATGTCTGTCGTTTTTTATGTTAGTATTGTTGATTACATTTGCATACGAAGTGCTGACTTGCAGGGTGATGTAGTTCCCCAGGGTCCGCTAGGACAGCCGGGAGGAGGGGTGTTGTTACACCGTTGTTGGTCAGCCAAAGCTGACCCTCATTATACCACTCTTTGTGATTTGGATGCAGGGAAAGGATCGCATGTTGGACCTAGCTCGCCGGCCAAAAAGGCCTAAGCTTGTTGAAGTGCACTTTTCCTGTTTGGCTATGTTGTCTTTACTTGCTCCGGCTTGCAGGCCAAGGTAACATAGGATTGTTATAATCTTTTGGACATTTTTCTATGCCTTGTTTGATGACTTGAGTATGAGTTTTATAAGGCCTTAAGGCCGTGGTACTCTTATGTAGATATGGACAACTTCTGTGGCTTATTAAATGTTTCCGCTGCGTTTGTTCTGAGTTTTGAGATGGTTAGATCTGTATCACTTTTTAATACTAAAGCTGTGGCGATTATATGTTGTGGGGTTCCGGACGGACCTATATTATATAGTCATTGCAGAGGAGGTGTTACATGCGTACAGCTCGCATCATGCTGAGTATTCATAACACGGAAGGGGTCTTGGAAAGTGTACACCAAGAACACAGCCCAATCAGTCTAGAGTCTAACTGTCAGCTTCTGTCAGTGTCACGACTAGAAAGCCCGTAGACCCGCCACAAGTAATCCTCCATCCAGGATCATTACACCACCATGTGTAAGACATGCACATTCATGTAATTCCCATGCATAACCTGTGCTATCAAGCACCCAAGGACTCACTGAAGGAGTCTTCTCACTTTTCACATCATGGCAGTTCAACCGATGCTAACTAGCATCCAAGGCCCCCAACAACCGGCCTCCCAACATATCACCATAAGATATAACCATATCATATAACCCGCATCAAGCCATCAATTCTACCCATACTGAGTTATCATAACTCTCGTGCAGTGGCGAGCGCAAAACATGGAAATTACTCTACTCGATCCTCCAGGACTACTTGTGGTCACAGTGTCATATTAATATTCTACCAATTTAGTAAGCTCGCACATAACACCAATAAACAGCCCTCATGCACCGATCACAACGTGCTTCAACATAATCAAAGGTATCAACCTTATTGAAGGGTTATCACTAGTCTAACTATCCAATAGATTTTCACGTGATATGAACATTAATTCATACATGTGCTTTTCTACGATTCCACATAAACTAACAATTGAAGATTGATTTAATGAGACATCTCAACAGAATAAATATGAAATTATTATCACAGGCCCACACTAGCGTGTACTTGATTCATACGAAAGTTCGGCTCAATCGACCTTCACATTCAGCACTTATATCTCCTTCAAGTTATCAAATGAAACGATAATATCTCTATTATTACTTATCTAAAATTATGAAATCCAACAGGAGTGTGCATATTGTTCTCACAAGTCTAATTATCCGATAGATTATTAACCGATGGAAGCATTTACGTAAACGAGTCCTCTAAATTCTTCATTCAATTGTGCATCAAAATGCCCCATTTCAAGATCATAAAATTCATCTACACCTCCCCCAACTGACATGGAAATCCAAGACTCCTACCACACCAAAGGAGGAGAACCAAAAGTTCTCTATTTGCTAGCGCTGGCGATGTCGACGAGAAGCTCACCCTTCCCATCGATGTTCGCATAGCTTTTCTCCGTCATCATTTCGACCCGCTAGCGCTGGCGGTAAGGCTACCGCCGGGCGCTAGTGTTTTTACTATGCCCCCTTCCCGTCGATCTTAAGTGTTGATGGAAAGTTCTCCTTTCCCGTGGACAAGTCGACTCGCTAGCGCCGGTGGTAGCACTACCGTCGGGCTCTAGTGATTCGATCAACTCACCTTCTCGTCGATCTAAAGAGTCGATGGGAAGTTACCCCTTCCCGTCGGCCCATCGACATGCTAGCGCCGGGCGCTAGCTAACAAAAAGCAGATCCTTTGCCATTTTCTTTCTAGACATCTTCCCTGGCAGCCCAGCTCCAAAACACATACAATTTCTCTCTTTTCCTAATGGTTGGGCCTTCACCTCTATTTATGTGTGTATAAGCAATATGATCTAAGTCAATAATTGCTGCCAAAGTTCTAATTTAGCCCCTTTTTACCTATACTATTCATCATCTTCGCCAATTATGAAATTAGGGCATTATACCTTCTCTCCCCCAGTACTCCCTCATATGACCATGGATTTTCACAAGATCAAATCCAATCTCTTCCTTTTGGAGAGAAGAAGTGATTGAAGGAACTTTCGCGGCAATCGGTGCCCTAAGATGAAAGATCTGGTTTGGTCTTTTCCTAAGAAGCTCCAATAGCTCACAAGCCAAGCTCTTTTGAGCTCAACACCTCTCCTAATTTTCTCTACGATCTTGCACCAAGGGAGAGGGGTCGGAAGTCACCTTATTTTTTCGGCCATGGTTGGAGCTCATCTTCATGGCGGCATGGTGGTGGTCGGCCAAGCTCCAATCTTTCTCCAACCTTGCTCTTTCAAAGAACCTAAATTAACCCCCTTAAGGGATGAAGAAGAAGATGAAGAAAAAGAAGGAGAATTAGAAGAAGATGAATTGTCATCTGATCAAGGTATTTCAGCCCCTTTGCTTAAGAGAGAATGAGGAGAGAGAGAGAGTGATGAGTCTCCATTATATACATGTCTTAGGACTCATTTAGGCTTAGTATCATGCATAGGTACTGCATATTAGGTTGATTATCGCTCATATTGGATTAGCTGTTCATTTGCGTAAATAGTACCTTCCACAGCCTAGTTCTGTGTGTTATCTCGGATGTTTCCCTTTTATTCTCTTTGGTGCATATTTTATGCCGCTGGGAGCATTGTTTCTAGGCCCCAGTGGGTATGTTTGAGTTTGCTGCAGGCACCAGGAGCTGGAATGCATTCCAGGGGGAAATCCCAGTGATTTGATGAAATTCAGCACCTGATTGTGTGCCATTGTTCTCGCACAATCAGGCACACGATCACATGATCGTGCGATGTTTTGGCCTATGCAAATTGCACGATCAAATGCAGATTTCTTCCAGGCTACAGGTTGCTCTCGCACGACCACATGCAATTCCTTCACGCACGAGCACATGCTCGTGCGCCTTGGTCGTGCGCGCTGTTTGACTGTCCGTCTATTTAAGGATCCAATCCGAGTTGCAACCTAGTTGGCCCGGATCCACTTCCATCTTCCGCTGTTTTTGAGGTCTGAAGGCTCCTCCTTCACCTCTACCACCATAGGAGACCATATCCGGGGATTTCCTCCACCATACTTCCATCCGGGACCGTTTGCAAGCATTCTCCGCCATAAGTTCAAGCATTCTTTGTCTTGGAGACCATAGAAGTGATGTGGATCGCTGGAGAGGTGACAACCTCCTTCGAGTCCGCACACCATCTGAGGGCCGAGCCCGGAGAGAGCCCGACAACCTCTCATTCCGGCCGAGAACCCAGGATGCGGTGACATCTTCTATTGGGTCTATTCTAAATCTTGAGCTTGTACTTCTTTTAGCTATTGTTGTAATGAACTCTTGTTATATAAATGTTATAGATTTTCTGCTTGATGTTCATGTGCAATGATGTTGTGGTTGTGAGAATTGCTTTTCTTTTCATTGTGATATTTTGAGTTACTTGTGTGTGAAGCCATCTAGCAATTGCTAGTGGTGATGTTGGCGAAGAGGTGAATACGACCCTCACAAAACCCCGCACTGTGGTCATTTCACCCACATACGAAAGCGCGGCATCGCGGCCGCTGCACTCACCCCCACTTTGCGAAGCGGTGCTTTTGACCCGTATTTCTCTTATTTCTGCAATAGCATAGGACACCAAGCACAACGCCCTTGTTTTTTTACTTTCTTTTACTCGTCGTGACAATCACCTCACTCTATTTTCTTGTCACCGCAACTTGCATTCCCTGAGAGATCGATATCTGGGGAGTTGCCTCCCACTACTACTTGCACGCGACTGGTGCACTTGCCGTGATGCATCAAGTTTTTGGCGCTGTTGCAGGGGAGTGCATGCGTGATGAGATTTGGGTTGTGAATCGATTATTTTCTATTGAGTCTTTTATTCATTTTAATTTATTCTTTATCAGGCTATTTTCTTCTTCTGTATCATGTGGGCGCATTTGAATATCCGATGTCGTTGGTGTGGGGACACATCCCACGCTAGTGATAGGTGTCCCAAAGAGTATGGTGTTGTTCAGAAACTGTATGGAGTCAATAAATCTTTTGAATACTCTACTGCGCCTCCGTTGTCGCACTTTTACGCGGCTGCCGCACCTTTGGTGCCAGCGAAGCCGGTAAAGCAGTGTTTACTTTGCAAAAGTAGAGAGCATGCCTTGAAGGACTGTGCTGATTATCGTCGCCAATTGGCGGATGACGATGAGCCGGATATCCGGATCATCCCATCTTCGAATTCTGCAAGCACAGCTCCTTCCTCTGATTACGTGTCACTTCCACCTTCACTTCTTGGAGGCTCTGGAATCAAAACGTGCATCAGTGTCCCTCATGACTTTGTTTCTGATGTGACCCACCATACCTCTTCGGTTCATGTACCACTTTGCATGGATTTGTGCCCTTGTGTGGAGAGTGAGCCCAAAATCTTAAGAAGCACGTCTTCTCCCACTACACATGAAACTACATCTATTTCTGATGTTATCACTGAGGTCAATTTGCAGGATGTTGCAGACCTGCACAGTGTCGTGCCCACTCTCATGGAGGAGGACAATCTCGATTTTGCTGAAGCAACCGTTTCGGTCCAGTGCGAGGAAGTCCAAGTTATAGAGGAGGCTATTGCGTGCGCTGTTGAGTCTAGTGAAATCTTCGATGATATCATCAGTTTGTCATTGCCGCACCCTATGGGGGATGAAGCCAGGATTATCCCCTCAGATGAGATTTCTTTTAGTTTTTCTTCCAATTTATTTCCTGACCCCCTTCCTTTATGTACAAGGATGCAGGATGCCCCTCCTCCGGTTGATCAGACCTTATACATGGAGGAGCCGAAAGCCTGGTGGGATGAGGAAGGTACAGTGAAGGAACATCTTGTTTCCTCATCATCGTTGGTGCTTCCCCTTGAGGATTGGTTACAAGGGGGCAAGCGGTTTTTCTTTGAAGACATAATACTGGAGGAGAAGATGAGAGCGAAAAAGGAGGAGATTTGGGGTTGGAGGCTGAGCATCCTACTTAATTTCCACCCTTACTACCAAGTCCCTGGACCTTTTTCTTTCATCAGTTGTTACTACTTCAAATCAGCCTATAGCTGATTTGTTTTAAGCTTGTAATAATAATTAGGATTTATTGACTTTTGCTTATTCCTAGACTTTATAAACTGCTTTAATACAGGTATTTGGTCAACCTTTAAGGACGGTAAACAAAAGGGCTCGTGGGAGACAACCCAATGGAACTTCCTAGTTCCACTTGCTTAGTTTATTATTCCAGATGTTCTTGTGTTTTGTTTTTGCTAACCTTTCAGGAACTCGGATGATTGTTGTGGAAGAGATTCTTAACGCCAATTCTTCCGGTATGCTCACTTCTGAGCTTGGGGTACACTCTCACTTTTCTCCTTAATTTAATGTTTAAAGAATCATATTTTAGATTATGCTTTCATGTAAGTCTGGGGGAGAGTGAGAACCAAGCACGTGCACGCACACACGCAATCCGGTAGTATTATTATTTTAGCTTTCAGTTTATTTCAGTTTATCAATTTTTATGTGGCACGCACTGTTGAAAATGTTGAAGTGTGAAGTTGGTGGTCTGGGAGGTGACCGCGCGGTCTGGTCTAACCGCACGGTCTTGCGGTCACCTCTGCGGTCTGACCGCCGTTCTTTGTGTCCAAGGTTGCCGAGGTGAGGCCGCGCGGTCTGGTTCATGTGACCGCGTGGCGAGCTGGTATTCAGTATGGTGAGGTCGTGCGGTCTGGTTCGTGTGACCGCATGGCGAGCTATTTTCTGTTCTGTGCGGGTTGAGCTGTTGACCGCACAGGGTTGTTGTTCGGATATCCGGCAGTCCGGTCTGGTGACTGTCCGAGTTCTTGGTTGTGCGCCCCGACTAAGGTTCTCTTAGTCGCGCGGTCTCCCTTTTGTGTTCGCAGTCTCTGGAGGAGGTCTCGTATATGCGAACGCTGGTGGTGGGCGTCATGACCGTGCGGGTTGTCATGGTCGCGCGGCTTCTTGGAGGAGTGGCAATCTCCTGGTTTGGGTTGAAGTCGGCGAGCTCACTAAGCGCAAAGCAATCTGCTGACCGCGCGGGTTGACCGATCTTGGTCGCGCGGTCAGGGCGGTGACTCTATCTCATAGGGTGGTGACTGGATCTGGTCCCACGCCTATAAATAGGAGTCACTGTAGCAGCAAAGTTATGGCACCAAGTGTAAGCTGAACTCGCGCATTGTCCTTGCGGTCTCATTTTTAGTGACCGGCCGGTTTGTTGATTGAACTTCCTTTGTGCAGCTTCTGCGGATTGTGTGGACAGCAGTGGTCACCTCTTCTTCTAATGTGTCCGGGCGGTCTTGCGTCTTGCAGTGCAGGTTGCTGGAGTTCGAGAGAATCAATGGAGTTCGGAGGTCACGGAGGTTCAGTTGGTGTTGTTCAAGTCGCCGGCAGTCTGTTTGCGCGGTCTGTTCTTCTAGTGGCGCGAACACCTTGACCGCGCGGTCTGGCGGCTTCAGTGTTCAGACCGCCAATTATCTTTTCTTTAGCATTGTATTTTCCTGTTGGTTTTGTGTATTGGCGAAATCATGTCTCGCCATGTATACCTCGCTCTGTAATGAAGATTCCTGCTATTATTTATAAAGATTGCTTTGTTTCATGTGATTCTGGTTGTTGGCTGTAACTTTAAGTTGTACGATTCCTGCTCACTCCTAGATCTACGGAAAATTTCACATGGTATCAGAGTCAGGTTGGAGTGGATAGAGCAGTGATCAACTTAAAGTTGCCATCGCCTTTGTGAAGAAGGAACCAGTGGTAGAGCCATGGAAGCAGGTTTTGCAAGAGGTCTTGGAATTGAGATGCTCACGTCGACTAACTTCAAGAAGTGGAAGTCATGCATGCAGAGTTATCTTCTGGGAGAGGACCTCTGGGAGGTTGTTGGAGGAGATAGTACGGAAGAAGTTGTCCTAGTTGGGGATAATGGTCATGAGGTGAGGAATTGGAGGAGGATTAATGTGAAAGCAGAGTTCACTCTAAAAATGGCAATATCACCTAACCTATTCGATCACATCTTAGGGTGTGGATCAGCTGCTGAGATCTGGAGATCCCTGGACGGGCTATTTAACAAGAAGAATGTAGCGAGGCTACAGTTCCTGGAAAATGAGTTGGCTAGGTCGGCTCAGGGAGATCTTTCTATCTCTACGTTCTTCCTGAAGATGAAGAACCTGTGCGCTGAGATTTCAGCACTAGATCCTGATGAGCCAATTTCTGAGGCGAAGCTAAAGAGACACATCATCCGCGGCTTGCGGAAGGAGTATGTTGCCTTTGTCACATCGGTGCAGGGTTGGGCAAATCAGCCGTCTCTGATGGAGCTGGAGAATCTGCTTGCGTTGCAGGAGAGCCTGGCAAGGCAGATGGCGGGAGTGTCAGTGTATGGGGGAGAAGGCGAGGTTCTCTTCACAGGGAAGAAGAAGAAATGGGATAAGAAGAAGATGACCGCTTGAGGCAATGGGCCTTCAACTTTTGGTCATCAGGAGAGGGGCTATGCTCCTAAGGCTGAAGGGAAGAAGAAGGGAGAAGGACCCAAATGCTTTAGATGCGGAAAGCTTGGTAACATCAGGAAGGATTGCTGGGTGAATCTTCAGCTAGGGCATGCTGCTGCAGGGAAGGAGGAAACTGAGGCCAGGTCAAATGATGGAGGATGGGGAGGAGCCTTCTCGGCTTCTGTCGGAGTTGCGGCTCCTATCAACTATCAGGAGGACTGGATCATGGACTCGGGGTGTGGTCATCACCTCACCGGGGACGAGTCGAAGCTTTCTTCAGCGCAACCATACTCAGGTAATGATGCCATCATAATTGCTGATGATACTGTGCATACTGTCGAGAATGTGGGGGTTGTTTCCTAAGGCAGTGATAGGGGGCCACTAACATTGAAGAGTGTCTATCATGTGCCAGGAATGAGGAAAAACCTCTTCTCCGTGACCAACGTTGTAGACCTTGGGTATCACGTTCTGTTCGGTCCAACAGAAGTGAGGTTTCTTCGAAATGTTGAGGCGGTAAAGGTGGATGTCGTTCATGTCGGAAGAAGGGCAAAAGACTTGTTCGTTTTATCGACAAGTTCTTATGTTGACAAGATGAGGACAAATGATAGTGCCGTTATATGGCACGAGAGGTTGGGGCATGTAGGGATGGATAAGCTGAAGGCTATGGCGATAAAAGGTCTAGTCAAGGGCCTGCCTAATCTATCTTCCTATGGTGACGGTCATGTTTGCGCGGGATGTCAGTTCGGCAAGTCTCATCGACTGCCGTTTGATAATTCACAGACAAGGAGTAGTGTGTCGTTGGAGTGTATCCACGGTGACTTGATGGGACCGACTGCTACCCCAAGCCTCGGAGGCAGCATGTATATGCTGGTGTTGATCGACGATTACACCAGATATATCTGGGTCTATTTCTTGAAGGAGAAGGCGGAGGCGTTTGCCAAGTTTGTGGAGTTCAAGGAGCTAGTGGAGGGTCAGCTAGGTCTGCGGATAAAGAAGCTGAGGACTGACAACGGGGGGGGGGGGAGTTCACCTCTGGTGAGTACTCTAGTTTTTGCAGGAAGGCAGGCATCCGTAGAGAGCTTACTTGTGCGCATACTCCACAAAAAAGCAGAGTTGCAGAGCGAAAGATTCGTCATCTGACGGAGACCTGCAAGTGTTGGCTGCTTGCCAAGAGTATCCCAAGGTCCTTCTGGGCAGAGGGAATGTCTTGTGCCGCCTACATCATCAACAGGATGCCTCTCAGTCTCATCAACATGTTGACACCGCATGAGATGATGTTCAAGGAAAAGCCAAGCGTGGCACACCTTCGGGTGTTTGGTTCCACCTGTTATGTGCACATTCCAGATGCACTTCGGACGAAGCTAGATGCAAAAGCTAGGAAGCTAGTCTTCGTGGGATAAGAAGATCAGAAGAAGGGCTGGAAATGCATGGACCCGGAGACGCGGAGATTTGTTGTATCTCGCGATGTTGTGTTCGACGAGGTGACATCGTACAAGGGAAGTTCTGGTGTTGAGTTACCAGAAAGCAGGGTGGAGGAGCTGGGGAAAGGTGTGGAGAATCTTCAGGTGGAGCTGTCTTTGTCACCAGGTGGTCCATCCATTTCTAGTTCTGAGACGGAGGCTTCTGGATCAGGAAGCAGGGGGAGCGATTCTCCTAGAATGTCTGGAAGGGGAGCTAGGGAAGAAGCAGCTGAAGATAATGCGAGTCAGGAGAAGGTGTTGAGGAGATCGAAGCGAACGATCATTTCCCCTGATCTATACAAGAGGAAACATGGTGAGCTTTGTCTCGTGTTTCTTTGCTGGCCCCCTGGATGAGCGGTAGCCGTCAAGCTTTGAGAAGGCCAAAGGCGTGAAGCAGTGGAACATAGCTATGGAAGAAGAGATGGCAGCTCTTGAGAAGACGGAGACTTGATCTCTGGTGCCCAGGCCCAAGGGTATCACCCCTGTGACATGCAAGTGGGTCTATAAGCTCAAGAAGAAGGCAGAAGGCAGTATCAAGCGATACAAGGCTCGCCCTATGGCTCGTGGATTCTCGCAGCAATACGTTGAAGATTATGAAGAGACATTCAGTCCGGTGGCGAAGATGACTTCAGTTCGGTTCATTATTGCCTTGGCGGCATTTTATGGGTGGGCGATTTGGCAACTCGACGCCAAGAATGCTTTATTTTACGACGAGATTGACAAGGATATCTTCATGATCCAGCCGCCATGCTTTGTATCTGAAGATTTTCCAGACTATGTCTGTAAGCTGAAGAAGGCCCTGTATGGGTTGAAGCAAGCGCCGAGGGCGTGGTACGGGAAGATTGCAGAATATATCCTATTCTGTGGATTCAGTGCTTCAGATTCTGACTCAAGCTTGTTTGTCAAGAAGAACGGGGAGCTTCAAGTCATCGTGCTACTTTACGTCAACGATATGATCGTGACGGGGAATTCAAAGGAAGAGGTAGCAAAGCTTCGGGTTGAGCTATCTATCAGATTTGAGATGAAGGACTTGGGTGAACTTCACCATTTCCTTGGACTCGAAGTGCAGAGGAAGGAACGTGGAGTGCTAGTGTCCCAGGCTGGATATGCATAGCAAATCGTGGAGCGATTCGGCATGAAGGATGGGAAATGTATTTCTACACCTCTGGAGAAGGCCATGAAACTTTGGAAGGATGAGGGGAGGATTCTGGAAGATCTGATTGTGTTCCGAGCTCTGGTTGGGAGCTTGATTTATCTGACGATCACTAGGCCGGATATTGCGTATGCAGTTGGCAGGGTGAGTCGTTATATGGTGGAACCACAGATGCCTCATCTACTAGAGGCCAAGAATATTTTGAAGTATGACAAGGCGACTTCGGATATGGGTCTCCTATATAGGGGGGATGCGGGCTTCGAGGTGCATGGGTACATGGATATTGATTACAGGGGAGATTCAGATGATCGGAAGTCGACGTCTGGATTCATCTTCATGACGGGCCCTACGGCTATATCATGGCAACAAGAAGCAAGATTACGTGTCTATCTCTACCACGGAAGGGGAATACAAGGCTTCGGCCTTGGCAGCTCAAGAAGCCATCTGGCTTAGGAGGTTGGTTGGAGATGTCCATAAGGAGGTTCGGGGTCCGACTCTCCTCCGCGGCGACAATGAGAGTGCACTCAAACTGGTTACTAATCCAGTGTGTCACGTGAGGACCAAACATATCGAGATCGAGCATCATTTCATTCGTGAGAAGGTTCTGGAGGGGTCTCTTTCGGTCGAGCATGTTCGGAGTCTGGACAACGTTGCTGACATATTCACAAAGGCGCTGGCAAAGGGGTCGTTCACTCGGCTGAGGAGTTTACTTGGGTTGTTTTCAACTTCCCACTTAAAGGGAGAGTGTTGAAAATGTTGAAGTGTGAAGTTGGCGGTCTGGGAGGTGACCCCGTGGTCTGGTCTAATCGCACGGTCTTGCAGTCTCCTCCGCGGTCTGACCGCCGTTCTTTCTATGCAAGGTTGCCGAGGTGAGGCCGCGCGGTCTGATTCATGTGACCGCGTGGCGAGCTGGTATTCAGTATAGTGAGGCCGCGCGGTCTGGTTCGTGTGACCGCATGGCGAGCTGTTTTCTGTTCTGTGCGGGTTGAGCTGTTGACCGCACAGGGTTGTTGTTCGGGTATCTGGCAGGCCGGTCTGGTGACGTCCGGGTTCTTGTTGGTGCGCGCTGACTAAGGTTCTCTTAGTCGTGCTGTCTCCCTTTTGTGTTCGCGGTATATGGAGGAGGTCTCGTATATGCAAACACTGGTGGTGGGCGTCATGACCGTGCGGGTTGTCATGGTCGCACAACTTCTTGGAGGAGTGGCGATCTCCTGGTCCGGGTTGAAGTCGGCGAGCTCACTAAGCGCAAAGCGATCTGCTGACCGCACGGGTTGACCGATCTTGGTCATGCGGTCAGGGCGGTGACTCTATCTCATAGGGTGGTGACTGGATCTGGTCCCACGCTTATAAATAGGAGTCACTGTAGCAGCAAAATAAAGGCACCAAGTGTAAGCTGAACTCGCGCATTGTCCTTGCGGTCTCTTTTTTAGTGACCGGCCGGTTTGCTGATTGAACTTCCTTTGTGCAGCTTCTGCGGATTGTGCGGACAACAGTGGTCACCTCTTCTTCTAAAGTGTCCGGGCGGTCTTGCGGCTTGCAGTGTGGGTTGCTGGAGTTCGTGAGAATCAGTGGAGTTTGGAGGTCACAGAGGTTTAGTTGGTGTTGTTCAAGCCGCCGATAGTCTGTTCGCGCGGTCTCTTCTTCTAGTCGCGCGAACACCTTGACCGCGCGGTCTGGCGGCTTCAGTGTTCAGACCGCCAGTTATCTTTTCTTCAGCATTGTATTTTCCTGTTGGTTTTGTGTACTGGCGAAATCATGTCTCGCCATGTATACCTCGCTCTGTAATGAAGATTCCTGTTATTATCAATAAAGATTGCTTTGTTTCTTGTGCTTCTGGTTGTTGGCTGTAACTTTAAGTTGTACGATTCCTGCTCACTCCTAGATCTACGGAAAATTTCACACACGCATACTGCACCCACTATGCATGCACTTACTTGCGAGTGCTACCGTGCCAAATTTCCTTTTGGAATGGAGCCAGGAAGTCAATTGTGTTAGCTAGGAATTGTGGTTTTGAGTACGATGTTAACTCCAGTAGCGTTCTAATCGAATACTCATATTTTACATAGAATTTTGTGTATAAGTTATTTCTATTTTCATGCTTTGTATCTTTATGCTTATCTAATCTAGTAATTAGAGTTTTTATTTTACTCAAAGCATGAACCTGTGTCAATCTACCGGTAGTGTAGGTGAATTGGTATCGAACGCTAGATTCGTATTTCTCGAGTCGGGAGAAAGAGTTATCTTTCTCGGTGGCTAAGATCTTTCCCCTAACGACTCTCGAAACATAGGCACCGGGTAGTTCTAACTCATTAGCATGATGTAGGCCATTCCATGGACCGTTTGAGCTTTGAACCAAAACCAGAAAGTCACCCTTGCTAACCAATTTTGTGCCTATCCCACCTTTTCTGTTTAGCTCCACCGCACTCGCTTAAGCCAAGATTACCAAACCTGTATGCGCACGTGTTTCGAGCCTTATTGTATAACTGATTATTGTGTTGTGCTGTTATTTATGGATACACATTTGGATTGCTTAAGTTGAAAAAAAATATAAAAAAAGTATTTGTGAGCTGAAAATTGAAAAGATTAGCGCTTCAAAAGAGAAAAAAAATTTGAGCTTTATATTCTAATTCAGAAATTCTGAATTGTTTGATAGGAATTACTTTATATTGGGTGTTGGCGATGAACACATCAGCTTTATTTGTTGCCAGGGTTTACAAATATTGCTCAATTGTGTTAGGTGCGTTAGCCTCCGAGTTTATCATTGTATATCCTACCGCAACCTAAGCCACATATTTACCCGAAAGACCTATTGACTTGTGTGTAGTTTTACCTAATGCTGTGGAGAGAGTGTGAAAGTGCGAGCTTATGGCTCCCGACACCGATGGATTTCGGTGGAGTTAGTTCTGTATCCCGTATTTTTTGAAATACTCGTCTGAGCGTGTCTCTACATTCTCCCCACACGTGACTGGCACATCACACTTGGTTCAGCTTTTATGCACATGATTATTTGATTTCGCATATCATTCCTAGCCACAATCACCTTTCTAACCCTTGTTTTTCCCGTCCACCGAGAGTCGTTTACTCGGGACGCGCAAACATGTAAGTCTGGGGGTGTGATGAGTCTCCATATATACATGTTTTAGGACTCATTTAGGATTAGTATCATGCATAGGTACTGCATATTAGGTTGATTATCGCTCATATTGGATTAGCTGTTTATTTGCGTAAATAGTACCTTCCATAGCCTAGTTCTGTGTGTTATCTCAGATGTTTTCCTTTTATTCTCTTTGGTGCATATTTTATGCCGCTGGGAGCTTTATTTCTAGTCCCCAGCGGGTATGTTTGAGTTTGCTACAGGTACCAGGAGCTGGAATGCATTCCAGGGGGCAATCCAAGTGATTTGATGATATTTAGCACCTGATTGTGTGCAATTGTTCTCGCACGATCAGGCGCACGATCACATGATCGTGCGATGTTTTGGCATATACAAATCGCACGATCAAATGCAGAATTCTTCCAGGCTACATATTGCTCTCGCACGACCACATGCAATTCCTTCACGCACGAGCACATGCCCGTGCGCCTTGGTCGTGCGCGCTGTTTGACTGTCCGTCTATTTAAGTATCCTATCCGAGTTGCAACCTAGTCGGCCCGGATCCACTTCCATCTTCCGCCGTTTTTGAGGTCTGAAGGCTCCTCCTTCACCTCTACTACCATAGGAGACCATATCCAGGGATATCCTCCACCATACTTCCATCCGGGACCGTTTTCAAGCATTCTCCGCCATAAGTTCAAGCATTCTCCGCCATAAGTTCAAGCATTCTTCGTCTTGGAGACCATTGAAGTATTGTAGATCGACGGAGAGGTGACAACCTCCTTCGAGTCCGCACACCATCTGAGGGTCGAGCCCGGAGAGAGCCCGACAACCTCTCATTCTGGCCGAGAACACAGGATGCAGTGACATCTTCTATTGGGTCCTTTCTAAATCTTGAGCTTGTACTTCTTTTAGCTATTGTTGTAATGAACTCTTGTTATATTAATGTTATAGATTTTCTGCTTGATGTTCATGTGCAATGATGTTGTGGTTGTGAGAATTGCTTTTCTTTTCATTGTGATATTTTGAGTTACTTGTGTGTGAAGCCATCTAGCAATTGCTAGTGGTGATGTTGGCGAAGAGGTGAATACGACCCTCATAAAACCCCGCACTGTGGCCATTTCACCCACATACCGAAGCACGGCATCGCGGCCGCTGCACTCACCCCCACATTGCGAAGCGGTGCTTTCGACCCGCATTTCTCTTATTTCTGCAATAGCTTAGGACACCAAGCACAACGCCCTTGTTTTTACTTTCTTCTACTCGTCATGACAATCACCTCACTCTATTTTCTTGTCACCACAACTTGCATTCCCTGAGAGATCGATATCTGGGGAGTTGCCTCCCAACTATTACTTGCATGCGACCGGTGCACTTGCCGTGACGCATAAGAGAGAGAGAGACTTCATTAATAAGCATTAATTGAAATCCTAGTTTCAAGACTTGTGCCAGCCAATTCCTTGACCATTTATTCCACCAACATCTCATATTTATGCAATCTAGGCCACTCCCCATGGAAAAGTCACGGGTAGTGATTTTGGCCGGTACCGCCGGCGATAGCTAGGCTACCACCGGCGATAGCTAGAGCTACCGCTGGCGCTATCTCCTTGCTATCAATCCTTGACCATTTGCTTCCTAGATCCAAAGGGTGAGGGTCACACCCACTCCTGGAGGTCAGGGCACATCCATGGCGCCACTAGGATCTCAAGATTCCTACATAGCCCAAGCATCTCCAAGTTACTCGTGTCACTAGAGGGGTCTATCGCGAATTGGGATGTTACAGTATGAGCTTTCATAAGTTAAGATACGCATATGATGGTAGTATACATTACTTGTTTACTGTACTTGCATGCACTGCTTTACTTACTTACCGCTTAACTTTCTGCTTGTTTACTACTTCACTTACTGCTCGTATATATCTGCTAGTATAGTTTACCTTATTATATATATACTTGCAAGTATAGATTCCTTTGTCACCTGCATTTGTTATTACCCCTTGTTGTCCTTCGCTTATTCCTCCAGCTCGGTGCCTAGGAGTCGTTGGGGGAATCGGGTACAAAACTGGCTTTGTCCTTATGACTAACGGTCGGTTGTGACCGTAGGAGTCCGAGGAGATGGAGCACCAGCACGACTAGACAGACAGGGTGACAGGAACTGCGGAGTAGGTGCCGCGCATTACTTCCACTACGAGACAGGTGCTTGATGATGAGAGTGTTTAGCTTCTGCATAGAGATGGTGAGAGAGTTATTATTGTTTTACTTTATTTTGGACATGTACCGGGCATAAGCCCTTACTCTTTATTTTTGTACTCATTGAACTTGTTTACTATTTTGGCATATGTATATGTGTGTGATTGTGGACTTAGTTTATTTTACCTAGTTTTTCTTCTTATCTCATGTTGGCCTGGTTGATCGTTCCTGTCGGCAGGATCAGTGTCTTCCGGATATGGCTAACTCGTGTCATATCATCACCGTAAGGCGGCGGTTCTGGGTATAAAATCCGGGAACTCTCCTGGTGCGGTAGAGGGATCTTACAACTGGTATCATTAAACAAACGATCCAACGAGAAAGAAGTCCACAAAACCCTGTGACACCCCCGCTCGAGCTAGTTTGAGGACAAACTAGCAGCGGAAGCAGTGGTGTGCCCATGTTTAAAAATCACACAAATTAGTCCATTAATCAAAGAGTTAGGCCAACCCAACTAGGACATCATTCTAGTTTGACGCACCAAGATGACTTCATAGCATATACTAATCCAAACCGACCTCGGGTATAGACTGATTAAGGCATGATGACACCCAAAGTGACTAGGAGAAGAACCTTATGGGAAAGTAGTTGATTAAGGCTTAAACTACGGTGTCCCTAATTCTCTTACCAAGTGAGATTATCATTTCTTACCCAATGGATAAGATCGCCTCAAGAGATTGGTGTATGAAATCCATTAGAAAAATAACAAGAGACTAGTAAACTTAAATATCCAAACCAACAACTAGGTGGCATCGAACCAATCATCGTGACAAATACCAGAAATCAGATAAGGATTTGTGTTCGGTCGGATAAGGATTGGTGTTTGGAAAATGCCCATTTTGGGGTTGCATATATACCAACCTTAAGAAGAGTGTGACAATTGGTAACCTCGAGGATCTTAAAGTACGTGGAATATCAATAGGTCTCAGGATACCCTAAGGACCGAAAGCATATCTAGGACGAATATATCCTAATGATACCAATGAAAATTAGCCTAAAATGCATAGGGGCTAATCCTTTTGTTTATTGGATTAGTGTGGTACCAACTTGGATTTCTTAGACCTTACTTACGGAAAATAGTGTGCATATAGCACCCATATTGAATTTAGTGAATCTTGGAGTTCTACAACTCCAAGTAGAATTATATTTTGGGTCATACATGAGTCATGCCCAAATTCATACACTGCCCAAAATGGGAATTTTTTTGGAAAGTCCTATTTTTAAATGATCGATAGAAAAACCTTTACTTCGGCCACACCAAAAAGGATGTTTTTAACCTAGTAAAATAGACCTTTTGCTCTCCAATTTTGAGGCCCTTAGAGCCCATGAAATGAAAAGTAGGCTGAGATAACTTTTGTAAGCATTTGTGTCTACTATCCTTAGAAGGGAGATCACACCATTTGGAACCCTACAACTCTAAGTAGGACATATTTAGTTAGGGTTGTCATAGTGAAGGATGTTGGACATGTGTGTCACATCCTTTTGTTTGAGAATAACAAATCCCAAATTGTATTTGATCTTGCTTGTCATGTGTTTAGAGTGTGCGGGAACTATAGGTGCAATACTCCACAAGTACAAAACAGATTGGAGATGACTCTCTAGAAAGTGTGCTAACTCTCGCGTTAGTCGTTAATGCCCAGCGTTAACAACCGCTGAGATGACGCTCGACGAAACCTGAAGGAACCTGCGTTCGACAAACTTGGAGTTCCGTTCGATGAAATTGCCTGCTCTCGACGAAATTGGAGTTCCGTTCGACGAAATTGTCTGCGCTCGACGAAATGCGCTCAACAAGCTGAGTTCGAAAAACTTGGAGTTTCGTTCGACGAAATGAGCCTACGCTCGACGACATTGCGCCCGACAACCTGCGTTCGACGAACTTGGAGTTCCGTTCGACGAAATTGATTCTGTTCGATGAACTTAGTTTCTGCCATGATCCTGACGGTTTGCACGATCCCGACAGTTGACGTAAGGGGTTTCCGTTCGACGAAGGCGCGTTCGACGAAAATTGTTCTCGTTCAACGAAATTTGGTTCAGCCACGCTCCCGACGCTATGCACGATCCTAAAAATTTCCAGATCTACTCAAAATCAAGCTATATTTCTGTTAAAATTTTTTTTTTTGAACAAAACTAAACCTTCTCACATATCATTTACTATTCATCTTCTTCAACCATCTTCAAAAAGATCATCTACAGTTTTTGAAATTAATCAATGTAAAAATACAAATCTTAAACCCCAAACACAAAAACACAAGATTCTAACATACCATATTTCAAAAATTTAAGTCAAAAACCTAAAAATCAACCAAACATACCTTAGATCTAGGGTTGTCGCCGCACTCCGACACCTTCCTCTCGCCTTCCAGTCTAGAAAATGAGGTACAATCGGGTTTGACTCAGTTTTTAGCCGTTTTTATACTTTTAGCTGTCGCCCAGGCGACAGTGAATGTCGGCAAATTCCGACAGCTCCCAAATTTGATGAATCTTCAATTTTGGTCTCTCTGATACTCTACACTAGTTATATGTCATTCTAAAAGCCACAACTCATGAATTGATGCCAAACCATGTGCTTTCTATTTTTTAAAAATGGCTATTTACATGATTATATTATTTCATTTCCGCTCTATCATAGTATTCACACTCCTGCTAAGTGGTTTAGACTATTGGAAATTATTTTCGCATGCCTCTAAGTATGAGAAATTATTTATATATAATAATGAGCTATCACGTTCACTACTTTTGATCCATACATATGTCTTTCTATTTAATATATACATGAATCATGTTTGCTTTAACATAATACAATAACATTTCATAAATACTACTTTCAACCTTGATTTGTTAGCACAACCAAATATACACCATCTTTTGCGATTCAAGTGAATTCGGAGATCTTTGGTCAATTAAAAATAAATATCTATACAAACTACAAAGTTAAGATATCACAAACTATGTGATCAACAAAAAGTTTAAATTGAGGACAAGGATACTCCCCCAAGCACTACTTACCCTCCTGATAAGTCTTAATAAGCATTGTGAGGTTGAGCACCTTGGAATGAATTGTAAAGTGTCTTGTGCAAAAGAAAAAATGGTATTCTATTCTTATTGTGCTATATCTTCAAGGTCAAAGTTGTTTTTTCTATGCTTATATTATGTTTTCTATTCCAATGATCATGAAAATTAAATAATTTCATATGTTTGATCAAAGCAACACTTGTACACATCATTATGTTATATAAACCTTCATCTCATGAGAATTGGACCGAAAAGATTCCAAATTTCTATACACAATTGTGTCTTTCTATGATACTTTAAAATGACATTAATCATGTTTAAGTTATTTTTTTTCCACTACTTCATATGACTATACCATCTCTTCATGAGTTTATTCAATACTATGGCATATTACTATTATTTCAATACTTTCAATCATTTTCAACACAGGTGCTTCCGCTTACTCTTATTTTCTACATCCTATCTCTTCCCTTAAGAACTACTCATTCCTTTCAAATTAACTTTTGCTAATACCAAAAGGGGGAGAATTATAAGTATATTCACGAAATCAAAGAACAATAAGAACAATTCCACCTAAATCTTCCACCTAAACAATACATCATTT
This sequence comes from Dactylorhiza incarnata, assembly GCA_033032865.1. Lineage (NCBI taxonomy): Eukaryota > Viridiplantae > Streptophyta > Magnoliopsida > Asparagales > Orchidaceae > Dactylorhiza > Dactylorhiza incarnata. Next base: position 829,083 of record JAWHQI010000203.1, on the reverse strand, counting down.
CAATTTACTATAACATTTAGGGGGAGCATTCATTTAGGGGGAGCATTCATCTAGGGGGAGCTTACATTTAAGAGGAATATATCATGTTATGTTTTGTGCACACACCATATGTTAAAAACAACAACCTAAATAGACATGATTTTTTTATACGGATTTGTTATTATCAAAAGGGGGAGATTGTTGGAGCATGCATTTTGCACTCTTCCGGTTTGATAATAACAAAATCCCTTTTGTATTTGATTCTATTTTTATTGATGGTGTGCAGGTAACAGGTATGAGATGTTCACAATTCTGATTGGAGCTAAATTTGACTGTATGGAGAATTTCGATGTCGGAATTTTCCGACATCTACTGTCGCCCAGGCGACAGGACAGAAGTTACAACAGTAGCCCGCACGGCAGCACGACGAGCAGCAGTTTGGCACTGTCGGAATTCCGACAGCGATGTCGCCCAGGCGACAGGACAGAAGTTACAGCATCAGCCCGCACGACAGCACGACTAGCGGTAGTTTGGCGATGTCGGAATTCCTACAGCGATGTTGCCCAGGCGATAGTGAAAAACTGTAAATTCGTTCATTTTGTTCGTGCATTCTAAGTTTTGAGAATTCTAAGTCCTTTCCTGAGTGCATACGAACCAGAGAGCTCCAGAACCTCATCAACTCCCATTTGTGCTTAGAAGGTTTGAGATTGAAGACGAGATCGGACGCGCTTCTACATCAACGATCATCTCGAGGCTTCAACCTTCCTTTCAGAGATCAGAATTTCTAGGGAGTTCTTCATTTTATTTTGTATTTTCATTTATATACATTTCACTTTGTATTGGTAGGGAAATCGTCTCCTTGTGCGTGACGTCTAATTCCTTGCGTGGCTTAGGGGAAAATTGCTTCCTTGTGCGGAGCGTCCAAGTCCTTACGTGGCTTGGTAGGAAATCGTGGCCTTGTGTGCTACGTCTACATCTTGAGAAGATCTAGAGGATAGGCTTGGGCTTGGTCTAGGGAGAGACAAGTGATAGTCTTCCGATCCTTGGGAGAAGGATTGGTAAACTCAAATTGTTACAAGTTTATTATCATATTTGTGCTTTGATCTTAAGCATTGTTAAGATCATTTTTATTGTTTGTGAATTTCATGATTAAAAATTATGACTTTTTCTTTAATTGCAAATTTGGTTGCTTAATCTTTAACTTAGAAATTTGTGTTTGAATTAATTTAAAAATTTCATAGTTTGAAAAATTTTATAAGTGATTTTTAGAAAAGTAAAATTTGTTTTTAAAATTCTTAAGTAAAAAATTATAATTTAAAAAGGCCCTTATTCACCCCCCCTCTAAGGGTGCCACAAGATCCAACACGTGGTATCAGAGCCAGGTTACTCCAAAACGGTTTTACCACCGGGAGTAATGGCGCACAACGATCACGCGTTCGTTGAGGGGCAAGGAATTAGTAGGCCACCACTTTTTACGGGCACAGACTATAACTATTGGAAAACCCGAATGCGGTGTTTTCTAATAGCTCTCGACATAGAAGTTTGGAATATGGTCGAGACTAGTTATACTTCCCTAACATTTGTTGTAGGAGATGTAACAATGGACAAACCCAAAGACAAGTGGGATGACAATGATAAATTAAAATGTAAGAACAATGCAAAAGCCATGAATGCTTTATTTTGCGCACTAGATCGCACTGAATTTAATAGAGTTTGTGCTTGTAATACTGCATTTGAAATTTGGAATCTCTTAGAAATCACTCATGAAGGTACTTCGCAGGTAAAGGATTCAAAGCTATTTCAACTGGAGTCAGAGTTCGAAAGATTCAAAATGGTGGTGGATGAAGAAATTGATACAATGTACACACGATTCACTAAAATCGTGAACGATTCAAAGGTGCTGGGTAAGGTTTTCTCCAATGGAGATTTAGTAAGGAAAATCTTAAGATCACTTCCCCCGAAGTTCAATCCTAAAGTGACTGCAATTTCTGAGTCACATGATCTTAAGACCTTACAATTGGAGAGCCTCATTGGGAATCTAAAAACCCATGAAGTGGAGTTGAAGATTCAAAGCCAAGAGTATAATTTGGAGCCCAAAAAGAAGAGCTTGGCGTTGAAATCTAAAAAGGAAATTGAAAGTGAGACTGAAGAAAGTGAGGAAGATGAAGAAGGACTATTTGTGAGGAACTTTAAGAGGTTTATGAGAAATCCTGAGAGGAGAAACTCATTTAGAAAATTTTTCAAAAAGAAGGATTTTTCCTACAACAAAGGCAAAGGAAAAATGGATGATGAAGAAGAACGTCCGCTACCGGAATGCTATCATTGCAAAAAGATTGGACATATAAGAAGCAAGTGCCCAAAATATCTGAGAGAGCAAAAAGAGAAGAGGCACGATAAGAAGTTCAAAAAGAAGGTTCTGAAGTCAGAGACTTGGGATGACACAACTTTTGAAGGCTCAAGCGAAGCAAGCGATGAAGATAAAGAAGAAGCAAATGTATGCTTGATGGGGAAAGAAAATGCGTCATCTGATGACGATAGCAGTGTCCAAAGCGACACTGAGGTAACTCCTCCATCTTATGATGATTTATATTCTGAATTTATGAAAACTTGCAAATTTTTGGATAAAAGCCTAAAGGAAATCAATTTTTTCAAATGTGAAAATAAAGATCTTTTGAAAGTAAATAAAAAGTTATCAAATGAGTTGAAATCTATTGGGAACGAGAAGGTAATTTGTCAAGAGTGTGATCACTCTTCGACAAGGATAAAAGAACTTGAAAACACTATTTCTAAGTCCGATCAAAAAATTGATCAACTTCTAAAAGAGAAAAAGGACTTAGAAAAGGTTGTCAAAACATCTCATTCTCAATTAGAGAATTACAAGAAAAATGTTGCAAATCGATGTGGCATGATAGTAAAAGAAATTTCAATTTTAAATTCCAAAGTAAATGAGTTGAACATGGCAATTGGAAAATTTGGTGTTGGAAAAAAATCTCTGGATATGATTTTAGCCAACCGATGCCATGGGACAGCAAAATTTGGGCTAGGATACGTTTCTGGAAGCTCTGGAAGCTGTCGGAAATATCCGACAGCTGATGTCGGAACCAGCGACAGCTCCAGGTTCAGAAAACCTATTTCTCAAAATAAATATTATTCTAAGTGCACATATAAAGATGTTTGCTCCAGCAAGAGTCCAGAGAAACCATTAAAAAATGGTTCCTCCAGCAAGAGTCCGGGGAAGGATTGGCTAGAGCCGCTTGAGGCCATATCCGGTGAAGTATAGGCTAAAGCCAACCGGTTTATGGGGATACAAGTCGGTATAGAAAAGAAAAAATTGTTTTGCTTTGTACGCCTCCGATTTCTTGCATGCGATATTGAAATCAAATTTATGTAAACACCTTTTTTTATAATATAATCATGTGTCTTTTTGTGTTTACTTGATTTCTATCATTTGGCATAATTTATAGAATTGCAAATTAAAATTGTTTCCTCCTTTAAGTTAAATTGTTATTTTGTTCTAATTTTCTCTAAACAATTTAGTAAATTGTCTAAAAAATTTTAAAGAATTTTATTCCCTTATTCACCCCCCTCCCCCCTCTAAGGGCGCCAATCGATCCAACAAGTGGTATCAGAGCAAGGTTATTCCAAACGGTTTAAAAACCAGGAATAATGGGGTCTTATGATCTCGCTTTTTCTGAGGGTCAGGGAATTAGTAGACCTCCACTATTTACCAGGTTAGATTATAATTACTGGAAAAATAGGATGAGATGTTTCCTTATGACCCTAGATATTGAGGTATGGAATATGGTAAAAGAGGAATAGTCTCCTCCTACATGTGTAGTTGGAGAGATAACTTTAGATAAACCAAAATGTAAATGGGATGATAGGGATAAGCTAAAATGCAAAAACAACGCCAAGGCCATGAATGCTTTATTTTGTGCGTTAGATAGAAATGAATTTAATTGAATTTCTGCATGTATTACTGCATATGAAATTTGGAATCATTTGGAAGTTACTCTTGAAGGTACATCGCGGGTTAATGATTCAAAGCTTTTCCAACTTGAGTCGGAATATGAAAAATTCCGGATGGATGAAAGTGAAGATGTTGATGCCATGTACACGCGCTTAACCAAGATCGTCAATGCCTCCAAAGCTCTTGGAAATACCTTCTCCAACGGAGACTTGCTCTGAAAGATTCTTCGTTCTCTTCCACCAAAATTCAACCCGAAGGTGACAGCCATTTCAGAATCGCACAATCTGAGAACGCTCCAAGTTGAGAGCCTCATTGGGAATCTCAAAACCCATGAGGTAGAACTCAAAATCCAATATGATGAATACAATAAGGAGCCAAAGAAGAAGGCGTTGGCACTAACATCAAAGAAGGAGTGCCAAGAGGATGAGGATGAAGATGAAGAAAGTCTTTTGGTGAAGAATTTCCGAAAGTTCATGCGAAATCCGGAAAGGAGAAACACTTTCCGGAAATTTATCCAAAAGGATGCAAGATGGAAAAGGTCATACTCAAAGAAGGAAAAGGAGAGCGACGATGAAGAAGAAAGACCTCCACCAGAATGCTTTCATTGTAGGAAGATCGGGCACATTCGGAGCCAGTGCCCAAAGTTCTTGAAGGAGAATAAAGAAAAGCGGCACAAAGGGAAGGAGAAGAGGAAGGTGCTAAAAGCTAGAACATGGGATGACTCCTCCTCCTCCTCCGAAGAATCAAGTGGGTCTTCATCAAGAAAGGATGAGGAAGCAAACATGTGCCTCATGGGACATGGAAACGAAGGCGAAGACACTAGTGTTCTTAGCGACACTGAGGTAACTCCTCCCACTTATGATGAACTCTATAATGAATTCCTTGAAACTTGCAAAGCTTTTGATAAAAATATGAACGATTGTATTTTATTGAATCGTGAAAATGAATCTCTTATTAAAGAAAATCAAAAGCTTACCAAAAAATTAATGGTTTTAGAAAAGAGAAAGGTTTCTTGCCAAGAGTGTGATCACTCCACTAAATTGGCAAAAGATATTGAAGATTCACTTTCTAAAGCCCTCTCTCATGCCAAAACTCTTACAAAAGAGAAGGGGGAATTAGAAAGGAAATTAGAAGCCTCTCCTTTTGCAAATCAAAAATAATAAAAAAGGTTTTGAAAATAAGTGTGTCATGCTTGTGAAAGAAAATTCTTCACTTAAAGCACAAGTTCATGATCTCACCATGACCATTAAAAAATTTGCAATATGCCAAAAATCACTGGAAATGATTTTAGGGTACCAGTGCCATGGTTCTGGAAAATTTGGGCACAGATATCGAGGAGAGGCTACCGCCCGGCGTTAGCCACTAACGCCGGCGCTAGCACCTCATACCAGAAACCGGAATTTTCTTTTTCAAAAGGTTTTTATTCTGTAAATCCAATTTGTTCCAGCAAGAAAATATTCCAGAAAAGGGTCTCAACCCCCTTTATTTCGTGTGCAAACTGTTATAGGTTAGGTCGCACATCTAGTTCTTGCAGGAAAATAAAACAAATACTTTAAAATAAATCTGGGTACCTAAGGCTTCCACTTATTCTATGGGTGGTACCACTTGGGTATTTGGATCTTTACTCTCATCTTCTTTCTAGATGTACAGGCAGGCTAAGGGCAATGAAGACGTGTGGTACTTGGATTCAGGATGCTCCAAGCACATGACGGGCAATAAAGCAAAGTTCCTTAGCCTAGAAAAGAAGAAGGGAGGGATCGTGATGTTTGGTGACAACGGAAAAGGAAGGATCATTGGAATTGGTACAGTTGGTAACAAATCCTATACTATATCTAATGTTCTTTATGTGAAAGGATTAAAACACAATTTAATTTCTATTAGCCAATTATGTGATAAAGGATTAGATGTGTTATTTGAATCTTCCCCTAATCTATGCAAAATATCTAATCCTACTACAAAAGATATTTTACTAACTGCACCAAGAATACATAATATTTATCTAGTTTCTTTTCATGATCTTTCTAAATCATCAATAAAATGTTTTATTACTAAAAATTATTAATTAGAACTTTGGCATAGAAGACTAGGGCATGCTAGAACAAAGCTCATTGTAAAACTTGCCAAAAGTAATTTAATTAGAGGATTGTCTAAGTTAAATGGAACTTTACCTTCACTTTGTTCACCATGCCAAAAAGGTAAATTTTCTAGATCCTCTTTCAAAAGTAAAAATTTCATTTCTACTACAAGACCCTTGCAAATAATTCATATGGAACTTTTTGGTCCCGTTAGCACTGCAAGTCTTGGTGGTAGATTATATACATATGTTTTAATAGATGATTTTTCAAGATATTGTTGGACATTATTTCTCTCTTCCAAATCTGATGCGTTTTGTGAATTTGCAAAATTATGTACTCGTATTCAAAATAAAAGTGATTTAAAAATTAAATGCATTCCCTCGGGTCATGGAGGAGAATTTGAAAATGAAAAATTTACATCCTTTTGTGATATGTTAGGCATTAAACATGAGTTCTCTGCACCACGCACACCACAACAAAATGGTTTTGTAGAAAGAAAGATTAGGACACTTCAAGAACTAGCACGCACTATGTTATGTGAATATAAATTACCTAAGTCCTTTTGGGCCGAAGCCATAAATACATCATGTTATGTTATGAATAGAATCATGCTTCGCCCATCTCTTAATCTCACACCATATGAACTCTATTTTCAAAAGAAGCCTAATGTATCTTATTTCAAAGTTTTTGGTTGTAAATGTTTTATTTTGAATACAAAAGATAGCTTGGGAAAGTTTGATGAAAAATGTGATGAAGGAACTTTTCTTGGGTACTCTTCAACTAGTAAAGCTTATAGAATTTTTAATAAAAGAACTAGTAGAGTTGAAGAGCCAATAAATGTAAAATTTGATGAGTTTGTTCCTTGTGTAGAAAAACTTTTCGCAGGCAACGAGGATGATCTATTACCACCTTTGGAGCATTGTGACAAAGAACCTTCCAAAGAAGAAGAAGAGGAGGCCAAGAAAGATGAATATGTACCTCCAAGTGACTTGAAATTCACAAAAGGATCATCCACAGGAATTGTTAATTGGTGAACCATCCATCGGGGTAAGAACTCGCTCTTCTCTTCATGAATCATATTCAAATATCTATTTTGTTTTCGAAATTGAACCAAAAACCGTTTCAACCGCTTTAAATGATGAATTTTGGTTTTTCGCTATGAATGGAGAGTTAGAACAATTTGAGTGACATAATGTTTGGAAATTAGTAGAAAGACCATCTAATCACCCGGTTGTAGGTGTAAAATGAATTTTTAAAAATAAATTAGATGGTGAGTCTAGAATCACTAGGAATAAGGCACGCTTAGTAGCACAAGGATATTCACAAATCAAGGGGATAGATTTTGATGAAACTTTTGCACCCGTTGCTAGGTTGGAATCTATTAGAATTTTTCTAGCATTTGCAAGCTTTAAAAGAATACAACTATTTCAAATGGATGTAAAAAGTGCTTTTCTCAACGAGTTTGTAAAAGAAGAAGTTTATGTTGAACAACTCCCCGGTTTTATTAATGAAAAATTTCCCAATCATGTTTATAATCTAGAAAAGGCGCTTTATGATTTAAAAAAAGCGCCACGTGCTTGTTATGAAAGACTTACATCATTTTTATTAAAGCATGGTTATATTATTGGAAGTGCCGATAATAATCTCTTCATTAAACATAATAATGATGATTTAATTATTTTTCAAATATATGTTGATGATATAATCTTTGGATCTACTAATGAAGAGTTGTGTAATGAAGTTATTGAAGTGATGAAAAATGAATTTGAAATGAGTCTAGTAGGAGAACTTTCTTATTTTCTTGGTTTTCAAATATCACAAAGAAATGATGGTATTTTTATATGTCAAACCCAATATGTCTATGATATGCTTAAGCGTTTTGGATTTGAAAACCTTAAACATGCTTCTACACCAATGAGTGCATCACTTAAATTAGGAAAAGATGAATCGGGAATTTCAATTGATCAAACCTTATATTGAGGTGTGATAGGATCCCTACTTTATCTTAGTGCAACTAGACCCGATATTATGTTTGTCGTATGCTTGTGTGCTCGATTTCAAGCCAATCCAAAATAATCTCATTTAAAAGTGGTAAAACAAATTTTTAGATATCTTATTGGGTCATCTAGATTAGGAGTATGGTACCCGCACAATAATTCATTAACACTTCACGGCTACTCCGATTTGGACTTTGCTGGTTGTTCACTTGATAGAAAAAGCACTAGTGGTACTTATCATTTTCTAAGACCTTCATTAGTTGCATGGTCTAGTAGAAAACAAAATTTGGTTGCACTCTCCACCACGGAGGCCAAATACATTGCATTAGGGAGTTGTTGTGCACAAGCACTATGGATGAGCCAAACTTTAGAGAACTTTGGTTTTCATCTAAAACTTATAGAATTAAAATGTGACAACAAAAGTGACATTGATCTCACAAATAATCCAGTACACCACTCTATATCCAAACATATAGATGTGCGTCATCATTTCATAAGGGATCACATTAAAAAAGAAAATGTTATAATAAGTTTCATTGGCACGGACTCTCAACTTGCTGATATATTTAATAAACCTCTTCCCGATGCAAGGTTTCAAATGTTAAGGTTGGAATTAGGAGTCTTAGACATCTTAGGATGAATAACATGTAAAATGCTAATGTTTTATGCAATTTGAGCAATCAAGACATCTCCAAAAATTACAAAATTTCTGCATAAGACTACTCTAAGGACACTTAATAAATATCAAAAATCAGATTTTTCAAATTCTCAAAAAATCATGTACTGTCAGCGTTAACTCTTAATGTCAGCGTTATCGTTGGTGTTGGAATTTTCTGATTTTTAAATTTCTAAAAATCCTTAAAAATATGTTAGTTTATATTTACTCATTTGTTTTTGAATTTCTGACATTTATTATCTTTGTTTTAATTTATATTTAAGAAAATCAACTACAAAAATTCAAAATTCAAAAATACAAAAATATGTTTTTGAGATTTGTGTTTTATTCATATTATGAAAAATCAACTACAAAAGTTCAAAATTCAAAAAATACAAAAATATGTTTTTGAGATTTGTGTTTCATTCATATTATGAAAAATCAACTACAAAAGTTCAAAATTCAAAAATACAAAAATATGTTTTTGTGATTTTCTGTTTTTATCTCATTAAAAAATAATAAAACAACAAAAAAACTGTATGATCTTTATTGCTAATATCAAGCATGAATGAATTCTCTTATTTAGAATTATTTACAATGTTAAAATTTATTCCTTCAAATTACTATGAACATTGTTTTGTTTATCATGCTTTGATATATCTAGTTAAAGTGCATCAATTGTATTAAAAAATATGTGTAGAACCAAGCTTAGCATGCCTCTAAGTATGAGTAAATGTATTATTATTGATAATGATACCTTTCACTCACTTATTTTGGTAATCAACATGTGTGTTTAAATCTAAAAATGCCTATTTGTGTATTGTATTTGTACAATAAATTAAAACTTGCATAAGTTTATTACCTACACTACATTTGAATTGCACTTATAAAATTTTGAAAAGTGGTTAAGTTTCAAAAATTGTGGGTTTGCAAAACAAGTGTATTTGGAGAATGTTGTCGCATAAATGTGAACAAAAAAAATTATATATGTAGACAACTATAACTCCACCAAGCACTACTTGAATCTCCTGATAAGTCTTCATAAGCATTGTGAGGTTGAGCACCTTGCAAAGAATAGTGAAGTGTCGTGTGCAACCCTTGATTAATACACCACTTTTTATAAAATAGTGTGCATTAAAGTGTGTGGAAGTTAATTTACTTGTGTTTTATTGTGCACTTTACTTTACATATGTCTTGTATTTTGTGATTTAAGCCAATTGTTAACATTGCCCAAAATACACTTATGTGCACATCATTATCTTTCATAACACTTCTTCTCATGAGTATTGGATTCTAATGCTTTATCTATACTACTCTTTATTTAATAAATGCACTAGATAACCTAGCATGATCTCTAGAATGTGTTGGAATCTCTTGAACTTAAAATTAAGTAACATTGTAGTATATTCTTTTTTATATGTTCATTTTCATGCTTGGTATCTTTATGTAAAACTATGAGATTTCAAAAAGGTTAAAACATCTTTACATTTTGAACTTAAAACTCATATTTTTTTACTTATGCTTTTCATGCTTACAAAAAGATGTTTCTCATAATCTTTCGCTTGCTTACAACTCTTATCTTGTTATTTGAAATCTCTCATATATACTTAAAATCTTTATCATTATCTATATTACAAAAGCTCGATCATGCTTTATCATTTATAAGAAATGCCTTCTTACTACCCTCACCCTACCTTCTTTTGATAATACCAAAAGGGGGAGATTAATTGCAGAAATCTATATAGGAGAAATATAGAAGAATACGGGGAGACTAATTCATGTAATCAATCATTTAGGGGGAGTAAAACATAAATTGCATTTATGTAGGGGGGGCATTAAGATAGGGGGAGTATGCACATTATCATGCATATCATATACTATAGTTGCACTATTGTCTTGCTTATTATATTCTATAATCACCTTTAATGATTTCTTGCTAAGAGGATTTGTTATTATCAAAAGGGGGAGATTGTTGGACATGTGTGTCACATCCTTTTGTTTGAGAATAACAAATATAAATTGTATTTGATCTTGCTTGTCATGTGTTTAGAGTGTGCAGGAACTATAGGTGCAATACTCCACAGGTACAAAATAGATTGGAGATGACTCTCTGGAAAGTGTGCTAACGCTCGCGTTAGTCGTTAACTATTCTATAATCGCTTCGACCTCGCTCATACTACAGCGATCCTTCATCTCCGACTTCAGAAGATCTCATATAGGGAGTTTTATTATTGTTATCTTTATTTTCATTCCATACTTTTTGTAATCGTTTAGAGAATTCGCCTTGTGTTGGCGACTAGGTCTGGGTAGGGCTTAGGGAGGAATTCGCCTTGTGTTGGCGACTAGGTCTAGGTGATTTGATCTAGGGGGTGCTCGAAGCCATATCCGGGGAAGGATTGGCTAGAGCGACATGAGGCCATATCCGGGGAAGGATAGGCTAAAGCCAACCGGTTTGTGGGGATACAAGTCGGTATAGAAAAGGAAAAATTGTTTTACTTTGTACGCCTCCGATTTCTAGCGATATTGAAATCAAATTTATGTAAACACCTTTTTTTTATAATATAATCATGTCTCTTTTTGTGTTTACTTGATTTCTATCATTTGGCATTATTTATAGAATTGCAAATTACAATTGTTTCCTCCTTTAAGTTAAATTGTTATTTTGTTCTAATTTTCTTTAAACAATTTAGTAAATTGTATACAAAATTATAAAGAATTTTATTCCCTTATTCACCCCCCCCCCCCCCCCCCCTCTAACGGCGCCAATTGATCCAACAAAGGACATACCTTAAAATGCGAGTAACTTTTACATTGTAAATGATATAAGGCTGATAATTTCACCATGTGTGTATGCACCCTAGATCTACTATATGCCCAAAGATCAGAATTGTTGGGGCAAATATATCTATGTTTTAGTAGAAATGCAATAAATCATATATGATGTATAATATGCGCGATTTGGACCAAAATCACACCAAATATCCTTTGGGAGGGTGCTCATGCATATAATTGACCATAGTTAAAGTTTTAGGTCAATTGGACCTTTGAAAGATTGTTTACTTCACAAGCAAGTGCAAGGGAATTGGTGTGCTTATAACACCACCATGTAATATTAGGTTTACATGAGAGTTTAAGGGTTTTCCCTTGGTCAATTATCACAAAAATTAAAACATACACTTAGGGTTATGAGATAATATCCCTTGGAGAAAATCATACACTTTGGGGTTGATTTCCCTAGGAAATTTAGAATTTATGTGAGTTGTCACATAGACCTTAAATGAGCTTTTTCTTGGGTTAAACCTTCTGAAAAGACGTAAAGTTATGAGACTCACTTAATAGAGTAAAATTACGCTCTGTGGATTTTTGGTGGGATTTTTGATGATAATATAGTTCATTAACCAGTAATTATTCAACTATCCCAATTTGCTTCATCCCACAATTAAGTAAGCTAAGGCACTTAAAGCTGCTTGGGACTGGATAGTTGAAGTTATGAGACCACCTAAGACCTCTGAGAATTTTGTTAGAATTAATCCTTGAGTAAATAACAATCTTCCTTCACAAAGTAGTATATAAACCCATAGCTTGAGAAATTAATTCCCTGAATTATTGATATTGAAATGTTATGAAATTTTGTACAAGGTCCTTTTATATCAGTATGAAGCTATGGAAACTTTATTTGATTCAAACTCGGAGTAAACTTCATACTTAATTCGCAATGTGCAATTTGGAGTTATAATTTAGAATACTCATGCCAGGAATAATTAACACTAGAATGTTCTAGACATCTGGACATAACCTTGTGATAACATTATACACCTCTGGTAATTTTCCTGGAATTTATGTCCATATATATATGATGTTTCCTTCACAATGTAGTGTTTGGGGTTATAACTTAGGAAACTCATATCTTGAATTATTGATACAGAATGGCTTTAAAACTTTGTGCATGGACTTTTGATATCAATATGAACTTCTGGAAATTTTGATGGAATTTATGGTTACATATTTTTGATACCTCCTTCACAAAGTAGAATTTTAACGTATAATTTGAGAAATTCATACCATGAACGATTGTTGCTGGATTGTTATGGAATTTTGTGTATAGATTTGTTATATCAGTAAGAAGCCCTGGGAATTTTCTTTGAAGTAATCATTGAGTAAAAGACATGCTTCCTTCACAAAGTAGAATTTGAACGTATAATTTGAGAAATTCATACCATGAATGATTGTTGATGAGTTGTTATAGAATTTTGTTTATTGACCTTTTTATATCCGTAGGAAGATCTGGAATTCTTATTTGAATTAATTACTGGGAAGACATCGTACTTCCTTCACAAAGTGGAACATTGGAATATAATTTGGAAGATGGATGTGTTGAAATATTGATGATGGGATAATATAACAATTACCAGATAGTATTGTGATATCATTATAGACCATCTTGAGACTTTTCATCTTCATTGAGCATGGAACCCCGTAGAGTCGAACTCAAATTTCGTGGACGAAATTATTCTTTTATTTATTTGGATTTGTAACATCCCCTTTCCTGCTAGACCCCTTGACTTCAATTAGGATAGGACATGTGGTGAGCGAGGTGAGTTTGAGCTAGATAGTGACCTTAGGTCACCTTGAATTGAGAGAACTCAAGTTTGAGCCACTATATGGGCAAGTCCCTGTAAACCAAATTAGCTCAAATTGAACTTAAAAATGTGAATAACACCACCACCATGTCCCTAACCATAAAGGAGGCATAGTTGACCAAAAGCCCATCATCTGGTCCACCAATTTAGCCAAATTCACTAAAGTCAAACCTAGGTCAAAACAGCCCAATTCAACTCAATAGGGTTCAATTCAGACTCAAATGGCCAAATTGACCCCTCCACTAGTTGGTAAACCTCTAAAGAAGTGCTTTGGACCCAAAAGCCCCATCGGGGTCTTCAATTAGTCCAATTTGACCAAAGTCAAACTTAGGTCAACATAAGCCAATCCTTCCCCAATAGATTCAAATCACCCCCCCCCCCCCCCCCCCCCCAAAACATGAAATTGACTTCACCCCTAGTCTTAGAACATCATGGGGGACCAAATTGACTCAAAATCCCCATCATGGGATCATCAATTTGAACAAATTGACCAAAGTCAACTTTCCCCCAATTTTAGACAAAATCACATCTATTGGTTAAATTGGCCCAATTGGGTCATCACCATGACCCAATTAACATTTGGGGGTGTTAAGGACCCACCCAATTGACTAAGTTAACATCAAGGTCAACCATGGTCAACTTTAGGCCTAAATGGAGAAATTGAAAGCTCAAACCAAATCCAATTAGGCTAAGGCCTCAATCCAAGCCCACCCAGCAGCCCAAGGGTGCAATTGCTAGCCATGCCCCCTGAAATTTGAAAGGGATGATATGCAAGGGGGTAAAATGGACTTTTCCCCAATTTCCATTAAAGAACAAGATGAGTTTTGGGAATGGAGGCCATTTGGCACTCCACATTCCTCTGCCCAAAGCCTCCACTGAGCTCCTCAGTAAATGCTCAGCCGAATTTGGGCTGAATTGGTGCCATGTGGTGGCTAGGAGGAGCAACCAAGGTGAACCCGAGATCCCCCTCTTCAAACCTCCTTATACAGCCCTTCCTAGCTCATTTAGACCTTTCCACAAGCTTTAGAAGGAGGAGAGCAGTCGTGATAGCCACTTGCAGCAAGACATTAGCTGCCAGATCAAGGATTTGAGCAAGCTCGCCGAAAAAGAGAGGATTCATGGCCAACCACAGCCATCGCCGCCAAGCCCCACTAAGGTCCGGTTTCTCCTCCCCTCCCCCTGTGCTAGCATTCCCCTTCTTCCATTTTCAAATCAAAGCAGAAATGGGAGCTTGCCATTTCGGATTTCCACTGTTCCTAATCAAAAATAAAAAATGACGGGGGGGGAGGGGGGGGGGGGGGGGGGGGGGGGGGGGGTCTATTCTGGCCACCTTCGGCTGAGTTCTCACCGCCATTGGATATCCCTACCTCGGCCGGATGTGGTGGCTTGGGGAATTCTCCGGCAATGGCCGGAGATCGCCGAAATTTGGCCCGCAAAACACCCCCAGCTCGGCCAATCCTGACCCTTGGCTCATCGGGGAAGATGAAGGAGAGCCGTCGATCGCGCGTGTTTGGGTTAGCCGCAGACCAATAAATTAATTCCTGGTTTTATTTAAATATTGAAATATTCAAAATTTTGCTGAACATAGAATTAAATTTAGAAAAATATTGGCCTTGAATCAGGAAAACTACCCAACATGAAAAATGAAGATCTACGAGTCTACTATTTTTAGAAATTGACCTCACTAGATTTGGAGCACTGTAGCTCCCTGAGCAATCATTTTGGTAAGGTATGTACATATGTGTCCTTAGGGCTTTAGAAATTTATTTTGAGAGATATTTAACTCCTAATGTCTTGAAATTTGGGGCATGCATGAGACATGCAATAAAAAAGCCCTTGCCAAAAATCTGGGATTTTTGGAAAACATTTTTCCTAAGTTTTTGAAAATATTTACACAATGTGTCACAATGTAGGTGTGAACTTTGGAAATTCATTCAAGGAGTTATATAACTCCAAACAGGCTGAAATTTGAGCCATGCATGCATGTGCCATATTTCTAGCTTGTGTCCAAAAATTAGAATTTTTGGAGGAAATTTCCCTATCGTTTTGCTCATTATTCATTTAATAAAATAAATGAGATTTATGGAGTTATGTAACTCCAAATGACCACAAATTTGGGTGTCATGCTTATTAGGCCATTATTAGACCATGGTTAAAATTTGAGAGCAATTGGGCCTCTACATGTGGGGTAATTCCACTTGCATGTCTTTATCTAAAATGTGTTATGGCATGCCAATAGTCAAATGGGATATTTTGTTTATTTAGCACATATGGCTTAGTGTTAGCTTCTGAAATTTTGGCCACACCCTCCTTATGACATAATACATTATCTAAGAAAAATTTAGGATTTTTGAGATAAAAAATCCTAAGTATATGATCAATATGATTTATGTCACACTTATGTATTTGTGAAATGTTCATGGCTAATACCTTGTGGAAAATTTTGAAACTCTAGAGAATCACTTGTTATACCATTTAGAATCTCTGCAACTTTTTGTAGAAAATTTCAGAGATTATTTCTATAGAAATTATCAAATTTATCATAAGTCATATTTCTGTATAAATAAAATTTCACTGAGCAAAATGTTGGAGAAAATTTTGAAACTCTGTAAAATAATTAGGAATCTAATTATGAACCTTTGGAATTTTTGGTAGAATTTTTGGATATATTATTTATGGTAAAATTCCATATATTCAGTTTGTCACACTTCTTATTTTATGAAATATCTAGGGTGAACTTTCCTGGAAAATTATGAAACTTTAAATATGATGTTTATAGGTCACTACAGTGGTAGAGTAATTTTCTCAGAATTTTTGGAAGACATAAACTAGTACTTGATGTGTAAAGTCATATTTTCATCCCTTTTATGTTAAATGGAAATTATGATTATAAATCCTCTGAAAAATTATGGAATTTTGGAAATCATGTTTTTTTGTCATCCATTATCTCTGGAAATTTAATTAGCAAGATTTAACTTACTGACAAGGTACTTGCTTTGTAATTTAGATGATGTCAATTGATTAATTGATTTTAAAAAGAAGTAAAGTTTATTTAAAATTGGTCAAAACTCCGGTCAACCCTTAATTTATCCATTATGAACCTAAGGTAAAAATTGGAACTCATTTGGACAGGATATGGTCAAGATTGTAGCATAGGAATCAAATCTTGTTCAATCTCATTTTGGTCTGCGAATAGTAAAAACTTAATGTGATGATTTTACCAGCAGATCACTTAGAAAATCAGTGAAATTTGGATTATAATAGTAACATATCTTTTATATTAGCCCCTAGAAGTTGTGGAATTTTTGGAGTGCATTAGCACTAAGATTTAGGGAGTAATTTAGATTCATGTCGCACTATACACAAAGGGGCACGGATTACGCTATGAGTGCATAATAATCACACAGCATGGTAAAGTGTTCATGTTATATCATTAGAGTGTGATTAGGGATAATAAGAATTACACAAGGCCTACGCCACTTAGAGGATGAGAGATCTTAGTTGTTGAGCATCGTTCAAGAGAACGTTTGCTTAGGAATAGGGTGAAGGATAAGTCATAAAGAGTAATAAGGAGAGTGAGTCTTTAGAAAATGTAGCCACCAATAAAAGTAAATGTCTTGGAAAGAGGGATTTGGGCTTCAACCCATCACATTTCCTAGTACCGCTGCGAGCCCTTCACCAGGTAAACCTCGGGAAGTCCAAGATTCACCCTAAACTTCTAAGTATAACAATAATTAGTCAAGAGTAGGCTAACTAATCGAATAAGAGATTTGGTGAACTTCATCCCTAGTTAGAGGATGGGAAACAGTATATCAAGACGGGATGGTCCTGTGAACTGGAGGCTCGGGAAGTTGTATATCAGGACGGGTTAGTCCTGCGAGCTGGAGGCTCGCGAAGTTGTATGTCAGGACGGCTTAGTCCAACGAGCTGGAGGCTCGGGAAGTTGTATGTCAGGACGGGTTAGTCCTGCAAGTTGGAGGCTCGGGAAGTTGTTTATCAGGACGGGTTGGTCCTGCGAGCTAGAGGATCCGGTTATGATAACTTGCATGTGCATAGAAACAAATTAGTGGCGGGTCTTCGATACTGGACCGGTCATCACACCGACGATAATACGTTGACTTAGGCGAGTGTGAGGGTTTGAGGGGCCAGTAGGTTGTTTACACTGCGGTTTGGAGGATGATCCCCAAAAATGCACACCCGACCTTAAAGACTGGTGGCTTCCAGCAAAGAGTATGCAAGAATCTAGAGTGCAATTAGGACTTGTACAGAGGCGTATGAAAGGTCTAGGCCTAGTAGTGTGTATACCCACCTAGGAAGTGGAGGCGCCCACTCCACTGCTGCCATAGCCACAACGGTGGTACCAAAGAGTGAACCTAGCTCCAAAAAATTAGTAACTAAAGGTCTGTGATCACAGAGTCGTGTGGGTGAGTTGCACTTGTATGAATTATTTCATAACATGCATATCATATCATACATAAACCTTAGAATATAATTTGCAGACCCTTATCATATAAATTAGTATGTGCTCTTTATATGATAAGTTATAATTCCGGAAATCTTAACTTTTAAGTTTTTATGGGCATTCATATAAGTTATGATACTCATATGATGGTAGTATACTTTACTTATTTACTGTACTTGCATGCACTGCTTTATTTACTTACTGCTTTACTTACTGCTTGTATACTAATTCACATACTGCTCGCATATATCTGCCAGTATAGTTTACCTTGTTATGTATATACTTGCTAGCATAGATTCCTTTGTCACATGCATTTGTTATTACCCCTTGTTGTCCTTCGCTTCTTCCTCCCGCTTGGTGCCTAGGAGTCGTGGGGGGAGGTGGGAAAAAATTGGCTTTGTCCTTATGAGTAACAGTCGGTTGTGACCGTAAGAGTCCGAGGAGATGGATCATCAGCATGACCAGATAGACAGGGTGACAGTAACTGAGGAGCAGGTGTCGCGCATTACTTCCACTAGGAGACAGGTGCTTGATGATGAGAGAGAGAGTTATTATTGTTTTACTTTAGTTTGGACATGTATCGGGCATAAGCCTTTACCCTTTCTTTTTGTACTCATTGATGGACTTGTTTACTTTTTTGGCATATGTATATGTGTGTGATTGTGGACTTGGTTTATTTTACAAAGTTTTTCTTCTTATCTCATGTTGGCCTGGTTGATCGTTCGTGCCGGCAGGATCAACGTCTTGCGGAGGTGGCTAACTCGTGTCTTAGCATCACCGTAAGGCGGTGGTTCTGGGCATAAGATCAGGGAACTCTCCTGGTGCGGGTGATGGATCTTACAACTCCTCCCACCTTCGAAGAACTTTTTGACGAATTTGTTCAAACGTGCAAAGGCTATGATAAAAGTATAGAAGCTAATTATATTTTAAATCGTGAAAATGAATCTCTCATCAAAGAAAATCATAAGCTTACCAAAAATTAATTTCTTTGGAGAAGAGAAAGGTTTCATGCCAGGAATGTGAGCAGTCCTTATGTATGGCAAAAGAACTTGAAGTTTCTCTTTCTAAGGCCCTCTTACAAATCAAAATTCTTACAAGAGAAAAGGGGGACTTGGAGAGAAAACTAAAAACCTCTCTCTAACAAATTGAAAATAATAAAAAGGGCTTTGAAAATAAATGTGTCATGCTTGTTACAGAAAATTCATCTCTTAGAAAATAATCTCATAACCTCAATATGGCAATCAAAAAATTTGGAATTGGTCAAAAATCCCTGGACATGATTTTGGGGAACCAATGTTATGGTTCTAGAAAATTTGGGCTCGGATATCAAAGTGACCACTACCGCCTGGCGTTAGCCACTAGTGCCGGCGGTAGCCCATCATATAAAAATTCTTCTGTTTATTCCAAAAACCAAACATCATCCAGTGAAAGCAATGTAAAATTTCAGAAAAGGGTCTCAGCCCCCTTTATTTCGTGTGCAAATTGTCATATGTTTGGACACACGTCTAGCTCTTGCAGGAAAACAAAACATGGATCTCTAAAGCAAATCTAGGTACCTAAGACATCCACTTATTCCATGGGAGGTACCACTTGGGTATCCAGATCTTTACCCTCATCTTCTTTCTAGATTTGTAGGAAGGCTAAGGACAAGAAGTATATCTGGTTTCTTGACTCAGGTTGCTCCAAGCACTTGACGGGCAACAAAGCAAAGCTCCTTAGCCTAGAAAAGAAGAAGGGATAAAGAATTAGATGTTTTACTTATGTCACATTCATAAATCGGCAATGTTTCATGAAATTTGCACTATCTGGACATCTCCAAAAATTCTAAAATTTCTGCATGAAACTACTCTTTGGACATTTAATCAAGATCAAAAATTAGAATTTTCAAAGTCCTGAAATTTAGTGTACTATCGCCGGCGCTAGCGCTAGCATCGGCGCTAGCACGACTTTCCATTATTTTGATGTTTTAAAATCACTAAAAATATATTTTCTTATATGTACTACTTATTTTTACATTTCTGCATTTAATTGATTTTTGAAAAATTAAAATACAAAATTACAAAAGCCAAATTACAAAAAATATTTATTTTCTCTTCCTTTCTTTGCTTATTTGTTTAATTTCTATTTAAATATGCAAAAATCAAATACAAAATTTAAAACATCAAAAATTATCTTTTGAACTTAACTTTTCTATTTACATGTACCTTGCGAAAGAGAGATTTGGGATGTCACCCCATCACATCTCCTATTACCGGTGCAACCCCTCACAGGGTAGACCTCGGGAAGTCGAAGATCACTTTTATGAGTTCAAATTTTAAACAAAATTATTTTTCAAAATATACAAAAAACTGTATGGACTTTATTGTGAAAATCAAGCATGATTTATTCTATCATTTAAACTTTCTACAATGTTGAAATTCATCTTTTCAAACTACTTTGAACATTATTTTTATCATGCTTTGAAATATCTGCTCACATGTGCATCAATTGTAATGAAAAGGTTGTGTAGAACTAAGCTTAGCATGCCTCTATGTATGAGTAAATGTTTTATGGTTAATGATTTTTATTCACTCACTTATTTTGGCATAGTCTACATGTGGTTTTAATCTAAGAATGCTTACTTATGTATTGTAATTGTACAATGGATTAAATTTGCACAAGTATCTTACCTACACTACTTTTATTTACACTCTTAATATTTAAGAAAAGTTGTTGTGCTTTCAAAATTACAGTGGTTTGCAAAACAATTGTATTCAGAGATCTTTGTACAAAAAAAAATCATGAAATAAAATGACAAAGATAGCTCCACCAAGCACCACTTGAACCTCCTGATAAGTCTTAATGAACACTGTGAGGTTGAGCACCTTGGAAAGAAAAGTAAAGTGTCTTGTGCAAACCATAAGTTTTTTTTCTTTACACCTCTTATTCTGTTTTATGTGCATTGAAGTGTGTGGAAGTATAATTATTTGTGTTTTATTGTACACTTTACTCTACTTATGTCTTGTATTTTTTGATTAAATCATTTATTTACTCTATTCAAAATATGCTTATGTGCACATCATTATCTTCCATAACACTTTTTCTCATGAGTATTGGATCCTATTGCTAATTCTATACTCTCTTTATATATAAAATGCACTAGATAACCTAGCATGCTCTCTACAATGTTTGGTATGTCTTGAATTTGTGAATTAAAATAACATTGTAGTAGTCTCCTTGTGATATCTTTCTTTCATGCTTGGTTACTTTATTGTCAAACTTAAAGTTTTTAAATGAATAATGATTTACAAAAACATCTTTTTTTTTTTAATTTAACTTATATTTTCTTCTTATGAATAGTCATGATTACAAAAAGATGTTTCTTGTATTTCTATATGTCTTTCACATCATCACCATATTTTTTTTATCTTGCGCTTTGATGCGATTACGGCAAGTGCACCGGTCGTTCAAGTAATAAAATTGGGAGAGACTCCCCGAATATCGTTCTCAGAGGACTGCAAGTTGGGTTGTATGAATTCTTGTTAGGGAATTACTTATATAGATTCTTATGAAATTAATAAAAAGGGGGGGGGTTTGATTTTGGTTTTCCTAGATTAGCAACAATGAAAGAAAATGCGGGCCTAGAGCTCCGCTTCGCTTGTCGGGATGGAATGCAGGCCGCGATGCCGTGCTTCGGTGAGCGGGTGGACGAGAAGGCTAGTGGATGGATGTTTTGTAACCAGCGAAATGAGAGTCGTAGGCACCTCGTCGTGGAACACGCAACTAGCAATTGCTAGTGCGGCGCACTACAGAGCGGTGGAGTGGATGACGGACTAGGGCGCTCCTCAAATCTCATAAACGACAACACATTTCACCGAAATGAAATCACAATAACTTAAACACAGTTATGAACATCATCCGTAGGAAAGTACATCATACCATGAAGAAATCCTAAATTATACACAAAAGGGAAAGAGGTCACCGAAGCTCGAAGACTATGCTGAAGATTCTCGGCTGGAATCGCAGGGTTGTCAAGCCTTGTCCATGCTCGGTCTTCAGTTGCGTCCAGGGTACAGAGGAGTTGTTATCTTCCTTTACTTTACCCATATTCTTCGTGGTCTGGCTCCAGCTACTCATGTTGGAGATCCCTTGAATGTAGCAGAAATCTTCTGTTGATGGCGTTCTTAAGCTCGTAGATGATGGAGGAGGCCAAGGAGAGAGCTTTGGCAGAATATTTGCAGGATAAAGGTTGTCGGAGCTCCTCCTAGGTCAGGCAGTGGTGGAGAGGCGAAATGGGTGGAAATGGCGGGCTTGCAGAGTTTTTCCCGCGGGTCTCCTTTTCCTTCTCTGCGGATTTCCTGCTTTAAATACTAAAACACCAAAAATTTAGTCACGCACGGTCGAACGCACGACCGTGCGATTCCCGTGCGATATTTAACGAAAAGAAAAGCCTTGAGGAAGAAGCAGCAACGCTCGTGCATTTTACTCACGCACGGTTGAAGCCGCCCATGCGTAAAAATGCACGACCAAATCCATATTGGCTAAATACCAGGCGAAATAGGCGATCATGCGTTTCCTTCACGCACGGGCAACTGCCCGTGCGTAAAAATGCACGAACAAAGTCAGATCACCATTTTGCTACCCAGAAGAAGGCGCACAACCGCAGCCATCCGTGCGTTAAGGAAAACGCACGACCGTGCGATATAAACAATCATGATTTCTGGGCAAAATGGGATGATCCAACCACCTGCAAGAGCAGCAATCCAGCTGGGAATACACTTCCAACAACAATCAATCAAAGAAAAAGGATTGGGGAGCACCATGTGCTTACCCCCAACAACATGGAGCGCAAATGCACACCAAAACGGGCCTAAAAAGAGCACAAAGCACGTAAGTGCGCACAAGTGTTCTAAAGAGAAATATAAGCAATAATAGCTCGAAACGGATGTGCACAAGAGTGAAAACTAGCCCGGATGAGTCCATAAAAGCGTATACAAATGGGACTCATCACACCCCTAGACTTAACCATTTGCTCGTCCCAAGAAAATCATCCCTTATGCGGACGAAAAAATTGATTAGCTGGCTTAACAATTGTAGAAGCAGAGTACCATGCGAAGTCGCATGCTCGCGTGCGTAGAAATGAAGTAGAAGAAATTTTTAGTTATACAAACACTTTGTAATAATCTAAGAGCGTACATATATATTATCTCTACTCAAAAGTTGAATCACGGTAAATCGTCCGATCTCTCGTAGGAAGAAAGTGTTGGAACAACCCTATTACTGATTTTGGCTAGGATGACTATCTGTTGACTAGGACTAAGTTGACCCCAATGTATAGTCTAAGGGTCAAGGTTTTAGGCTGTTAGAACTTAGGAAAAGATCAAGTTTCTGCGTTCGACGAACTCCAAACTGCGTTCGACGAACTCCATTCTGAGTTCGACGAACGGCGTGCTTCAGGTCGACGAATCAAGTTTATGTCTCAGTTCGACGAACTTCACATTGAGTTTGACGAACTCCTTTCTGTGTTCGACGAAATAGCTTCTCAGCTCGACGAACTCAGTTCTCTAGCAAGTCTTCAGATTATCTCTTCAGTTCGACGAACTCCAGTTTGAGATCGACGGACTCAGCTCTGTGCTCGACGAATAAGTATCAAGATGTTCAGATCGATGAAAGTTCTTCTCAGATCGACGAACTCAGTTCTTCCAGCCAGATTCAACAGATCACCTTTCAGTTCGACGAACTCCAGTTTGAGATCGACGAACTCCAGACTGTGTTCGACGAATCAGTAACAGATGTTCAGTTCTACGAACTCCAACTTAAGTTCGACGAACTCAACCTTCAGCAACAGATCTATTCTATTATTTATTCTAGATAAATCAAGGATTTTATCCTTCCATTTATTTATTCCTTTCCATTGTCTTCTCTCGAGAAGATAGCCGTTTCGGTTATTGAAAAGGATACATTTATTGAAAAGGAAAATGAATTTAAGATTTTCTTGCAGTTCCAAGAAATAATCTTCCTGATTATTCTATTCCTTATTTAGAGGATTTGAAATTCAAATTAGAGATATATTGTCTAAAGAAAAAGAAAGACAGAAGAAGAGTAGTACCAGAAGAAGAAGATAGAGGAAGAGGGAGTCGATAGAGAAGATACATTCTAGAGAAACATACAGAAAGTACAAGAAAGAAATAAAGATCATCTTCCTCATGCAGCACCCTTTCAATCTCTGAGAACATCAACACAATCATTCTCTCAGTCTTCAGATGCAAGTTCTAAATCTTCAAGAGCAACAATAATCTGAGAAACATTGTCTCTCAGATTCATCAGCTATCAAGGAAGATATCTCTTTCAAGTGAAAGCTCCATCCTCTTACTGTCAACCATTTCTATCAGACAGGGGGAGCTTTATAACATCAAATCCACTAGTCTTCTCTCAGCTTGTTGACAGAGAAGAACATCATAACCCTCTTTATCCCATCTTGTACATGGTTCTAACTCCCTTCAAAAGTTAACCCTTTGGTGGCAGGGTGTTAATTATTGGGTGTCAACTTATCACCTAGAGGGGGGGGGGGGGGGGGGGGGGGGAATAGGTTTTTCAAATTAATTTATCCCCTTTAGGTGTTCTTATTTTCTGGTTAATAGTTCTATAGATTAGTAAAACACATCACATAAAACACACAAGAACTTATAGAGGTTCCTGAAGACAGGGTGTCTTGAGTAGTCCTCTTTCCCTCTACGCCTACCTAGCAGTGTGCTAGGCTCGGCAAACTCCGCCAATGTCTCCGACCCACAAGCTTTACACCTCAGACCCGCAAGTCCCTGCAGCCTAGGCCCTCAAGCCCCTTCACTGCACCCGAGCCCCCAAGCTCAACATGTTCGGACCTGCAAGTCCCTGCAGCCTAGGCCCTCAAGCCACTTCACTGCACTCGACCCCGCAAGCTCGACACTTAGGCCCTCAAGCCCTACACAATGCATACCCGCAAGTCTTGCCTACAGCCTTGAACCCTCAAGTTCCAGCAGCCTAGGCCCGCAAGCCCCTTCACTGCCCCCGGGCCCGCAAGCTTGACAAGTATGGACCCGCAAGTCCCTCTGCCCTAGACCTCAAGCCTCGCAGATCTCAAGCCCTCAAGCTTGGCACTCAGATCTGAAACAGATCTTACAGATTTTGGTCTGCAAGCCTTACAAAGAAAGATTTACAAGATTTAGCTTCTGTCTGATGGAGATCGGCTTCTTGACTTGAAGAAGATGCACCTTGACAGTGCAAAATTTCTTCACACTTCTTGCTTTGCCGGATGTTGACTGGCTTGCTTTGTTGAACGATTCTTAGCAGTTGATGAAGCTTGACTGCAACTTGAAATACAGAGAATGATCGTTTTGTTCTTCCCCGCTTTCTTCCTTCTTTACCGCAGCTTTTCAAATGCTCAGCTGGATTCCTTTTTCGTTTTTTTTTTTCGAGTGATTTTAGGGCATCCTCAGTTCCTTTTTTATAGAGCTGAGATGTCGCTTAACGGTCTCCTATTCTGACACACGCCCATGCCTAAAGAGCACGCGCTGATTGGACAATCAGGCATCATCATTATTTGCTGACAGCGCGTCCGACTATTTTTGAATCTGTCTCGACGATATTACCATTGTTACGAAGACATGGACAATATCTAGACGACAGGACTTGTCGATGTCTTGAATTGGTTCCTTCATCAATTCTTCATCAGATAGTGATATCTCGAGGACATAGTTGTCATCAATCTTGCTTAGCCTCTTCAGCGATAAGGATTCTTTACGATGATACCTGTCCTGTTTAGTCTTATCGACGACACAATTTCTTGTCAACGATATCTTCGACAATGATCTTCTCTTTGCCTTTTCAGCGGCATTCATTCTGACTTAGCCTTATCGACGTCAAGGCTTCTTGTCGACCACATCTTTGAGTCTCCTTCTTCATCTTCGACTTTCTGATATCATCGTGTAGATATCACAACGATATCACTATTTCGCCTTGCTCTGCATGTTGTCGACGATGTGCCTGCTGTTTTCGACGATACACTTCTCTTTTTGACGACACAGACACAGTCATTCTTCTTTGCTTTGCCGATACTTATCTTTTACTGAAATGATAAAGCTAAGAGGATAATCAAATACATAGTAAAGTTCTCTTGAATTGGTGACTTCTCCAAATCAGGAATCATGAGGGCAAGATTCCCAACAATTTCCCCCTATTTGAAGAAGTCAGAACCCCAATTCAAAATTACTTACACTGAATACTAAAATGTGAGTTTATGCATTAGATAGTAACATAGTTACCATTCCTTTGGATTTTGGCTTTTGAATCTTCTGGAGCTGGTAGCTCCCCCTTAATATAATGCATCTTCTTCTCTGCTCCCCTAGATGTGCCGCATCTTCTTCTCTGCTCCCCCTTGATGTGCCGCATCTTCTCTTCTGCTCCCCCCTTGGTTATTCTTTTCTCCCCCTTTCTGACTTTTTCATTATAGGCTTTGCAGATGCTATTTTGCAATGATCTTCTGTTGTCGTTATAACAGCTTGTTGTGTCGACGATACAGCTTTCTTAAATTTGTCATCCCAGGACAACTTTAGGCCCTTCTGAGGAGACATCTTTTAGCACCAACCCTGAGTGTTTTCCCAGGGTGCATTGGTACTTTCCAACTTATAATCCTATGGGCTTCTTTTGGTCCTATTAATAGGGTGACCTGTACTAAGATTGTTAGTAAGCTGATTTTGCTGTTCCAGCCTATAGGCCGAAACAACCATCTTTTCCAAGGCCTAGATTTGCTTCTGATGGGCGCTTGGACTACCTGCAAAATGAGATTACAAGCCCTTAGGAACCCAAGTGACTTTGGGTCCTAGGATATTGTTAGCTTTGAAGGGCATACTGGATCTAGCTACTCCAGGATATGCATAGTGATAATGAATAAGGCAATTTGCAGGTTTAGCATTCGTTACACTTGGAGCAGTTGGATTGTACCAACAATCAATTGCAAAGTGCCCGGTCTTTCCACAGCACAAACATTTAAACCTGATGTATTTCCCTCTCTGGCTGCCTGTGTGAATGTCAGTTCTTTGTGTGTGAACAAATGAATGAGAGAGGTAAGCTAAACCGTGCCGATTGCAAGTGTGATGTTGGCTATCACCATTCACAACTTTCCTTCTAAAGTTAGTCTTCTGTGAAGATTTCTTCTTTACTCTGACCCCAACAACTTCCTGCCCCCTCATAATTTTCTGAGGCACCCTTGAGGTTTTGGATTTGGAATAGCTTGCCTCAAGCCTCCCTTCAAAGGGGAGTTTATCCTCCTCCCTTATGGTGTTGTCATTCTTAGATTTCAGGGTATTGGGCTGAATTTTTTCCTTCTTCAGAAGAACCACCTCTCTGGTTAGAGAGCAGCACAACTCCTTACTCTCGATCAATGCCTTCAGAGTTTTCCCAAATTTGCTTATCAAGTCAAGATTGGAGTTTGCCTTGAAGTACTTTTTGAGTTGACAGAACTCTGCGTTCTCTAGAGTTAGTCTTTCTGCTTTCTCTGAGTGATCAAGATTTCTTGCTTGAAGAGAGGAGATCTTTCAATCCCGCTCCTTGCACAGCATCTTGAGCATCATGATGTCTTCTAGAAGATCATTGTATGACTTGGACCAGTCATTATTTCCTGATGAGCCTGTTTCAGATTCTGAGTCTGAAGTAGATAGAGGAGCCCTTATGCATACCTGTTCAGGAGAGACATCATCTGGACTTTCTTCCTCTGACTCAGATAAGGCAGTCAGTCCAAAATCATCATTCTCTTATGAGTCTGAATAGCTTGTGTTGGAACAACCGTATTACTGATTTGGGCTAGGATCACTATCTGCTGACTAGGATCAAGTTGACCCCAATGTATAGTCTTTTGGGTCAAGGTTTTAGGCTGATAGAACTAAGGAAAAGATTCAGTTTCTGCGTTCAACGAACTCAATACTGCGTTCGACGAACTGCTCTCTGCATTCGACGAACGGCTTACACTCTGCGTTCGACGAACGACTTGCTTCTATCTCAGCGTCTCAGCGGCTCAACGGTCGACGATTTTGTCCAGTCTCAGCGGTCGACGAATTTGCCAACTAATTCTGTGATCGACGAACTCCTCTCTGCGTTCGACGAACGCAGCTCTGCGTTTGAAGAATAAGTATCAGATGCTCAGATCGACAAAAGTTACTTTCAGCTCAACTAATTTAATTTTTCCAGCCAGATTCAGTTGAGGTCGACGAACTCAACATTGTGTTCGACAAAATTTGTTGAGATCGGCGAAAATTTCTCTACAACAGATTTATTTCAGATAAGTTATATTATTCTCTTCAGTTCGACGAACTTCATTTTGCGTTCGACGAACTCAGCTCTGCGCTCGATGAAATTTGTTATTTCAGTTCAGAACTTCAGACAGATTATATTATTCAATTCTCTGAACTCAGATGTCTTCTGCAATGGCTCTATTCTTTCAGATAAGTAAGGTTAATATATTTCCTTTTATTATTCCGAGATTATAGCCGTTGACATTTAGCGGAAAAGGACATTTCCTGGAAAAGGAAAAAGATAAGCGGCATATCAGATCTACAGTACAGTGCTTATATCATCAGAATAATTTATTCCTTAAAATAAGGGATTTGATTTTCAAATCTGTCAGAGATTTCAAAAGAATAAGGAAAGAAGATATACAGGATTATTATAGAATAATATACATAATATATTACAGTTTTATTACAGGACAGCAATACGAGATAGAGTAGAATAGCCGACAGAAAACTGTACAGGAAGAAAGAAAGAAAGAAAAGCTACACAGATCTTCATCTTCTTCCTCTAGCAGCACTCACTCACTGAGAACATCATCAACTCTACTCTCTTGGTCATCTGCTGCAAGATCAGATCTTCAAAAGAGCAACAAAAATCTGAAGAACTTACTCTTTCAGATTCATCAGCTACATGAAGATCTGTTTATACAAGAGAAAGCTCCAGATCTACTATCAAATATTTTCAATCAGACATAGGAGCTTTACATCATCAATCCACTAGTCTTCTCTCAGAATATTGACAGAGAAGAACATCTAACCCTTCTTATCCCCTCTTGTACAGGGTTCTAACTCCCTTCAAAAGTTAACTACTTGGTGGCAGGGCACCTGACCAAAAACCCATGGTTTGGTTAGAGCACCTGATCAAAAGCTCCTTGGTGTGTGGACACCTGATCAAAAACCCCTTGTTCATAGGGCACCTGATCAAGAACCTAGTGGATCCTACCAAGTGTGGTAGAAGAGTAGACGTACCCAGGTTTATTGGGGAACTACTTTAAAAATCCTTGTGTACTTTGTGTGATGTGTTGTGTGCTCTCTTTGTGTTTGTTTTTATTACTCACTCAATACACATATATATATCACTATTTTAATTCCGCAATAAAATTAACGGAAAAGTTTTTAATACTCTATTCACCCCCCCTCTAGAGTAAATCTAAGATCTAACCTCACTTTCAATTGGTATCAGAGGTAGGTGGATTTTATATACATGCTAACACCTGAATCATAAAGATCAATTACATCTGAAATTTATTTTAGAGTTTTATTTTATTTTCTGTTAAAAACTCATGGCACAGAACAAAGAATTTTCTAGCACAAGACCTCCTATGTGCAATCTCAGTAAGTTTGCACTATGGAAGGCAAGGATTAGGTTGTACATGAATTCTAATGATGAGGAAATTTTTAATGTTATTTTGATAGGACCTCCAACACCTACAGCAACAACAAGTTCTGAAGCACCAGCTAACAACAATGTTGTTCCACCTCCTAAATGGACAGATGCCCAGAAAAAACAAAGAAGTGTAGATGCCAAGGCAATGAACATACTGGCACAAACAATGTCTGATGACATTTTTCAGAAAGTGGTGGAATGCACCTCAGCAAGAGAAATCTGGATCTCTCTCAACAATATGGTTGAAGGATCAGCTGATGAAAGGAAGGACAGAAGATCTCACCTCATTTTTCAATGTGAGAACTTCAAGAAGGGAGAAAATGAAAGTGTACCTGATATGTATAACAGACTCAGTCTCATAATTAATGATCTGAAGACCTTGGACAAAGTGATCTCCATCACTGAGATCAATGATAAGATCCTTATGTGCTTCCCCAGCACATGGGTCTCTAGGATCTGGCTAATCAAGGAAGCCAGAAGCCTTAATGAGAACTCCACTGAGAGCTTGTTAGGCAAACTCAAATCCTATGAGCAGCTTATCAAGTCCAGAGAAGCTGAGCAATCCACTTCATCTCCAGCATCCAAGAAGGAGAGAAGTATAGCTTTTCAAGCTGAAGAAGAAGAAAAAGCTCCATGACATGAGGAGTTCATGAGCCTTCTATACAAAAAGTTCTACAAGTTGGCTAAGAAGGACTTCAGAAAGAAGGACTCCAAATCAAGAGAAAATCCAAGGTATGACAAGTCAAATCCTAAAGAAATTATTTGTTATGGCTGCATGAAACCTGGACATATTCTGCCAGAATGTCCAGAAAATCAGAAGAATGAGAAGAGAAAAGAAAAGGAAGATAAAAGACACTCCAGCAAGTCTTCCTCACACAAACACAAACACAAGGGGAGAGGATTTGTAGCAGAAACCTGGAGTGAGACTAAATCAGAATCATCATCCAGTTCTTCTGATGATGAAGATGAATCAAAGGAGAATGACCAATGCCTGATGGCCATTTATGACTCAAGCAGTGAGTCAGTAAATGCATCTTCATCCAGCTCTTCTGATGATGAAGATGATGAAGAAGAGAAGAATTTCTGCATGATGGCTATCAATGCCTCAGCAAACAAGTAAGATGAAGAAGAATCAGAATCAGAAGCTGAAAATGATGCTGATCAGGCCAACCTGAACAACTATAAAGCAAAGCCTAGACCCAAGGTGATCTTTGGAGACTCCAACTGTGGACAAACCAAAGGCTATGGACAGATCAAAGTTGGAGCAGTGACCTTCAAAGAAGTAGCCTATGTCAAGGGTCTGAAGCACAACCTCATCAGCATAAGCCAGTTATGTGATGAAGGTTATCAGGTAACTTTCAATCATTCCATATGTCTTATTACCAATAATAAAAATATTAATGTGTTATCTGGTATTAGACATGGAAATATTTATTTAGTCAACTTTGACTCTGCCAATTCTGATATTTGCTTATTCAATTCTATAAGTAAAACTAATGAATTATGACATAAAAGGCTTGGACATATTAACCTTAGAACTATATCTAAGCTTTCTAATGACAATCTTGTTAGAGGACTGCCTTCTAGTTCATATAAGAAGGAAGGACTCTGCAGGGCTTGTCAATTAGGTAAGCAAATTAGAAGTAGTTTTAAATCTTTATCCAAGAGTGATTTGCCTAGAATTTTATATTTGCTGCATTTGGACCATTTTGGACCTACTGCAATACAAAGCCTAGGAGGGAAGGATTACTCTCTAGTGATTGTAGATGACTTCTCAAGATTCACTTGGGTATTCTTTCTTAGGAACAAGTCTGACACCTTCAGTGTTCTGACAGACTTTCTCAGGTCCATCAAGATTGAGTACTCTACTGTAGTTGCATTGATCAGAAGTGATCATTGCACTGAGTTTGAGTCTCTTCTGATGAGAAAATTCTGTGGAAAAGAAGGGATCAGGCAATGTTTCTCTGCTCCTAGAACTCCTCAACAAAATGGGGGTAGCTGAAAGGAAAAAATAGAACCCTTATTAAATCAGCAACTACATTGCTTGCTGATGCTCACTTGCCACTCTCTTTTTGGGCAGAGGCAGTGAACACAGCAAATTATGTGTTGAACAGAAGCCTCATACATAAACTTAAGGGCAAAACTCCCTATGAATTACTTAAGAATAAAAAGCCTAAGGTTAACTATTTTATGATATTTGGCTGTAAATGCTATGTGCACAACAATGATAAGAAGTATCTCAGGAAGTTTGAAGTAAAAGCTGCTTAAGGCATATTCCTTGGATATTCTCTTTCTAGTAAGGCATATAGAGTTTTCAACAAATCTACTCTTAAGATAGAAGAGTCCATGCATGTATCTTTTGATGAGACTAACATGTTAATTGAGGAGAGGAACACCACCTCTACCAAAAATATTATGCAGATACCAGCTCTATGTGAAGAGCTCAATGAACTAGATCTACAGAAAGAAGAATCACTACTTCCATCAACTCAAAATCTTAAAGAAAGTGAAGAAGAAGATCATCCAGATCTTGCTGACAGTTCAAATCAGATGACAGCTGAACAAATTCCCCAAGTGGATATCATTGCTGAACCAACTCCAACTGTTGATCACATCACAGTTAGAGATCATCCAATATCTCAAATCATTGGTGATATTTCAGCAGGTGTTCAAACAAGGCATCAACTACATCAAAATCAGATGCAGACTTGTTTCTTATCAGAAGTTGAACCTCAAACCATAAAAGATGCAGAACAAGATCCAAACTGGATTCTTGCAATGCAAGAGGAGATCAACCAATTTGAAAGGAACAAGGTTTGGGATTTGGTTCCAAGACCAAAAGACCATCCAGTTATTGGCACCAAATGGGTCTTCAGGAACAAGCTTGATGATCAAGGCAACATAGTCAGAAACAAAGCAAGATTGGTAGCTCAAGGATATTCACAGGAAGAAGGAATAGACTATGATCAGACCTTTGCTCCTATTGCAAGACTTGAAGCTATAAGGATCTTTCTGGCCTTTGTTGCATTCAAGAAATTCAAGGTATATCAGATGGATGTAAAGAGTGCATTTCTAAATGGAGACATCAAAGAAGAAGTCTATGTAGAACAACCACCAGGTTTCATCTCTCCAACTCATTCCTCTTATGTATTTAAGCTTAATAAAGCTCTCTATGGTCTCAAATAAGCTCCCAGAGCATGGTATGAGACCTTAGCTAGTTTTCTTTTGGAGAACAATTTATGTAGATGCATAGTAGATAAAACCCTATTTTTCAGGATACATAAAAATCAAACTCTACTAGTTCAAATATATGTAGATGATATTATTTTTGGCTCTACTGATTCAAATCAATGCAAAAGGTTTTCTGACCTGATGCAATCTAAATTTGAAATGAGTAGTATGGGTGAGTTATCATACTTCCTTGGTCTTCAAGTGAAGCAAAATCCACATAGCATATTCATATCACAATCCAAGTATGCTAAGGAATTAGTGAAAAGGTTTGGTATGTCTGATTCTTCCACCATGAAAACAACCATGCCCTCAAATGCTGTTGTTGATAATGATGAATCAGGGAAACCTGTTGATCAGAAAGTAAATAGAGAAATTGTTGGCTCATTACTTTATTTAACAGCAAGTAGGCCTGATATAACGTTTGCTGCTTGTATTTGTGCTAGGTTCCAAGTTAACCCCAAAGAATCTCACCTAATTTTACTAAAAAGAATTTTGAGATATATAAAGGGTTGTCCTAATCTAGGACATTGGTATCCAACAGCATCAGAATTTAAATTAACTGGATTCTCAGATTCTGATTATGCTGGTTGCAGAGTAGACAGGAAAAGCACATCAGGAACTTGCCAGTTTCTTGGTGATAGGCTTGTGTCCTAGTTTTGTAAGAAACAAACATTTGTGTCTACATCAACAACTGAAGCTGAATACATAGCTGCAGACAGTTGCTGCTCACAGATATTATGGATACAAAATCAACTCCTAGACTATGGTGTCAACTTAAATAATTCAATTATATTTTGTGACAATACTAGTGTAATATCTATATCACAAAATCCAGTTCTCTATAGTAGGACTAAACACATAGAAATTAGGCACCACTTTATCAGAGATAATGTGGATAAAAATAAGATTTGCCTACAGTTAATTTCTACTGATTTGCAAAGAGCTGATATTTTCATCAAGCCCTTGGATGAAAAGTAACATATTTTCTTTATAAATCAGCTAGGTATGATAGATGGAGATTCAATCTGTTAAAAATTAAGTTTTCTACTTATCCCATCTCTTCATTCAACTGAGCTCGACGAAATCTAGTTTTTCGTCGAACGGAGATCAACGAAGTCATCAAGATCGTCGAACTGAGATCGACGAAAACTCATTTTTCGTCGAACCCAGTTTTGATGAAGCTTTTATTTCTGACCTGTCATCATTATCAAATCTTTTATTTTTTTCTGAATGGTTACAAAAATTGCTTCTCTTTCCAGTTCCTTTGCACTTGATCTCTATTTTATTTTTTGCAGGAATAGTAGTAATATAAAGATTGCATCCTTCCCTACCTCCTCAAAAGTCCCTTCTTCTAGGGGCCTAGCTCCAGGTCTTCCTGAAACTAGGCAGGGAGAGATGTATTGAAGAACCTCCTTTTTTGTCAGGGGGAGATACTTTCCTTTTTGACAGGGGGAGTTGTTTTCTAAAGATGCTCAAGCTTCAAGAGGAAATGTTGATGAAGAAGCATGTTTGCAGTTCTATGAAGAATCTCCATATGATGCAGTTTTTGCTCAGAGGGAGATGTTCTATGAACTAGGCAAGGGGAGAAAGCTGAAGAAGCTCCAGTCTCAAGGGGGAGATGCTCTCAGGCTAACATATTTTGTGAAAGAGAGAAATGATGCATGAACAAGATTCACATTATACAAATTCAGATGCAGTGTTTGCTCCAGCTTAATGTAGATTCAGAGTACAGTTTTTGATATAGGAACATATACAGATTCAGATTTTGACAGATTTAGAAGAAACTGTTATGACAAGATTCAAATTTTGATTGGTAGCAAAGCGCATTGAGAAATATTTGTTTTTGTGTTAAGAGCAGTTTCAGTTCAGAATCAACAATTCAGAAAGCTGAAATATAGCAGATACAGTTCAGACAATATCAGAATTCAGAAAGCAGAATTCAGAGAAAATAAAAGGTTATGATTGTGTGTTTTTTATTAGTTTTATTTTCAATGTAATGTTTCAGAACTCAGAGTATCATATTTTTATATCTGATGAAATATTTAAAATATATCAGATATATATGCTCTGTTGTTTTGGTGTTATTTCAGTTTGTTTTATTTAATTTTTGTCAAATAGTGTCCTAACCCAAATAGGGGGAGATTGTTGGAACAACCCTATTACAGATTTGGGCTAGGATCACTATCTACTGACTAGGATCAAGTTGACCCCAATGTATAGTCTTTTGGGTCAAGGTTTTAGGCTGATAGAACTAAGGAAAAGATTCAGTTTCTGCGTTCGATGAACTCAATACTGCGTGCGACGAACTGCTCTATGTGTTCGACAAACGGCTTAGACTCTGCGTTCGACGAACGACTTGCTTCTATCTCAGCGTCTCAGCTGCTCAGCGGTCGACGATTTTGTCCAGTCTCAGTGGTCGACGAATTTGCCAACTAATTCTGTGATCGACAAACTCCTCTCTGCGTTCGACGAACTCAGCTCTGCGTTCGAAGAATAAGTATCAGATGCTCAGATCGACGAAAGTTCCTCTCAGCTCAACTAATTTAATTCTTCCAGCCAGATTCAGTTGAGGTCGACGAACTCAACATTGTGTTCGACGAAATTTGTTGAGATCGACGAAAATTTCTCTACAGCAGATTTATTTCAGATAAGTTATATTATTCTCTTCAGTTCGACGAACTTCATTTTGCGTTCGACGAACTCAGCTCTGCGCTCGACGAAATTTGTTATTTCAGTTTAGAACTTCAAACAGATTATATTATTCTATTCTATGAACTCAGATGTCTTCTGCAATGGCTCTATTCTTTCAGATAAGTAAGGTTAATATATTTCCATTTATTATTCTGAGATTATAGTCGTTGACATTTAGCGAAAAAGGACATTTCATGGAAAAGGAAAAAAGATAAGCGGCGTATCAAATCTACAGTACAGTACTTATATCTTCAGAATATTTTATTCCTTAAAATAAGGGATTTGATTTTCAAATCTGTCAGAGATTTCAAAAGAATAAGGAAAGAAGATATACAGGATTATTATAGAATAATATACAGAACATATTACAGTTTTATTACAGGACAGCAATACAAGATAGAGTAGAACAGCCGATAGAAAACTGTACAGGAAGAAAGAAAGAAAAGCTACACAGATCTTCATCTTCTTCCTCTAGCAGCACTCACTCATTGAGAACATCATCAACTCTACTCTCTCAATCATCTGCTGCAAGATCAGATCTTCAAAAGAGCAACAAAAATCTGAAGAACTTACTCTTTCAGATTCATCAGCTAAAGGAAGATCTATTTATACAAGAGAAACCTCCAGATCTACTGTCAAATATTTTCAATCAGACAGATGAGCTTTACATCATCAATCCACTAGTCTTCTCTCAGAATATTGACAGAGAAGAACATCTAGCCCATCTTATACCCTCTTGTACAGGGTTCTAACTCCCTTCAAAAGTTAACTCCTTGGTGGCAGGGCACCTGAACAAAAACCTGTGGTTTGGTTAGAGCACCTGATCAAAAGCTCCTTGGTGGGTAGACACCTGATCAAAAACCACTTGGTGATAGGGCACCTGATCAAAAACCTTGTGGATCCTACCAAGTGTGGTAGAAGAGTAGACGTACCCAGGTTTATTGGGGAACTACTATAAAAATCCTTGTGTCCTCTGTGTGTGATTTTTTGTGTGTTGTGTTGTGTGCTCTCTTTGTGTTTGTTTTTATTACTCACTCAATACACATATATATATATCACTATTTTAATTCCGCAATAAAATTAAGGGAAAAGTTTTTAATACTCTATTCAACCCCCCCCCCCCCCCCCCCCCCCCACTTAGAGTAAATCTAAGATCTAACCTCACTTTCAACTTGAGTCACTATCACTTAAGGTTTTAACCTTCTTCTCAGCTATAGTCCTCCATTTTTTACTCCGATTTAATTTTTGAGGGGCCTTAGAGATTCAGCTTCTCCTTCTTTTGACCCTTCCATGAGGGCTCCTAGAGAGTCCCACATTTCCTTTGTTGTGGTGCAGTGGCTGAGTTTCTGGAGTGTTGACTGATCTACTGCTCCAGCTAGAATTCCTTTGGCTTCCATGTCCAAGTTGACTAGGAGGATCTCTTCTTCAGTCATTTTAGTCATGGGGACATATGGTCCTTCTTAAACAATTAGTAACATTCTAGGATACATAGCCTCCATGTATATTTTTGCTCTTACTTTCCAAAGGGGAAAGTTCTCCCTAGAACAAGTAGTTATTCTTGATTCCATAGCTATGATGAATGGACACCCACGGGCAGATCTATTCAAGCTATTAAGCTTTTCTTCGAACAACGTCGCTTTGATACCACTTGTTAGTTATTGGGTGTCAACTTATCACCTAGAGGGGGGGGGGGGGGGGGGGTGAATAGGTTTTTCAAATTAATTTATCCCCTTTAGGTGTTATTGTTTTCTGGTTAATAGTTCAATAGATTAGTAAAGCACAACATAGAAATCACACAAGAACTTATAGAGGTTCCTCAAGACAGGGTGTCTTGAGTAGTCCTTTTTCCCTCTGTGCCTACCTAGCAGTGTGCTAGGCTCGGCAAACTCCGCCAATGTCTCTGTCCCGCAAGCCTTACACCTCGGACCAGCAAGTCCCTGCAGCATAGGCCCCCAAGCCCCTTCACTGCACCCGAGCCCGCAATCTTGACACGTTCGGACCCGCAATCCCTACAGCCTAGGCCCTCAAGCCCCTTCACTGCACCCGAGCCCGCAAGCTCGACACTTAGGCCCTCAAGCCCTACACAGCACAGACCCACAAGTCTTGCCTATAGCCTTGAACCCTCAAGTTCCAGCAGCCTAGACCCGCAAGCCCCTTCACTGCCCCCGAGCCCGCAAGCTCGACAAGTATGGACCCACAAGTCCCTCTGCCCTAGCCCTCAAGCTTCGCAGATCTCAAGCCATCAAGCTTGACACTCAGATCTGAAACAGATCTTACAGATTTTGGCCCGTAAGCCTTACAAAGAAAGATTTACAAGATTGTGCTTCTGCCTGATGGAGATCGGCTTCTTGACTTGAAGAAGATGCACCTTGACAGTGCAAATCTTCTTCACGCTTCTTGCTGTGCCGGATGTTGACTGGCTTGCTTTCTTGAGCGATTCTTAGCAGTTGATGAAGCTTGACTGCAACTTGAAGAACAGAGAATGATCGTTTTGTTCTTCCCTACTTTCTTCCATCTTCACCGTAGCTTTTCAATTGCTCAGCTGGATTCCTGTTTCATTTTTTTCTTCGAGTGATTTTAGGGCATCCTCAGTTCACATTTTATAGAACTGAGATGTCGCTTAACGGTCTCCTATTCTGACACACACCCATGCCTAAAGAGCACGCACTGATTGGACAATTAGGTGGCGACATTAATTGCTGACAGCGTGTCCGGCTATTTTTAAATCTGTCTCGACGATATTACCATTGTTACGACGACATGGACAATATTTCGACGACAGGACTTGTCGATGTCTTGAACTGGTTCCTTCTTCAATTCTTCATCAGATAGTGATATCTCGACGACATAGTTGTCATCAATCTTGCTTCGCCTCTTCAGCGACAAGGCTTCTTTAGGATGATACCTGTCCTGTTCAGTCTTATCGAAGACATAGTTTCTTGTCAACGATATCTTCAACACTGATCTTCTGTTTGCCTTTTCAGCGACATTCATTCTGACTTAGCCTTATCGACGTCAAGGCTTCTTGCCGACCACATCTTTGAGTCTCCTTCTTCATCTTCAACTTTTTGATATCGTCGTGTAGATATCACAACGATATCACCATTTTGCCTTGCTCTGCATGTTGTCGACGATGTGTCTGCTGTTGTAGATGATACGCTTGTCTTTTCGACGACACAGACACAGTCATTCTTCTTTGCTTTGCCTATACTTATCTTTTTCTGAAATGATAAAGCTAAGAGGATAATCAAATACATAGTGAAGTTCTCTTGAATTGGTGACTTCTCCAAATCAGGAATCATGAGGGAAAGATTCCCAACACAGGGCACCTGATCAAAAACCTGTGGTTGGTGGCAGGGCACCTGATCAAAAACCTGTGGTTGGTGTTTGGGCACCTGATCAAAAACCCATTGGTGATAGGGCACCTGATCAAAAACCTAGTGAATTTCTACCAAGGGTGGTAGAAGAGTAGATGTACCCAGGTTAATTGGGGAGCTACTATAGATCCTTGTGTCTTCTGTGTTTGTGTTTATTTTTCTGTATTGTGCTGTGTGATCTCTTTGTGTTTTGTTTTATAACTCACTCTGTTATACACATATAAATATCACTATTTTAATTCAGCTATAAAATAAGTTAAAAACCTTTTAATACTCTATTCACCCCCCCCCCCCCCCCCCCCCCCCCCCTCTCTCTAGAGTAAATCTAAGATCTTACCTCACTTTCAACTTCTATCAGAGGTTACTTTCAATTGGTATCAGAGATTGGTTAATTCTTTACAAGCTAACACATGAATCAAAAGATCAATTAGATCATAATTTCCTCTAGAGTTTTATTTTTTCTAAACACTCATGGCACAGAACAAAGAATACTCAAGCACAAGACCTCCTATGTGCAATCTAAATAAGTTTGCATTATGGAAGGCAAGGATCAGATTGTATATGAATTTTATTGACGAAGATATTTTTAATGTTATTTTGACAGGACCTCCTACTCCTCCATCAATAACAAGTGCTGAAGCAGCAACAAACAATAATGTTGTTCCACCTCCTGAGTGGACAGATGCTCAAAAGAAACAATGAAGTGCAGATGCCAAAGCAATGAATATCTTGGCACAGACAATGTCTGATGACATTTTTCAAAAGGTTGTGGAATGCACCTCAGCCAGGGATATTTGGAATTCCCTCAACAACATGGTTGAAGGTTCTGCAGAAGAGTCAGAGTCTTCATCCAGCTCATCTGAAGATGAAAATGAATCAAATGACAAGGATCAATGCTTGATGTCTATTTATGACTCATGCAATGATTCAGATCATGCATTATCATCCAGCTCTAGTGATGATGAAGATGATGCAGATGAAAGAAGTTTCTGCATGATGGCAATCAATGCATCAACAAACAATCCTGAAGAATCAGAATCTGACACTGATTGTAATCAAGTAATATCTAACTTTGATTTTAATTCAAATGATTTTAAAAATGATTTTAAAACTCTTTGCTTAGATTTAATTAAATCTGAGAAGGAGATAATCTCTCTCAGAAATAGGTTGGTTGAAATGAATCAACTGACTGAAGATAATACAAATCTTAAGAAAGAATTGGCTGCCTCCAGAGAGCATATTGTTCTCATTGAGAACAAATTATCTGAGGCTAAGAAGTTTGAAGAATCCCTCAATGGGAGAAGTATCAAACTGATGGACATCACAAGCACAGTGAATGCCAGACTAAATGGCAAACTGGGCTTGGGTGCATCATCAAGTGAGCCACACCTCCTTAAGAAGAACATTTTATCTTCACCAATAAAATTTTCATTTCTGCCAAGAGCAAAGAGCCAGTAGTAGTAGATAAAAATAACTCAAGCAAGGATATTAAGAATAAAGGAATTCAACAGAATTCGTCGAACGGAGCTCGACGAATTCACTTCATTTCGTCGAACGGAGATCGACGAACTCTGAAGACAGAATTTCAGTATAATTATCCAACGAACGGCGATCGATGAACTTACCAGAAATTGTCGAACGAAAAATGTACTGAATTTCAACAGAATTCTTATTCTCAATATACTAAAAATCCTTTCACTGAGTGGATTATTCCTCCTAGGAGATATCATCCACAAGGCTATAAGGATCAGCCTGAGATATCTTACATTTCTGATTTTTGTGGAAAGACAAAAGGACTCAAGGTAGTCTGGGTCAAGAACAACTAACATATTAAATAAGGAGAGGAACGCCACCTATACCAGAGACATTTTGCAGGTACATGATCACTATCTCAAGCAGTCATTTCTTCCAAGACATTCTTCATTTGTTTGAAGAACAACAACCTAAGAAGTTCATGACCACCAGGATCAAACTCCCAGTAGCAGAAATAAAGGAATGGGTACACACCCTTAAGACAGAGAATGCAACAACATTATCAGGATCAATTTCTGGAAATAAGATTGCATCCTTCCCTTCCTCCTCATATAATGTCCCTTCTTCTAGGGGCCTAGCTTTAGGTCTTCCTGAAACTAGGCAGGGGGAGATGTTTCATGAGGAAGTTCCTTTTTGATAGGGGGGATGCTTTATGAAGAAACTCCAGTTTCAGGGGGAGATACTTTATGAAGAAGCTCTATATGATGCAGTTTTCAGATGCAGTTTTTGCTCCAGTTAATGCAGATACAAATATGATACAGTTTTTGGTAAAGAAGATCAACAAAGCAGATTCAGTTGCCACAGCTCAGATCAACAAAGCAAAAGCTAAATGCAAGGGTTTCTCTCAGTATTCTACAATGTAAAGTTTTCTAAACCTAGAGTACTATATTTTATCTGCTGAAATGATTTAAAATTTCTGTCATATATATATATATATATATATATATATATATATATATATATATATATCTGCTCTATGTTTGTTATTTGTTTGTTTATTATTTAATTTTGTCAAATAGTGTCCTAACATAAATAGGGGGAGATTGTTGGAACAACCCTATTACTGATTTGGGCTAGGATCACTATCTATTGACTAGGACTAAGTTGACCCCAATGTATAGTCTAAGGGTTAAGGTTTTAGGCTGTTAGAACTTAGGAAAATATCAAGTTTCTGCGTTCGACGAACTCGAAACTATGTTCGACGAACTCCATTCTGAGTTCGACGAACGACGTGCTTCAGGTCGACAAATCAAGTTTATTTCTCAGTTTGACGAACTTCACATTGAGTTCGATGAACTCCTTTCTATGTTCGACGAAATAGCTTCTCAGCTCGACGAACTCAGTTCTACAGCAAGTCTTCAGATTATTTCTTCGGTTCGACAAACTCCAGTTTGAGATCGACAAACTCAGCTCTGCGCTAGACGAATAAGTATCAAGATGTTCAGATCGACGAAAGTGCTTCTCAGATCAACGAACTCAGTTCTTTCAGCCAGATTCAGTAGATTATCTTTCAGTTCAACGAACTCCAGACTGTGTTCGACGAATCAGTAACAAATGTTCAGTTCGACGAAC
This sequence comes from Dactylorhiza incarnata, assembly GCA_033032865.1. NCBI lineage: Eukaryota > Viridiplantae > Streptophyta > Magnoliopsida > Asparagales > Orchidaceae > Dactylorhiza > Dactylorhiza incarnata. The sequence continues at coordinate 787,213 of JAWHQI010000203.1, read as the reverse complement.
TCCAACTTAAGTTTGACGAACTCAACCTTCAGCAACGGATCTATTCTATTATTTATTCTAGATAAATTAAGAATTTTATCCTTCCATTTATTTATTCCTTTCCATTGTCTTCTCTCGAGAAATTAGCCGTTTGGGTTATTGGAAAAGGATACATTTATTGAAAAGGAAAAGGAATTAAAGATTTGCTTGCAGTTCCAAGAAATAATCTTCCTGATTATTCTATTCCTTATTCAGAGGATTTGAAATTCAAATTAGAGATATATTGTCTAAAGAAAAAGAAAGACAGAAGAAGAGTAGTACCAGAAGAAGAAGATAGAGGAAGAGACAGTCTACAGAGAAGCTACATTCTAGAGAAACATACAGAAAGTAAAAGAAAGAAAGAAAGATCATCTTCCTCAAGCAGCACCCTTTCAATCTCTGAGAACATCAACAAGATCATTCTCTCAATCTTCAGTTGCAAGTTCTAAAGCTTCAAGAGCAATAATAATCTGAGAAACATTGTCTCTCAGATTCATCATCTATCAAGGAAGATATATCTTTCAAGTGAAAGCTCCATCCTCTAACTGTCAATCATTTCTATCAGACAGGGGGAGCTTTACTACATCAAATCCACTAGTCTTCTCTCAGCTTGTTGACAGAGAAGAACTTCATAACCCTCTTTATCCCATCTTGTATAGGGTTTTAACTCCCTTCAAAAGTTAACCCTTTGGTGGCAGGGCACATGATCAAAAACTTGTGGTTGGTGGCAGGGCACCTGATCAAAAACCTGTGGTTGGTGTTTGGGCAACTGATCAAAAACCCATTGGCGATAGGGCACCTGATCAAAAACCTAGTGGATTCCTACCAAGGGTGGTAGAAGAGTAGATGTACCCAGGTTGATTGGGGAACTACTATAGGTCCTTGTGTCTTCTGTGTTTTTGTTTATTTTTCTGTACTGTGATGTGTGATCTCTTTGTGTTTTGTTTTTATAACTCACTCTTTTATACACATATAAATCTCACTATTTTAATTTTGCTATAAAATAAGTTAAAAACCTTTTAATACTCTATTCACCCCCCCCCCCCCCCTCTAGAGTAAATCTAAGATCTAACCTCACTTTCACCTTCTATCAGAGGTTACTTTCAGAAAGTAAACTGATTGCTGAGGCTAGTATTACTCAAGATCGGTGTTCGGAACAACCTCTATTGAAATCCATCAATGTCAGTGGCCATAAGCTCACCGGGTCACACTCTCTCCATGACACTAGTTCGATTAAATGCGTGAGTCAATAGGACTTCAGGATAAATTTGGGGCTTGGGATTCGGTAGGGTTTACAATGATAAACATGAAGGTTTCCGCACCTAATCCAAAAGAGCTTGCGTCAAAGAAATTATCCAAGCACCAAAATAAAAACATGAGTGCACCACACCCCCAGACTTAAACCTGAAAATATGGGTGTGTGCACCGCCTACTCTCAAAACAATTCTTAAAAAGATTTTCAATTTGGCTCTTTTCTTAACCAAGCATTTTTCTTTCTTTTCTTTTCTTGTTCTAATTTTTTTTTCTCATAACCTTTTTTTCTTTCATCAAAAAAAAATCCGAGGAAGCGCAAACCACAGTTTCACAAAAATTTTCACTGCATCAACACCCTCAATTAAAATTGATATAACACTCAAGCTCGGATTGGGAGTGCGACTAGGAATAGCTTGCAGGCTTTGGTGAACTAAAAGTGGAGTTGAATCAAGAGACGGGTAGGCACAACGGGGCTAGCAAGGATAATGATAGGGTCGGTATACAAAGCTCAACCTTGCCAAAGCGAAGGCCTATATCATGCTCACACATTGAACTAACTTCTACCAATGCTTCGAGAGTCGCTTGGGGCAAGTTCTTAGCCACCGAGAAAGATAATTCTTCCACCCGACTCGAGCAATACAAACCTAACAACCGTCTACACACATTCCTACGGTACCGTCGGATTCACACCGGATTCACCACTTTTGAGTAGAATAAACAATTATTACGCAAATAGAAAAATTACAAAACTATAAGCATCAAGAAAAATTTATTCTACACACAAATCTATGCAAGACGTGAGTACTCGACTAGAGCACTACGAGAGTCAACATTTTACTCCGTCTTACAACCCTGAGCAAGCACAACAATTTTCCCAATCCTACACAAGAAACAAGCTAAACTCGTTATGCGCCTATGATTAAGTGCGCTCTCTAGTGGGTGTCGTGGTGTGCTATGAGAATGAAAAAATAACAATAATATTGTAACTTCTAGTATGTTGTGCTTATGTGCACGTGCAAGTGAGTAACGAAAACTACTCTCCCCCGGACTTAAATCTAATTATCACAGATTATAATGCCACATTCATAAAAAGAATTGGGAGGAGAGGTTACCCCATGCTCAGAAATGAGCATACCGGAACATTGGCGTTAATCTTGAATTCAGCTTCAATGTATCCGCCATCGATGTCGCCATACCTGCAAAATGACATCTCCACACACGCAGAAACAAAAGCAAAAATAGCAGACACTGATATTAATCATGAGGTGCAAAAAGGCGGTAATGGTGAGTAATACAACAAAGATGAGAGGAATATCAAACAAAAGTTGTCCATAACCACACCCTAGGGATGATGCCCTAGCAGAATAAAATCTGGTACAGAGCCAAAATACAAGTACACCTAAGATAATTAAAAGAAATAAAACTACTCAAAACAACAAGAGGCCCTGGAAGAGGTGACTGAGCAATCACTGGGGAGATAGCATAGGAGACTGCGAAGGAGGTGGAGGAGGAGTATGCCTCGTCCGAGATCGTGAGGTGGAAGCCCATGCTGGAGCAGCAGGAGGCACGACTCCGAAATGTGCACCAATCCGCGAAGAAAGTTCATACTGCATGGCCATGGTATCCTCCAGGCGTAGAACTCAGGATATTGCTGCTCAATGCTATGTCGTAAGGCATCTCAATGAGAAGTAGGATCAGCAGAGTGGGGCACATTAGGAGGCTGTCGACTCGTCCCAGCCGAGGTGATAGTCCCGGCAGCATCGACAAAAACAGTGCGCTCAACACGTCCTAACCCAACCTCGCGGACTTGGTAGCCCCAATTGTCTCCCTGCTGCACCTTCTGAATAAGCTTGAATGCTACCATCATGGATAAAGAAATATGGTAACCCCTGGAGATGACTGTCATAGGCGGCAGCGAATCCCAGATGCCAAGTCCTTTGGCGATCCGAGTGATGTACTGCGAGCCTCCGATCGACTTCAGGGGAAGGTAGGTGGCCAGACGAAAAAGATACTGGGCAAGTACTCGCCCAAGATGGAGAGGCACACCTTCGTGCATGCTGTAAAGGTAGAGGAAATCCTTCCAGCCTGCTACATTCTGGCTCATGGCACGGGCATTGATGCTATGCCCGATCAAATGTTGGATATTGATCAAATGCTGGATATTGCGGAGTGCAGGGGAAATAATGTGGGAAGACTTTGCTGCACGAGCCTCGTACTGCTGATCCCTCCCCGTAATGGACTGCCAGAATTTGCAAGGAGATACTCCCACAGGGAACTCATCCGGACGGTTGATAATGTCCGTCGGCAGGAGTTCGTTGTGGGTGTAAATTCCAGCGTAAACCGCCAGTTGGCCAACACCCATAGTATGGGTACGACCCCTCATACGGAACGAAACTCGCGTGGGCTCTCCGGTTTCCTCATTGACGTGATCAAGGATGCGGAAGGTGGAAAGGAAATCAAGTGTGAGTTCGCGGTAGCCCAACACCGTAATGGAGAATAGGTTTCCCCATGATCCTACGTCGAGTAGCCTTGCCACCCTCGCATCCAAGTGGATGGCTTGAAGATCCGGGACAGAAACAAAACGATGATCAAGGAATGTTTTCTGTCGCAGCAAATTGTACCTTTATAAAAACTCAGGTCTCCCAAATTGCAGCATTGTCCTTCCACCAAGATCGTCCTGTCTTGAAGACGAAGCTCCTCCACCGCGGTGAAGCATGGTCACCACCTTCTTGAAACCCAGGGGATTAGCACAAGAGCTATGAAATGGGAAGAAGAGAAATGGAAGAGAAAATGAGAGGAGGAAGAAGGAGAGGGAGAGGAGAAATCGCGCACGGGAGAGAGCTCGCGAATCGCACGATGGAAAAATTAGGGCCAGCGTGCGATTTCGACGGGCGCAGGAGCAGTTTTATAAGAAGTAAAAATCGCACGATCGTGCGATTTGAGCACGCACGAGCAACCTGATCGTGCGAATGCAAAATTCTCCCAAAATTCCTCATTTTCCATGGGCTGGTCAAATCGGGGGAAAAATGTGCACGCTCCACAATGAACGGGGAGAACAGAGGAATACAAGAAGACAGCGAATGCTCACTACTATCTTCACAGGGCGCGGCGCGTGAAAACTCTCAAAAACAAGAGATAACACTTACAAAATGCCAATAATAAGGAAAACCATAGTGTTGATAAAATTTAAATTAACTACTCCTACGCCTAGATAACTATTGGGTTTTCTGTCTTCCCAGCACGACTTATTTAGCACTAATCACAGCTCTAGCTAATAGGTCTATGAAAAGAGAAGTGAACCGATAACTGGTTTATTCTTCGTGTCGGTAGCGGGTACCGATAAGGCGAAAAAATAGTTACCCCCTTACCTGAATATATATACCTGCACTGAACGTTGGGCAGGGGTAAGAAATATGAAGAAGACGTCTCAATGTCTGTCTTCATGCGCAGCTGATTTATTCCATCGTTGGTTTGTACAGCAGGCCCGACAACTTCCTGAATCAGATCTAGTGCAGATTCCTGCGATGAATCAAACATGAGAGTGGGGTAAAGAAATAAATTAGAAGAATGACATAAAAGAAATTCATCTTTGGGAGGGATCCCGGTATCACTCCCGATGGGATGGCCCAATGAAAAATTGTCAGCATCATCGATAATGATGCAATTTTCGACAGTATTAACAGTGGTCTTGCCCACGATTTGGACTTCCGTTCCTGGTGCAAAGGTAGATTCTCCTTCACCTTGAGCGTTGTCCTCCTTCATAGGAATAAACTCAATACAACAATCTCCTGCCTCATCCTGCAAAACACTCTCAACAATGCCGTCAGAAGCAGATGTAGTAATATGCACAAAAGAAGGAGAAATAGTGCTCGAACAAAGGTTATGCACCTCACTAAGAATAGAATCATCACACTGTGATATGAGCACAGGAGAGATGGGCTCCGCCATGTTAGAGTCCAAATTAACAACACATCTAATATCTGTATCCAAATCATTCCCTTCAAAGCATGGAGGTGATACAGATACATAACTAGACGTTGAAGGTGTGCTACCATAAGTAGGAGTTGGGATGATCCAGATGTCCGGCTCATCATCCTCGTCCACTTGGCGAAGATACTCGGCACAATCCATCAAGGCATGGTCTGTGCTCCGACAAAACAGACAATGTTTTGTATTCTTCTTTGGTCCAAATAGGACCGGAGATGAATTCAGAAACGGTATCTGCGGGCAGAAGGATAACCATAGGACTTAGGCACACTATAAGGGTTACCGTGTGATTTCGGCGTCTGATGCATTGAGTATAAGGTACTAGGGCCACCATCTCCCGATGGGCATCTATCACTAGCATGGGAAATATCTCTACACCAGCGGCAACGGATGTTGAATGCAGCCCACATTGCATGAAGATACTCAGATTCTACAGAAAGACCCAAATGTGCAATATACTACACCTAACAATAAACGGTTGCAGCACCATATAATAAAAACAAGAAAAAGGGATAAAAATCAAACAAAGAAAATAAAGGAGATCTTTACAAGCAATTTTCCTAACAAAAAAAATCACAGCGCCCTTTACAATCCCCGGCAACGGCACCAAAAACTTGATGCGATTATGGCAAGTGCACCGGTCGTTCAAGTAATAAAATTAGGAGAGACTCCCCGAATATCGTTCTCAGAGGACTGCAAGTTGGGTTGTATGAATTCTTGTTAGGGAATTACTTATATAGATTTTTATGAAATTAATATAAAGGGGGGTTTTGATTTTGGTTTTCCTAGATTAGCAACAGTGAAAGAAAATGCAGGCCTAGTGCTTCGCTTCGCTTGTCGGGATGGAATGCAGGACGCAATGTCGTGCTTCGGTGAGCTGGTGGACGAGAAGGCTAGTGGATGGATGTTTTGTAACCAGCGAAATGAGGGTCGTAGGCACCTCGTCGCGGAACACGCAACTAGCAATTGCTAGTGCAGCACACTACAGAGCGATGGAGTGGTTGGCGGACTAGGGCGCTCCTCAAATCTCATAAACAATAACACATTTCACCGAAATGAAATCACAATAACTTAAACACAGTTATGAACATCATCCGTAGGAAAGTACATCATACCATGAAGAAATCCTAAACTATACACAAAAGGGAAAGAGGTCACCGAAGCTCGAAGACTATGCTGAAGATTCGCGGCCGGAATCGCAAGGTTGTCAAGCCTCATCCGTGCTCGGTCTTCAGTTGCGTCCGGGGTACAGAGGAGCTGTCACCTTCTTCTACTTTACCCATCTTCTTCGTGGTCTAGCTCCAACTACTCTTGTTGGAGATCCCTTGAATGTAGCAGAAATCTTCCGTCGATGGCATTCTTGAGCTCGTCGATGATGGAGGAGGCCAAGGAGAGAGCTTTGGCGGAAGATTTGCAGGAAAAAGGTTGCCGGAGCTCCTCCTAGGTCAGGCGGCTGTGGAGAGGCGAAATGGGCGGAAATGGCGGGCTTGCAGAGTTTTTCCCGCGGGTCTCCTTTTCCTTCTCAACGGATTTCCTGCTTTAAATACAAAAACAACAGAAATTTAGTCACACGCGGTCGAACGCACGACTGTGTGATTCTCGTGCGTTATTTAACGAAAAGAAATGCCTTGAGGAAGAAGCAGCAGCGCCCGTGCATTTTACTCACGCAAGGTCGAAGCCGCCCGTGCGTAAAAACGCACGACCAAATCCAGATTGGCTAAAAACCAGGCGAAACAGGCGATCGTGCGTTTCCTTCGTGCACGGGCAACTGCCCGTGCGTAAAAACGCATGAACAAAGTCAGATCACCATTTTGCTACCCAGAAGAAGGCGCACGACCGCAACCGTCCATGCGTCAAGGAAAACGCACGACCGTGCGATATAAACAATCATGATTTCTTGGCAAAATGGGATGATCCAACCACCTGCAAGAGCAGTAATCCAGCTGGGAATACACTTCCAGCACCAATCAATCAAATAAAAAGGATTGGGAGCACCATGTGCTTACCCCCAACAACATGGAGCGCAAACGCACACCAAAACGGACCTAAAAAGAACACAAAGCACATAAGTGCGCGCAAGTGTTCATAAGAGAAATATAAGAAAAATAAATCAAAATGGATGTGCACAAGAGTGAAAACTAGCCCGGATGAGTCCATAAAAGCGCATATAAATGGGACTCATCACGCTTTCATGCTTATATCAAAGTCTTAAATCTCAAAATTCCTTTTTCAACGAGTGGTAGACTTGCTTGGTAAAATTTATATTGGTTGTTCTAACACGAATATCATTTTTAAGCTAAAAACTCTAATTCATTAATGGATTTCAAAATAGCTATGTGAGTTTTTTCAAAAATTCAACTAAATATAAACCCATAGGCTATTAACTTATCATTAGATTTAAACGCTTAATGTTTCCAATGATTATTATCCCATGATTACATATCTCACCATAGCGAGGGCGTAGGGTTGTAAGCATTAGATAACCTAACCTTTAAGTCATGTCTTGTCCTTAACGGGGGAGGGTTCCATTGGGGCCTTGCGAGGCATTGGGGGAAAGAGTGCTAGGTTGAGTTATTTCTAGTGTTTGCATATGGGACTAACACCCCAACCTACGACATGTATGCAGCTCCTTATGACCATCTGTCACTTATTACGGGGCTAGGGTGTAGACATATTGTCTGGGTAGATTGGTTACCTGTAAATCATTACCTTTTTATGCACGATCATGCCTTATCTTTTCTTATCAAATAACCTCTTTCTATGTCCCTTTCTACCTTACCCACTTTTGCTAATAACAAAAGGGGGAGAACTAACATGATAAATAATAATCGCTATCCAATGAGAAAACCAACATGATTAATTCTTATGATGAAAGAAAGATTTGATTTGCACAAGACACTTTACTATTCTTTCCAAGGTGCTCAACCTCACAATGCTTATTAAGGCTTATCAGGAGGTTCAAGTAGTGCTTGGTGGAGTTATCTTTGTCATTTATTTTATAAATTTGTTTTGTACAAAGTTCTCCGAATACACTTGTTTTGCAAATCAATAGAATTTATGAAAAACATAACCACTTTTCTTAATTTTTAAGAGTGCAAAAGAAGGTGTGTAGGTAAGATACTTGTGCAATTTTAATTTATTTGTACTAATACAAAACATACACGAGCATTCTTAGATTAAATACATATGTAGACAATGCCAAAAAAAGGTGAGTGAATAAAGATCATTATCGAACATAAAGCATTTCTCATACTTAGAGGCATGCTAAGCTTGATCCTACACGACTTTTAAACTATAATTGATGCACATTTGAATAGATATATCAAAGCATGAAGAAAGGCAATGTCCAAAGTAGTTTGAAAAGATAAATTGTAACATTGTAGAATTTCGAAATAATAGATTGAATCATGCTTGAAAAAATCATACAGTTTTTTTTTATTGTTTTAAAGTTTTATATTTTTGTATTTGATTTTAGCAAATAAAAGCATATTTTTGTAATTTTTGCTTTTGTAATTTTTATATTTGATTTTTGCATAAAGATGAACTTTAAATAAAGGAAACAACACAAGCGAAAAATAAAAACATAATTTTTTGTAATTTGGTTTTTGTAGTTTTGTATTTGATTTTTCAAAAAATAAAGAAACACAGAAGGGAAAAACTAAGTAGAAAATATAAATTAATATATTTTTAGAAATTTTTCGAAATTCAAAAAATACAGAAAATAGAACATGGACGCTAGCGCTAGCGCGGGAGGCAGTGAACGATTTTTAAGGATTTTGGAAATTTTAATTTTGGATCTTGATTAAGTGTCCCAATAGTAGTTCCATGGTGAAGTTGCAGATTTTTAGGAGATGTTTTGGATGGTTAAAGGTGAAGAAAATTGTATTAGTGAGCATGTTTTAACTTGAAAGATCTAGGAAACCTAATTCAAGTCGTAATAATCGAAATCTTGCATCGGGAAGGGGTTTAGTAAATATGTCAGCAAGTTGAGAGTCCGTCCCAATGAAGCTTACTTTTACATTTTCTTTCTTAATGTGATTCCTAATGAAATGATGGCGAACGTCGATGTGTTTGGATCTAGAATGGTGTACGGGGTTATTTGTGAGATCTATTGCACTCTTGTTGTCACATTTAAGATCTATGTTTTTAAGATGAAATCCAAAGTCCTCTAGTGTTTGGCTCATCCATAACGCTTGTGCACAACAACTACCAAGTGCAATATATTCAGCCTCCGTGGTGGAGAGTGCAACCGAAGATTGTTTTCTACTAGACCATGCAACTAAAGAGGGTCCCAAAAAGTGACACGTACCGCTAGTGCTTTTTCTATCTAGTGAGCACCCGGCGTAGTCCGAATCGGAATAGCCGTGGAGTGTGAAAGAGTCATTATGTGGGTACCATAATCCTAGTTTAGATGACCCTGTAAGATAATGAAAAATACGTTTTACCGCTTTTAAATGAGATTCTTTTGGATCGGCTTGAAAGCGAGCACATAAACATACGGCAAACATTATATCTGGTCTAGATGCACTTAAATAAAGAAGAGAACCTATCATTCCTCTATATAGTGTTTGATCAATAGAAATTCCAGATTCATCTTTTCCTAGTTTTAATGAAGCACTCATAGGAGTAGAAGCTTGTTTAAGATTTTCAAATCCAAATCGTTTAAGCATATCGTGAACATATTTTGATTGACAGATAAAAATACCATCAGTTCTTTGTGAAATTTGAAAACCAAGAAAGTATGATAGTTCTCCTACAAGACTCATTTCAAATTCATTTTTCATTATTAAGACTACTTCATTACACAACTCTTCATTAGTGGCTCCAAAAATGATGTCATCAACATATATTTGTAGAATAATTGATTCGTTATTTTTATGCTTAATGAAGAGTGTGTTGTCTGCACTTCCCATAACATAACCGTGGTCTAACAGAAATGATGTAAGCCGATCATACCATGCACGGGGCGCTTGTTTTAAACCATAAAGCGCTTTTTCTAATTTGTAAACATGATTTGGAAATTTTTCATTTATGAAACCGGGGGGTTGTTCTACATAAACTTCTTCTTTAATAAACCCGTTTAAAAAGTCACTTTTAACATCCATTTGAAATAATTTTATTCTTTTAAAACTCGCAAATGCCAAAAATATTCATATAGATTCTAAGCGAGCTACGGGTGCAAAGGTTTCTTCAAAGTCTACCCCCTCGATTTGTGAATAGCCTTGAGCAACTAAGCGTGCTTTATTTCTTACAATCCTAGATTCACCATCTAGCTTATTTTTAAAAATCCATTTTACGCCAATAATTGGATGGTTAGATGGTCTTCCTACTAAATTCCAAACTTTATTTCTTTCAAATTGTCCTAACTCTTCATTCATTGCCAAGAACCAAAATTCGTCATTTAAAGCGGTGGAAACATTTTTAGGTTCAATTTCAGACACAAAGCAAATATTTGAAAATGTTTCATGAAGAGAGGACCGAGTTCTTACCCCAGTAGAAGGTTCCCCAATGACTAGCTCCTTTGGATGATTTTTGGAGAAGTTTAGAATGCTTGGAGGTACATATTCATCTTCTTTGGGCTTCTCCTCCTCTTCTTTGGAAGGTTCTTCTTCGTCGTGCTCCAAGGATGGCAAAGGTTCATCAACGGTGCCTGTAGGGAGCTTCTCTGCACAAGGAACAAACTCATCAAATCTGACATTAATTGACTCTTCAACCTTATTTGATCTTTTATTAAATATTCTATATGCTTTACTAGTTGAAGAATAACCAAGAAATATTCCTTCATCGCATTTTTCATCAAATTTTCCTAAAGAATCTTTGGTATTAAGAATGAAGCATTTACATCCAAATACTTTAAAATACGATACGTTAGGTTTCTTTTGATAGTAGAGTTCATATGGTGTGAGAGTTAATGATGGGCGAAGCATAACTCTATTCATTACATAGCATGCAGTGCTTACGGCTTCTGCCCAAAAATACTTAGGTAATTTATATTCAGATAGCATGGTGCGTGCAAGTTCTTGTATTGTCCTATTTTTCTGTTCTACAACACCGTTTTGTTGAGGTGTGCGTGGAGCAGAGAACTCATGCTTAATACCTAACATGTCACAAAAAGATTTAAAATTTTCATTTTTAAATTCACCTCCATGATCTGAGCGAATGCATTTTATTTTTAAATCTAATTCATTTTGAATGCGAGTACATAATTTTGAAAATTCACAAAACGCATCAGATTTGGAGGAGAGAAATAAAGTCCAACAATATCTAGAATAGTCATCTATGAGAACATAAGTGTATAATCTACCACCAAGACTCGCAGTGTTAACGGGACCAAAAAGATCCATATGAATTAATTGCAAAGGTTTTGATGTAGAAATTTCGTTTTTGCTTTTAAAAGATGACTTAGTAAATTTGCCTTTTTGGCATAGAGAGCATAATGAAGATAAATTTCCATTTAACTTAGGCAATCCTCTAATCAATTCTCTTTTTGCTAGTTTTAAGATGAGCTTTGTACTAGCGTGGCCTAAGCGTCTATGCTATAATTCTAATTCATCATTTTTCGTTATAAAACATTTTATAGAAGATTTAGAAAGATCATGAAATGAAACTATGTAAACATTATGAATTCTAGGTGCAGTTAATAACACATCTTTTGTTTTAGGATTAACAATCTTGCAAAGGTTAGTGGAAGATTCAAAAAGTACGTCTAAATCTTTATCACACAGTTGACTTATAGATATTAGGTTATGTTTTAATCCTTTCACATAAAGCACATTTGATATAAGAAAAGATGCGTTACCCACTGTACCAACTCCCATGATCCTTCCTTTACCGTTATCGCCAAACGTCACTATTCCTCCTTTCTTCTTTTCTAGGCTAAGGAATTTTGCTTTATTGCCCGTCATGTGTTTGGAGCAGCTTGAGTCCAAATACCACACGTCCTCTATTTCCTTAGCCTTCCTGCAAATCTAGAAAGAGGATGAGAGTAAAGACCCAGATACCCAAGAGGTACCACCCATAGAGTAAGTGGATTTCTTAGGTACCCAGATTTGTTTTAATGATCGTTGATTTATTATATTCCTGCAAGAGCCAGACGTGTGTCCAAATTTAAGACAATTAGCACACGAAATAAAGGGGGTTGAGACCCTTTTCTGAGTTTGTACGTTGCCCTTGCTGGATGATGTTTGTACATTAAAAAAACCAGAAGAATTTTTAACATTAGAGCTACCGCCGACATTAGTAGCTAGCGCCGGGCGGTAGTGTTCACTTTTATATCCGAGTCCGATTTTTCCAGACCCAAAGCATTGATTACCCAGAAGCATATCCAGGGATTTTTGACCAATCCCGAATTTGGTTATGGCTAAATTTAGATTTTGATTTTGTTTTTTAAGAGATGTATTTTCTTGAACAATCATAACACATTTGTTTTCAAATCCTTTTTTGTTCTTTTCAATTTGTAATATAGAAGTTTTCAATTTTCTCTCTAAGTCCCCTTTTTCTTTTGCAATGATTTTGTTTTGTGAAAGGACATTAGAGAGAGAAACTTCAAGTTAATTTATCATAAATAAAGAGTGCTCACATTCTTGACATGAAACTTTACTTTTTTCAAGAGAGACTAATTTTTTTGTGAGCTTACGATTTTCTTTTATAATAGATTCATTTTCAAGATTTAATAAAACAAATTTATCATAAAGTTCTTCAAAGGTAGGAGGAGATACCTCAGTGTCGCTAAGAACACTGGTGTCGTCATCGTCGCTTTTGGCCATTAAGCACAAGTTTGCTTCCTCCTCGCTACTTGACTCAGAACCGTTTGACTCTTCGGAGGAAGAGTCATCCCAAGTAGCGGCCTTCAGCACTTTCTTCTTTTCTTTTGCTTTCTTTTGTTCTTTTCGTTCCTTTTGGTATTTTGGGCACTGGCTCCGAATGTGCCCGGTTTTTTTGCAGTGATAGCATTATGGAGGCGGCCTTTCTTCTTCGTCATCGCTTCCTTTTTATTTCTTCGATGAAGAGGAGGATCCCTTTCGTCGAGTATCTTTTTGGAAGAATTTTCGGAATGTGTTCCTTCTCTCTGGATTTCTGATGAACTTCTTGAAATTCTTCACCAGGAGTCCTTCTTCATCATCATCGTCCTCTTCGATGCACTCCTTCTTTGATGTCAGCGCCAACGCCTTTTTCTTCGGCTCCTTGTTGTATTCGTCATGTTGAATTTGTAGTTCTACCTCATGGGTTTTGATATTCCCAATGAGATTCTCGATCTGAGGCGTTCTTAGGTTGTGCGACTCCGAGATGGCCGTCACCTTCGGATTGAACCTTGGAGGTAAGGAACGAAGAATTTTCCTCACCAAGTCCCCGTCGGAGTAGGTCTTTCCAAGCGCCTTTGATGCGTTGATAATCTTTGTGAAGCGAGTGTACATTGAGTTGATGTCCTCTTCCGTGTCCATCCTGAATTTTTCGTATTCAGATTCCAGTTGAAACAGCTTGGCATCTTTTACCTGCGATGTACCTTCGTGAGTAACTTCCAATTGATTCCAAATATCATAAGCAGTTGTGCATGCAGAAATTCTATTAAACTCAGTCCTATTTAAAGCGCAATATAAAGCGTTCATTGCTTTAGCATTATTTTTACACCTTAGTTTATCGTTGTCATCCCATTTATCTTTAGGTTTTGCTAATGTTGCCTCTCCTACTACATTTGTAGGCGGAGAGTACCGTACTTCTACCATGTTCCATACTTCTAAATCCATGGTCATAAGAAAACACATCATTCGATTTTTCCAGTAGTTAAAATCTGACCCAGTAAAGAGAGGTGGTCGACTAACCCCTTGACCCTCAGGAAAAGCGAGATCATGAGACGTCATTGTTCCCGGTTGTTAAGCCGATTGGAACAAAAACGCTCTGATACCACTTGTTGGATCGTTCGGCGCCCTTAGAGGGGGGTGAATAAGGGTTTTCAATAAGTTTAGATTATATTTAAAAACTTTGAATTATTGCAAGCTTAAAGACATGAAATAAGTTAAGTAAAACAAAAAGAGAGACAAGCTTTATTAATGATAAATAAGTTTTACAAAACTTGATCTCGATGACGCTAGAGATCGGAGGCGAATAATAAAAAGTCTCTTTTTGTTTTCTATCCCGACTCGCTTCCCCACGAACCGGTAGCCCTAGCCTTATCCACCCCGGATTCGGCCTCAAGCCGCTCTAGCCAATCCTTCCCCGGATGTGGCCTCGAGCACCCCCTAGAACTAGCCTAGATCTAGTCGCCAACACGAGGCAAATTTCAGCCCTAAGTCTACCCCAGACCTAGTCGCCAACACGAGGCGATTTCACTACCGTTTATAATGAAGAAAGAGAAATAAAATAACAAAACCTCCCTTAAGATGAACTTCTGAAGTAGGAGACGAAGATCCGCTGTAGAATCAGCGTTTGTTGAAGCGGACTTCGTCTGGATTCGGCGTGATGGAATTCTCCTTCAGAAATTGGCAGAGCTTCGCTGGGTCCACAAATTTCGGCTAAGACAAGCCTCTGGAATTCTAGTACTCTCTCTCTCTGAGGTGTATGCAATGGGTGTGTTCGAAAACAAGAGGAGAGGGGGTCCTTTTATAGCCCAAGCGCTACCGCCGGCGCTAGCGCTGCCGTCGGCACTAGCCCGGATTAGGAAACAATTTGCGTGGCAGGATCTCCCATCCGCGGCAACAATTTGCTCTATGCCTTTTGTGCGCCATGCTACCGCCAGCGCTAGTAGCTACCGCCGGCGCTATCCCCGATTAAGAAACTTCTTGCGCGGCAGGATCTTCAATCCACGACAACCTTGCTTTTATTCCTTCTGTGTTCATCACTACCGCCGGCGTTATCCACTACCGCCAGGCGTTAGCGCATTCTATAACAGCTCCTGGAATTGCGTTATTCATCGCTAGCGCCCGGTGCTACCGCCGACGCTAGTGAGCCTCTTCGAATTCTGGCTTCAATTTTTGGGGCAGTCATCATGTGTACTCCTTGAGTCATATGGACTATGTTAACCTGCACACTTGAACACACAAGATCAAATACACATAGGATTTGTTATTCTCAAACCTAGGAGATGCGGAAGACCATGTTCCAACAAAAAGCATATCTGACAAAGACTCCTTCAGATGCATATTTCTATTACACATGGATCTGTTTGGTACAATGTCAATTCTCAGCTTGGGAGGGAAGGCTTACACCCTGGTGATAGTTGATGACTACTCAAGGTTCACTTGGGTATTCTTCCTTAAAAGGAAGTCAGATACCTTAGACATCTTGAAGAACTTTGTCAAGCAAATTCAGAATGAGATGGACTGTACTGTGGTCAGATTCAGAAGTGACCATGGTACAAAATTTCAGTCAGGGGCTATGACAGAATTCTGCCAAGAACTGGGTATCTCCCAAGAATTTTCCTCTCCTAGAACTCCTCAACAAAATGGGGTTGCAGAAAGGAAAAACAGAACCTTGATAGAGGCAAGTAGGATAATGCTAAGTGATTCCTCCCTTCCAGAATATTTCTGGGCAGAGGCTGTGAACACTGCTTGTCATGTGATAAACAGGGCCTCCATCACCAAAGATCACCAGAAGACTCCATATGAGCTAGTGAAAGGCAGAAAACCTACCTTATCCTACTTGAGGATCTTTGGAAGTAAATGATTTGTACTTAATAATGGAAAGGTCAAGCTAACTAAGTTTGCTGAGAAAAGCAGTGAGGGTATTTTTGTTGGCTACAGCTCTCATAGCAAGGCTTATAGAGTGTAGAACATCAGTACCCAAGCAGTGGAAGAATCTGTACATGTGGTATTTGATGAGACTAGCCTTATACATAAGGGCTGGTCTAGTTCTCTAGTGAATACAGGTACAATGGAGAGAATGGAGAAGTTATCCATTGAAGACAATGTTGGTACCTCACTCAGAAATAAGAATCAGTCAGCGATAGTTGAAATCGAGGAAGAAACTGCAGAAAGTCCAGAAACAACTAAAGAAATCCAACCTGAAGAAATGCAACCTGAAGAAGTTGTTAATGCAGAAGTGCCCAGAATACTACCAATTGCCTTGAGACAAATGAGAGATCATCCCCAAGAGTAGATAATAGGAAATGTCAACCAAGGTGTGCTGACAAGGAGTAGAGCTGCAAATGAAGCATTGTACCTGAGTTTTATCTCTCAAATTGAACCCAAGACATTTGAGGAAGCAAATCAGGATCCATTTTAGATTGCAGCAATGCAGGAGGAACTGAACCAATTTAAGAGATGCAAAGTTTGGAAACTAGTTCTAAGACCCCAAGGACAGAACATCAAGGAACTAAATGGGTCTACATAAACAAATTGGATGAAAATGGAATCATCACCAAGAATAAAGCAAGGCTAGTGGCAAAGGGCTACAGACAAGAGGAAGGGATTGATTTTGATCAGACCTCTGCTCCTGTGGCCAGACTAGAAGCAATCAGACTCTTCTTAGCTTATGCTGCCTATCAAGGATTCAAGGTCAATCAGATGGACGTGAAGTCAGCCTTTCTAAATGGTAATCTCAAAGAAGAAGTCTATGTAGATCAGCCTTCAGGTTTTGCTGATTCAACACATCCTGATCATGTATATTTTCTTAAGAAAGCTCTATACGGCTTAAAACAGGCACCTAGAGCCTGGTATGAGACTCTGCCAAGCTTACTCATTGAGAATAAATTCTCTAGGGGAAAGATTGATAAGACATTGTTCCTAAGGGAAGTTAAGGGAAAGATTTTGCTAGTGCAGATCTATATAGATGACATTATCTTTGGCTCTACATATAACAATCTCTGCAAAAAGTTTGCTAGCTTGATGCAGGGAAAGTTTGAGATGAGCAACATGGGCGAGCTCAAATACTTCCTAGGTCTCCAAGTGAAACAATCTGAAGATGGCATATTCATCTCTCAGACCAAGTTCACTAGAGAGATAGTAAAGAAGTTTGGATTGGAGAGTGCTTCCTCTATGAAAACTCCAATGGGAACCAATGTGTCACTGGATAAGGATGAGAAGGGAATACCCTTTGATGAAACTAAGTACAGATGCATGATTGGATCCTTGTTATACCTGACTGCAAGTAGGCCTGACATAATGTTTGCCACATGTGTCTGTGCTAGATATCAGGTGAACCCTAAGGAATCTCATCATGTCTCTGTAAAGAGAATTCTAAGATACCTAAAGGGTACATCAAATCTTGGCCTATAGTACTCTAGGAATAATGGGTGTGAACTGACAGGCTACTCAGATGCAGATTATGCAGGGTGCAAAGAAGATAGGAAGAGTACCTCAAGAACATGGGAATTCCTTGGAGGAAGACTAATCTTTTGGAGCAACAAGAAGCAGACAAGTGTAGCAATCTCCACATCAAAATTAGAATACATCTCTGTTGGGAGCTGTTGTGCTCAACTACTATGGATCCAGCATCAACTTGAAGACTACAATTTAAAGATGACCAAAACACCCCTGTTTTGTGACTCCTCCAGTGCAATCTCAATTGCTAAAAATCCTGTCTCACATAGCAGGACTAAGCACATTGAGATCAGGTATCACTTCATCAGGGAGCATGTGGAGAATGAAGATATCACCCTTGAGTTTGTTCCCACAGACAAACAAGTGGCTGATATATTCACAACGCCCCTAGATGAAGCTATGTTTAACTTCTTAAAATTCCAATTGGGAATGTTAAACTTATAGTAAACTTTAACCTACTTCTTACTAATCCCCCTGCATATAATAGTAAGAAGAACTTGCAGGACAAAGACTGAGTCAATCTGGTCATAAAAGGCCTATAACGAAAAAGTCAGAATGGGGGAGAAAAGAATAATCTGGGTAGAGAAGACACATCATGTGATGTATCATATCAAGGGGGGGTAAAGATCAAGGGGGAGTAAAGATCAAGGGGTAGTAAAGATCAAGGAGGAATAAAGTAAAGATGTGATGTATCATATCTGCAAATGGTTTGAAGATAGCTAAAGGAAAGTCCTAGACATCGAGAAAGGACACCCTTCTAGTCGATTCGAGTAATAGCTTTCTAACAATCTTCTACACACTCACCAAAACTACTTTTAGATAATCACTGTATTCGAATTAGAAGTAAAATGAATTATTTCTACGCAAATTAACAAATCATAATTTTAGATCTATGCCAAAAATTTAATTCTACACCAATACTACTCAAACACATGCATTTGACTAGAAGCACTGCATGAGTCAACAATTTTACTCAAAAGTTTCAAAGAAAACTATTCTAGCACGAAGAATTCTTAGTCCATATAAAAATTAATTCACTTGAAAATTACAATTAAATAAATATGGAGATTTTGATAAACTAAGCGAAGAAATTAATTCCCAAAATTTTTTGTTTTTTTGTAAGCAAACTAAACATGAATTAACAAATGCTACCCCTCCATACTTAAAGGTAAACATTGTCCCCAATGTTTAAAACTAAGTATGAATATCACAATTTTTTCTGAAAAGAAGAGCAAAAGAAAAATGAAAAAAAAATTTAATCAAGGTGTTATAAGGAAGCTTCCCTGATTACTTGTCGGGGCGCCCGCTTTAGAACATCGACAAAAATAACCTGCAAAGGTTGTAAGGAAAAAAAAACAAGCAACAACAATTATAATGAAAAGAGATAACTATGGGGTGCCTCCCACAAGCGCTTTGTTTACCGTCGAGTAGCTTGACTAAGTGGCGTTTTATTAAAAGTTTAGTAGGTTAAGTGATTCTATTTTTCCGGTTGAGGGATCGCCGGAGTGATATAATTTCAAACGGTGTCCATTAACATTGAATGAGCCATTTTTTGGGTGGTCTATTTGCACGGTCCTATATGGCCAAACCTCTTTTACTACAAAGGAGCCGGACCATCCGGACTTCAGTTTTCCAGGAAAATGCCTTAAATGTGAGTTATAAAGGACTAAATCTCCCGGTGAAAAAGACTTTGGATTTTTGATTCTTTTGTCATGATAATACTTAGTGCGCTCCTTGTAGAATTTACTATTTTCATAGGCATTTGCACGTCATTCATCTAATTCATTTAATTGAAATTTTCTATTTTCGGAGGCTAAGCTTAAATCTAAATTTAAAATTTTAAGCGCCCAATATGCGCGATGTTCTAATTCCACCGATAAATGGCCGCTTTCCCGTGGACTATCCGGTATGGTGTACAACCGATGGCGGTCTTGTACGCCATCCGATAAGCCCATACGACATCATCTAATTGAAGCGACCAATCCTTTCTATTATTAGACACCGTTGTTTCTAAAATTCTTTTTAGTTCACGGTTTACCACCTCCACTTGGCCATTTGTTTGTTGGTGATAGGCGGTGGAGAGTTTGTGTGTAACGCCATACTTTGCTAAGATTTTAGTAAGTTGGCTGTTACAAAAATGTGATCCCCTATCACTCACTAGTGCGCGTGGTGTGCCAAATCTCAAAAATAATTGTTTCAAAAAAATTTTGATGACTCTTGCGTCATTGGTGGGAAGGGCTAAGGCTTCTGCACACCTTGACACGTAGTCGACCGCAACAAGAATAAATTTATTGTTGTTAGAGGGAGGTAGGGGACCTATGAAATCAAAACCCCATAAATCGAATAATTCACATTCTATGAATATGTTTTGTGGCATCTTGTCTCGGTTAGAAAGATTACCTGACCGCTGACAACTATCGCATTTACTCACAAGAGTGTGAGCGTCTGTAAATAAGGTGGAACAGTAGAAGCCCGCCTCTAGCACCTTTCTTGCGGTCTGATTTGCTTGATTGTGACCACCGGTTGGTCCATCGTGGCAGTGCCGTAATATTTGGACGCCTTCCTCGCCCAAAATATACCTTCTTACCACTTAGTCTGTGTAACGCCCCGGGTTTTCGCTAATTATCTTAAACCTAATTATTTATTTGTTTAAATATAATTAACTTCGAAATGACGGCGTGAGGGCGTTACCTGGGTCGTCGTTGTTGTCCGGCGAGTTAATTCTAGATGAGAGTGTCTATGCAGATATATGTATGTCTATGTATATATATACACATATGTATGTATATGTATATATAAGCATGTATGCAAGTCTATATATATATATATAAACTATAGTAAATGTATACAAATTAATATATACATATGTGTATGTATGCAGGAAGTTTTTATAGGGAGGCTTTGTGTGGGGTGCTATATACACACATATATATACATGTATGTAAAAGTATTATATATATAAAGGCTTATATACATAAGTTACAAAAAAAATTGGGATATATATATATATAGGTTATCCTTTAGTAGATTTAGACAAAAAAGGGCCAAATCCCATTTAGCTTCTTCCCTGTGCCGTGGAGCCGGCGAGTTGTCAAAGGGTTAGGGTTGCATCGAATCGGTGTCGAGCGGCGTCGGAGCGGTCGTTGGAGGAAGGACCTTGGTCGCCTGGGGCTGTCTTCATCATCGGGGCTGTAGATCTGGCCGACTTCTTCCTCGCTCATCGGCATTCGACGGAGCCCCGTGGTTGAGGCAAGAAAACTCTTCTTCTCCCCCTTTCTCTCCCCCTTTTTCTGTTGCTTTTATGATATGGAGGTTATACTGCACCCGATTTCTTTGATTTGATTTTTGGGAGCTTATGCTGGTAGATTTCTTTACCTGGTTTCTTAGATTGGGGCTTATGTTGGCAGATCTCCCCACCTAATTTCTAAATCCCTGCTACCCGATTTGCTGGGGGGCTCATAATGGAAGTTTTTCTTTCTTTCTACTTCATTTACCTGGGTTACGTTGGGAAGCTTATGATATTGGAGTTCCTAACCCCTGTTACCCGATTATTGTTATTGGGGGCTGCTATGCATTTTGATGGGGCTTCTTATATTTCATTTGTCTAAATTGGGGGCTGCTATGCATTTTGATGGGGGCTGCTTATATTTCTTTTTATCTAATTGGGGGCTGCCTTGTATAATCTGTTTGGGGCTGTGATATGCATCCTGTTTGGGGTTGTCTCTTATTTATATTCTAATTTGGGGGCTGCTATTATAAAACCTTCCTTATATTGGTCTAATTGATTGTGGGGGCTTCCTTATAGTATTCTGTATGGGGGGCTGCCTTATGGCATCCTATTTTGGGGGCTGCTTCTTTCCTTGTCATTAGGGACTGCTGCTTTTCTATTCTATTGGGGCTGCTCTACCTTCTTTCCTTGTTATTGGGGGCTGCAATATATATATTTCTTCTTGTTATTTGGGCGCTGCCTTTGTCTATTAAGGTTGGGGGAAAGCCTTTTATCCAAGCTGTTAGTTTGTGTGGGGGCTGCACTTGCCTTTGTCTATTAAAGGGGGCTGCTGTTATGTTAATTTTGTTGAAAGTTTTTAGTGAATTCCCATGGTTATGATAATAAACACTTGACATACGAAACTCTGAACCTATACGCTAGGAAATTTTCTTGGTTTAAACTTATGTCAATTACCCGGTTCGTAACTTTTCTGTGCTTTAATTGAGGGCTAGGTATTCACTTAGGTTTATGCAAAGTTAAATTTCATGGGATATATGCTAGAGATTTCGTTCTCTTGTGGGAGTTTGAGCCTATCAGCTCTTGGTTTTATGCGGGGTTCTCCTTGGTCTAAATGTTGTTGGTTAACTCTTGGGCTTATTTAATTAGTTAAGCATAAATGGTCTTGCTCGGCAAATTTCCCGGATCCTACATTCCTTCCTTCGTTTGGCTAAGTTGGTTATTGCGGCAGGCTAAAATTCCCTGGAAATTTCGTAATTTAGATTTCCTGACGATTTGGGAAAGTCTAAATGTTAAATTTCCTGGAAATTTCTCTTGCTAGTCCTCGATGACCTAGCGAGGCTAGCAATTGTTTAAGGTGAAGGATAAGTGGACGAATTTCGGTTTTGGGCCTTTTACTTGTTCCAGTGACCGGCAGCTTTGCACTAATAGTAGCAGAAAGTATCGAATACTATTATATAACACTCATATATATATATATACATACAGAAGTTATTAAAGGTTGCTAATTAGCTTTACTTCTGTAGCGAATGTTAAAGTTCATCTTCCTGTGTTGATTAAGAGATCTTCCTTGACGGTCAAACTAAGCTGTGCTCTATTCTCGAGTTGCCCTGTAATTGGTTAGTGTTCATTTGCGGTGTCTTGTCGTGCCTTATTCATCGCACCGTTGCAAGAGGTTCGCTAGGAGCCAGGTTTGGACTCGCTAAGTGTTTTCAAATGAACCGTTGAGCTTTGTTCAGGTGTTTGACCTTCGTGTCATGTTTTTCTTCGTCTTGTTCCGGCACCAGACCTGGCATGGTGTCAGCTTTTCTGAAAACCTGTTCCCCCACCTGACACTCCTCTGTTTGCTATGTGGGATTTATAAGCAAAGTATGCTATGTTGTTTAATTCCCCGGGATAGTTTTGGTGAGTGGTTCCCGATCTCTATGATCTTCGTTGTTTAAACGTTCTGAGTATTCTCTGGTAAACTGCACCGTGGTATAGTTGTATACTAATATATATATATATATATATCCATATACTTATGTATATGATTATGCACCCTGCTTCTGGTGTTATGTGTGAGTCTGTTGGGCGTGTGATCTAAAGATCACCGCCACAGTGCCTCTTTTGGGTTGTTGGTTTGAGTGGATTGGAGTCACCGCCGCAGCACTCCTGTTTGGTTTTTGGGCTGCGGGCGTTAGTGGAGATACCACCGTCGCAGTGCCTTCTTTTGGGGGACGCTTTTCCCTCGAGCTGATCAGTCTCAAGTTCTTAAGCATATATGCCTATATATGTGTATTATGATAGTATATGTACGACCATCACCTCAGAGCCGCAATGGCGGACACGTGGTGGGCTTGATTGTTTTGGCTAATACCGTCTGGTGCAGGCTTTTGCTCTTACCGAGTGCACTCGTTTGAGCTGGCTCGAGTTATTGTTAGATTATTGATGTTTATCTGCTTAGTTTCCTTTCTGCTCTCTTTTACTTCTGATGCTGCTAATCTTGGTTTTCTTGCACCCTTTTAGGCTGAGGCATTCTTTTCTTATGAATGTCTCAGGTTCAGGTCTTTAGCTGCCGCAGGTGTTAGAGCAGCGTCGTTCAGGTCTCCTGTCGAGTCCCTTCCCCTCTTCTAGGTAAGAGGCAGTTTCTTTTTGTTGTTTTCCTTCTTTCCCGCGGGTTCGTGTCAGTTGTTGGCGCCCGTATGGCTTTTATCTTTAGATTACTTGCTAGTAGTATTGCTGGTACTTTTGGGTTGTTTACCTACTTGCTTTCTGGGAAGCTTTATGCTAGGATGCATTAGTTACTTTATTGATATAAAAATGTCATCCTTGCATATAATGTTTTTTTTAATAAAAGTCATGTATTTTGAAAATCGAAGAAAATCCTTTCTTACTATACTAAACATAGATATGTGCATATCATTTCTGAGATGTTTAATTCCATGCTCATGTAGGCTAAAAACAAACCTATTTTCCGCTACATATGTATAGTTTTTACTTGTGGACTAGATGATCCACCAGACCGAGGGATGCGGTCTTAAGCTAAAATGAAAATTGCTCTTTTAATCCAATCACGTATATGTCTTTAATAAAATTATCGTAATGAGTGTTCGCCTGAGCGTCTGTAGTCGTCTCCTGCAGGCGTGGCATCACGACGCGTATTTTCCCCTCGCTCTGATAATACGTATTATATTTTTGGGAAAATACGGGTTGTAACAATTGGTATCAGAGCCAGGTTAGCCGGGTTGCTGTGATAGTCTGATTGCCCGGTTAACCGCCTGGTGAGAATCGTCATTCATTGCATACACGCACCGAAGGGACATCAGTATGTCTTGGCTGAAGCTTAAACACTACACTCATAGCTTGATTAGAAGTAGACGGGGCATATTATGTAGTATGGGATGCATAATATGTGTTTGTATATGGATTCTCATAGGTGACAACATGCGACGGTTATGTAGTATGGGATGCATAACGTCAGTCCCATGGATGTCCATTAGCTCATTTTTCTTTTTCGTTGCATGCGATAATATGTAGTATGGGATGCATAAGATCGCATGTGTACGCCGTACATAGCATGCATTAAGGCCTTTTTAGATTGCATAGCACTACATATGCATCATAACATAGCATTGCACACGTGCCAAGCTAAAGACATACATGATGACGCTCGTACACACATGATTTGAAATAAAATTTGGCATTTATGCATTCATATAATTTGCACAAGGGTTAATAGGATGATGATATATCATCCGAGGTTAAGCATAACATCATTTCATAAATTCCCAGAGCAAGGTAACAGCAAGAGCAAGTATCTACTCTTTTCTGATCTGTATCGAGTTAGGAAATTCTGGTTCCTAGCTGTTGCGTCTTAAGTTAGGTGTATTGAGGTGTTCGTTCGTAAGTGCAGTCGATGACTCCAGAGCGTAGTGCGTCGGAGTCGGCTCCCCAGTCAGAGGGTGAGTCTTTGGGTGCGCGCAGTGAAGCGGCAATTGCGGAGTTGCGTCAGAGTAACGAGGCGTTGTCGAGGCAGGTGGTCGAGATGCAGGCACAAATTCAGACGTTGATGGCGGCTACCTTTGGGCAGCAGCCTGAGGTGCAGAACCCTGTTGTGGGTCAAGATGCGGTGTCGAGAAAGGGAAAGAGGAAGTTTGGTGTTAGCGGTCGTCCTGCTCCAAGTAAGAAGGGCAAGTTGGTGTGCAGTTTCTGCAGTCGCGTGGGCCATACATTCGAGAAGTGTTTCAAGAGACTGGGCGCGCAGAAGCAGCTTCAGGTGACGCAGATGCAGTTCCAGTCGTTGGCTCTTCAAGCTGCTCCGAAGAATGATCTGTTTTGCACTTCGTGCAAACAGAGGGGGCACGACGACAGTCGTTGCTGGTCAAAGGATAAGGTTTGTTATCAATGTGGACAGAAAGGACATGTGAAGTCCCGGTGTTCGCAGTTCCTGTTGGCTGGCCAGCAGCTTGCTCCTACGACTCTGGTACCACCACCGCCTCAGCAGCGACAGTTAGATCGAGGAGAGGCCGAGTTAAATGCAGTAGCAAAGGAAAGAGAGCAGTTGTCCCGCGCGGTAATTCCAGGTTAGATTCTAATCTAATTATTAACTTTCAGCTATGGTTCTAGTTGTTTTCGCTTGTTTAGTTGCGTATCCAACCTTATAGGAGAGTTTAAGGTATATATCCTTTAGGCGCACGTTCCTCCTTGATTCTCGGCTTCCCGCTCGTGCGTGGCTAGGTCTTTAGTAGAGCGTCGTGGTTTGACCCTCGATCGGGTTGGTGATCCCCTTAGTGTTAAGTTTCCCTTCTGTTGTCTGTGGTGTCGAATCAGGGCTTTCAGAGTTGTCCTGTCCTCTTAGGTGGTTTCGTAACTTTGTTAATCTAAAGGCGCTAGAGCTGGAATTCTCGTTGTGATTTTGGGTTTGGGCTGGTTGTCCAGGTTTGATGCGGTTATCCAACGCAAGGTAAAGCGTTTTGTCTTTAAGCTGGACATCGGTCGACCCTCGAGTGTGTTTGGCTTTCCGCGCTAGGTTTTCCCCGATTATTTCCGTGGTGTGTACCAGGAGCCTTTAGTTTTCGATGGTGTTGCTTACCTTGTTTCTATGTTAGAAACCGGTAGTAGTTTGTGGTGTATCGAGGATTTATTTCCCTGTGGTGCGAGATCTCGCTGATGTCTTCGCCGTTAGTCTCCCTGGTTCTCTACCTGTGGGAGTTGAGGGGTTTGTTTCTGACCTTGAGCCGGGTACTTGTCCTATTGCTAAGGCACCGTACCCTTTGGCCCCGCGTGTGTTGCGAGAGTTGCGCACTCAGTTAGATGAGTGGTTGAAGTGTGGCTTTTTCCTGGCCTAGTTCCTTGCCCTGTAGTGCTCTCGCCTTGTTCGTGAAGAAGGAAGTTAGTTTGGTGTTTTCGAAGGCCGATCTCCGTGGAGGCTTCCTTTAGTTGGGGATCCGCTTATCAGTCGTTCCGCGATCCGTTTTCTGTTCTCGGTCTGGACATATCTAGTTCTTGGTAATGTCCTTTTCTTTTTTGGGTAATCATATCCGCATCTGCCTTCCTAACCCTTTTCAGTTAGCATTTTTATCTAGCGAGTGTGAGCTTACCTCTCCCTTTGTACCTTTCATTCGATGTCTTTTAAGTTTCGGTTCTAAGTTTCGGGACGAAACTTCCTTCTTGGTGGGATGACTGTAACGCCCTAGGTTTTCTCTTATAATTAATCTAAGCGGGTATGTGAGAGAGTTAGTGGTAAATTGTTTGGTATTGTTGTTGCAAAATTTCGGGGCGAAACTTTCTATTAGGAGGGGTGGTTGCAACGCCCCGGGTTTTCGCTAATTATCTTAAACCTAATTATTTATTTGTTTAAATATAATTAACTTTGAAATGACGGCGTGAGGGCGTTACCATTTCGGAAACGTCGTCGTCGTCGTTGTCCGGCGAGTTAATTCTAGATGAGAGCGTATATGCAGATATAGGTATGTCTATGTATATATATACACATATGTATGTATATGTATATATAAGCATGTATGCAAGTCTATATATATATATAAACTATAGTAAATGTATACAAATATATATACATATGTGTATGTATGCAGGAAGTTTTTATAGGGAGGCTTTGTGTGGGGTGCTATATACACACATATATAAATATACATGTATGTAAAAGTATTATATATATAAAGGCTTATATATGTATATAAGTTAAAAAAAATTGGGATATATATATAGGTTATCCTTTAACAGATTTAGACAAAAAAAGGGCCAAATCCCATTTCGCTTCTTCCCTGTCCCGTGGAGCCGGCGAGTTGTCGAAGGGTTAGGGTTGCATCAAATCGGTGTCGAGCGGCGTCGGAGCGGTCGTTGGAGGAAGGACCTTGGTCGCCGGGGGCTGCCTTCGTCGCCGGGGCTGTAGATCCGACCGGATTCTTCCTCGCTCGTCGGCATTTGACGGAGCCCCGTGGTTGAGGCAAGAAAACTCTTCTTCTCCCCCTTTCTCTCCCCCTTTTTCTGTTGCTTTTATAATATGGAGGTTATACTGCACCCAATTTCTTTGATTTGATTTTTGGGAGCTTATGCTGGTAGATATCTTTACCTGGTTTCTTAGATTGGGGCTTATGTTGGCAGATCTCCCCACCTAATTTCTAAATCCCTGCTACCCGATTTGCTGGGGGGCTCTTAATGGAAGTTTTTATTTCTTTCTACTTCATTTACCTGGGTTACCTTGGGAAGCTTATGATAATGGAGTTCCTCACCCGTGTTACCCGATTATTGTTATTGGGGGTTGTATGCATTTTGATGGGGGCTGCTTATATTTCTTTTATCTAAATTGGGGGCTGCTATGCATTTTGATGGGGGCTGCTTATATTTCTTTTTATCTAATTGGGGGCTGCCTTGTATAATCGGTTTGGGGCTGTGATATGCATCCTGTTCGGGGTTGTCTCTTATTTATATTCTAATTTGGGGGCTGCTATTATGAAACCTGCCTTATATTGGTCTAATTGATTGTGGGGGCTGCCTTATAGTATTCTGTATGGGGGGCTGCCTTATGGCATCCTATTTTGGGGGATGCTTCTTTCCTTGTCATTAGGGACTGTTGCTATGCTATTCTATTGGGGCTGCTCTACCTTCTTTCCTTGTTATTGGGGTTGCAATATATATTTCTTCTTGTTATTTGGGGGCTGCCTTTGTCTATTAAGGTTGGGGGAAAGCGTTTTATCCAGGCTGTTAGTTTGTGTGGGGGATGCACTTGCCTTTGTCTATTAAAGGGGCCTGCTGTTATGTTAATTTTGTTGGAAGTTTTTAGTGAATTCCCATGGTTATGATAATAAACACTTGACATACGAAACTCTGCACCTATACGCTAGGAAATTTTCTTGGTTTAAACTTAAGTCAATTACCCGGTTCATAAATTTTCTGTGCTTTAATTGAGGGCTAGGTATTCACTTAGGTTTATGCAAAGTTAAATTTCCTGGGCTATATGCTAGAGATTGCGTTCTCTTGGGGGAGTTTGAGCCTGTCAGCTGTTGGTTTTATGCGGGGTTCTCCTTGGTCTAAATGTTGTTGGTTAACTTTTGGGCTTATTTAATTAGTTAAGCATAAATGGTCTTGCTCGGCAAATTTCCCGGATCCTACATTCCTTCCTTCGTTTGGCTAAGTTGGTTATTGCGGCGGGCTAAAATTCCCTGGAAATTTCGTAATTTAGATTTCCTGACGATTTGGGAAAGTCTAAATGCTTAATTTCTTGGAAATTTCTCTTGCTAGTCCTCGATGACCTAGCGAGGCTAGCAATTATTTAAGATGAAGGATAAGTGGACGAATTTCGGTTTTGGGCCTTTTACTTGTTCCAGTGACCGGCAGCTTTGCACTCATAATAGCAGAAAGTATCGAATACTATTATATAACACTCATATATATATATATATGTATATATATGCAGAAGTTATTAAAGGTTGCTAATTAGCTTTACTTCTGTAGCGAATGTTGAAGTTCATCTTCCTGTGTTGATTAAGAGATCTTCCTTGACGGTCAAACTAAGCTGTGCTCTATTCTCGAGTTGCCCTGTAATTGGTTAGTGTTCATTTGTGGTGTCTTGTCATGCCTTATTCATCGTACTGTTGCAAGAGGTTTGCTAGGAGCCAGGTTTGGACTCGCTAAGTGTTTTCAAATGAACCGTTGAGCTTTGTTCAGGTGTTTGACCTTCGTGTCATGTTTTTCTTCATCTTGTTCCAGCACCAGACCTGGCATGGCGTCTGCTTTTCTGAAAACCCGTTCCCCCACCTGACACTCCAATGTTTGCTATGTGGGATTTATGAGCTAAGTATGCTATGTTGTTTAATTCCCCGGGATAGTTTTGGTGAGTGGTTCCCGATCTCTATGATCTTCGTTGTTTAAACGTTCTGAGTATTCTCTGGTAAACTGCACCGTGGTATAGTTGTATACTTATATATATATCCATATACTTATGTACATGATTATGCACCCTGCTTCTGGTGTTATGTGTGAGTCTGTTGGGCGTGTGAGCTAATGATCACCGCCACAGTGCCTCTTTTGGGCTGTTGGTTTGAGTGGATTGGAGTCACCGCCGCAGCACTCCTGTTTTGTTTTTGGGCTGCGGGCGTTAGTGGAGATACCACCGTCGCAGTGCCTTCTTTTGGGGGACGCTTTTCCCTCGAGCTGATCAGTCTCAAGTTCTTAAGCATATATGTCTATATATGTGTATTATGATAGTATATGTACGACCATCACCTCTGAGCCGCAATGGCGGACACGTGGTGGGCTTGATTGTTTTGGCTAATACCGTCTGGTGCAGGCTTTTCCTCTTACCGAGTGCACTCGTTTGAGCTGGCTCGAGTTGTTGTTAGATTATTGATGTTTATCTGCTTAGTTTCCTTTCTGCACTCTTTTACTTCTGATGCTGCTAATCTTGGTTTTCTTGCACCCTTTTGGGCTGAAGCATTCTTTTCTTATGAATGTCTCAGGTTCAGGTCTTTAGGTGCCGCAGGTGTTAGAGCAGCGTCGTTCAGGCTCCTGTCGAGGCCCTTCCCCTCTTCTAGGTAAGAGGCAGTTTGTTTTTGTTGTTTTCCTTCTTTCCTGCGGGTTCGTGTCAGTTGTTGGCGCCCGTATGGCTTTTATCTTTAGATTACTTGCTAGTAGTATTGCTGTTACTTTTGGGTTGTTTACCTACTTGCTCTCTGGGAAGCTTTATGCTAGGATGCATTAGTTACTTTATTGATATACAAATGTCATCCTTGCATATAATGTTTTTTTTTAATAAATGTCACGTATTTTGAACATCGAAGAAAATCCTTTCTTACTATACTAAACATAGATATGTGCATATCATTTCTGAGATGTTTAATTCCATGCTCATGTAGGCTAAAAACAAACCTATTATCTGCTACGTATGTATAGTTTTTACTTGTGGACTAGATGATCCACCAGACCGAGGGACGCGGTCTTAAGCTAAAATGAAAATTGCTCTTTTAATCCAATCACATATATGTCTTTAATAAAATTATCATAAGGAGTGTTCGCCTGAGCGTCTGTAGTCGTCTCCTGCAGGCGTGGCATCACGACGCGTATTTTCCCCTTGCTCTGATAATACGTATTATATTTTTGGGAAAATACGGGTTGTGACCGTTGGTATCTGAGCCAGGTTAGCCGGGTTGCTGTGATAGTCTGGTTGCCCGGTTAACCGTCTGGTGAGAATCGTCATTCATTGCATACACACACCGAAGGGTCATCAGTATGTCTTGGCTGAAGCATAAACACTACACACATAGCTTGATTAGAAGTATACGGGGCATATTATGTAGTATGGGATGCATAATATGTGTTTGTATATGGATCTTCATAGGTGACAACATGCGACGGTTATGTAGTATGGGATGCATAACGCCAGTCCCATAGATGTCCCTTAGCTCGTTTTTCTTTTTTGTTGCATGCGATAATATGTAGTATGGAATGCATAAGATCGCATGTGTACGCCGCTCATAGAATGCATTAAGGCCTTTTAGATTGCATAGCACTACATATGCATCATAACATAGCATTGCACATGTGCCAAGCTAAAGACATACATGATGACGCTCGTACACACATGATTTGAAATAAAATTTGGCATTTATGCATTCATATAATTTGCACAAGGGTTAATAGGATGATGATATATCATCCGAGGTTAAGCATAACATCATTTAATAAATTCCCAGAGCAAGGTAACAGCAAGAGCAAGTATCTACTCTTTTCTGATCTATATCGAGTTAGGAAATTCTGGTTCCTAGTTGTTGCGTCTTAAGTTAGGTGTATTGAGGTGTTCGTTCGTAATTGCAGTCGATGACTCCAGAGCGTAGTGCGTCGGAGTCGGCTCCCCAGTCAGAGGCTGAGTTTTTGGGTGCGCTCAGTGAAGCGGCAATTGCGGAGTTGCGTCAGAGTAACGGGGCGTTGTCGAGGCAGGTGGTCGAGATGCAGGCACAAATTCAGACGTTGATGGCGGCTACCTTTGGGCAGCAGCCTGGGGTGCAGAACCCTGTTGTGTGTCAAGATGCGGTGTCGAGAAAAGGAAAGAGGATGGCTGGTGTTAGTGGTCGTCCTGCTCCAAGTAAGAAGGGCAAGTTGGTGTGCAGTTTCTGCAGTCGCGTGGGCCATCCGTTCGAGAAGTGTTTCAAGAGACTGGGCGCGCAGAAGCAGCTTCAGGTGACGCAGATGCAGTTCCAGTCGTTGGCTCTTCAAGCTGCTCCGAAGAATGATCTGTTTTGCACTTCGTGCAAACAGAGGGGGCACGACGACAGTCGTCGCTGGTCAAAGGAATAGGTTTGTTATCAGTGTGGACAGAACGGACATGTGAAGTCCCGGTGTTCGCAGTTCCTGTTGGATGGCCAGCAGCTTGCTCCCACGGCTCTGGTACCGCCACCGCCTCAGCAGCGGCAGTTAGATCGAGGAGAGGCCGAGTTAAATGCAGTAGCAAAGGAAAGAGAGCAGTTGTCCCCCGCGGTAATTCCAGGTTAGATTTTAAACTAATTCTTAACTTTCATCTTTGGTTCTAGTTGTTTTCGATCGTTTAGTTGTGTATCCAACCTTATAGGAGAGTTTAAGGTATATAGCCTTTAGGCGCATGTTCCTCCTCGATTCTCAGCTTCCCGCTCGTGCGTGGCTAGGTCTTTAGTAGAGCGTCGTGGTTTGATCCTCGATCGGGTTGGTGATCCCCTTAGTGTTAAGTTTCCCTTCTGTTGTCTGTGGTGTCGAATCAGGGCTTTCAGAGTTGTCCTGTCCTCTTAGGTGGTTTCGTAACTTTGTTAATCTAAAGGCGCTAGAGCTGGAATTCTCATTGTGATTTTGGGTTTGGGCTGGTTGTCCAGGTTTGATGCGGTTATCCAACGCAAGGTAAAGCATCTGGTCTTTAAGCTGGACATCGGTCGACCCTCGAGAGTGTTTGGCTTTCCGCGCTAGGTTTTCCCCGATTATTTCTGTGGTGTGTACCAGGAGCCTTTAGTTTTCGATGGTGTTGCTTACCTTGTTTCTATGTTAGAAACCGGTAGTAGTTTGTGCTGTATCGAGGATTTATTTCCCTGTGGTGGGAGATCTCGCTGATGTCTTCGCCGTTAGTCTCCCTGGTTCTCTACCTGTGGGAGATGAGGGGTTTGTTTCTGACCTTGAGCTGGGTACTTATCCTATTGCTAAGGCACCGTACCCTTTGGCCCCGCGTGTGTTGCGAGAGTTGCGCACTCAGTTAGATGAGTGGTTGAAGTGTGGCTTTTTCCTGGCATAGTTCCTTGCCCTGTAGTGCTCTCGCCTTGTTCGTGAAGAAGGAAGTTAGTTTGGTGTTTTTGAAGGCCGATCTCCGTGGAGGCTTCCTTTAGTTGGGAATCCACTTGTCAGTCATTCCGCGATCCGTTTTCTGTTCTCGGTCTGGACATATCGAGTTCTTGGTAATGTCCTTTTCTTTTTTGGGTAATCATATCCGCATCTGCCTTCCTAACCCTTTTCGGTTAGCATTTCTATCTAGCGAGTGTGAGCTTACCTCTCCCTTTGTACCTTTCATTCGATGTCTTTTAAGTTTCAGTTCTAAGTTTCGGGACGAAACTTCCTTCTTGGTGGGGTGACTGTAACGCCCTAGGTTTTCTCTTATAATTAATCTAAGCGGGTATGTGAGAGAGTTAGTGGTAAATTGTTTGGTATTGTTGTTGCAAAGTTTCAGGGCGAAACTTTCTGTTAGGAGGGGTGGTTGCAACGCCCCGGGTTTTCGCTAATTATCTTAAACCTAATTATTTATTTGTTTAAATATAATTAACTTCGAAATGACGGCGTGAGGGCGTTACCGTTTCGGAAACGTCGTCGTCGTTGTCCGGCGAGTTAATTCTAGATGAGAGCGTCTATGCAGATATATGTATGTCTATGTATATAGATACACATATGTATGTATATGTATATATAAGCATGTATGCAAGTCTATATATATATAAACTATAGTAAATGTATACAAATATATATACATATGTGTATGTATCCAGGAAGTTTTTATAGGGAGGCTTTGTGTGGGGTGCTATATACACACATATATAAATATACATGTATGTAAAAGTATTATATATATAAAGGCTTATATATGTATATAAGTTAAAAAAAATTGGGATATATATATAGGTTATCCTTTAGCAGATTTAGACAAAAAAAGGGCCAAATCCCATTTCGCTTCTTCCCTGTCACGTGGAGCCGGCGAGTTGTCTAAGGGTTAGGGTTGCATCAAATCGGTGTCGAGCGGCGTCGGAGCGGTCGTTCGAGGAAGGACCTTGGTCGTCGGGGGCTATCTTCGTCGCCGAGGCTGTAGATCCGGCCGGCTTCTTCCTCGCTCGTCGGCATTTGACGGAGCCCCGTGGTTGAGGCAAGAAAACTCTTCTTCTCCCCCTTTTTCTGTTCCTTTTATGGTATGGAGGTTATACTGCACCCGATTTCTTTGATTTGATTTTTGGGAGCTTATGCTGGTAGATTTCTTTACATGGTTTCTTAGATTGGGGCTTATGTTGGCAGATCTCCCTACCTAATTTCTAAATCCCAGCTACCCGATTTGCTGGGGGGGCTCTTAATGGAAGTTTTTCTTTCTTTCTACTTCATTTACCTGGGTTACCTTGGGAAGCTTATGATAATGGAGTTCCTAACCCCTGTTACCCGATTATTGTTATTGGGGGCTGCCATGCATTTTGATGGGGGCTGCTTATATTTCTTTTGTCTAAATTGGGGGCTGCTATGCATTTTGATGGGGGCTGCTTATATTTCTTTTTATCTAATTGGGGGCTGCCTTGTATAATAAGTTTGGGGCTGTGATATGCATCCTGTTTGGGGTTGTCTCTTATTTATATTCTAATTTGGGGGCTGCTATTATGAAACCTGCCTTATATTGGTCTAATTGATTGTGGGGGCTGCCTTATAGTATTCTGTATGGGGGGGCTGCCTTATGGCATCCTATTTTGGGGGATGCTTCTTTCCTTGTCATTAGGGACTGCTGCTATGCTATTCTATTGGGGCTGCTCTACCTTCTTTCCTTGTTATTGGGGACTGCAATATATATATTTCTTCTTGTTATTTGGGGCTGCCTTTGTCTATTAAGGTTGGGGGAAAGCATTTTATCCAGGCTGTTAGTTTGTGTGGGGGATGCACTTGCCTTTGTCTATTAAAGGGGCCTGCTGTTATGTTAATTTTGTTGGAAGTTTTTAGTGAATTCCCATAGTTATGATAATAAACACTTGACATACGAAACTCTGCACCTATACGCTAGGAAATTTTCTTGGTTTAAACTTAACTCAATTACCCGGTTCGTAAATTTTCTGTGCTTTAATTGAGGGCTAGGTATTCACTTAGGTTTATGCAAAGTTAAATTTCCGGGGCTATATGCTAGAGATTTCGTTCTCTTGGGGGAGTTTGAGCCTGTCAGCTCTTGGTTTTATGCGAGGTTCTCCTTGGTCTAAATGTTGTTGGTTAACTCTTGGGCTTATTTAATTAGTTAAGCATAAATGGTCTTGCTCGGCAAATTTCTCGGATCGTACATTCCTTCCTTCGTTTGGCTAAGTTGGTTATTGCGGCGGGCTAAAATTCCCTGGAAATTTCGTAATTTAGATTTCCTGACGATTTGGGAAAGTCAAAATGCTAAATTTCCTGGAAATTTCTCTTGCTAGTCCTTGGTGACCTAGCGAGGCTAGCAATTGTTTAAGGTGAAGGATAAGTGGACGAATTTCGGTTTTGGGCCTTTAACTTGTTCCAGTGACCGACAGCTTTGCACTCATAGTAGCAGAAAGTATCGAATACTATTATATAACACTCATATATATATATATATATATATACATACAGAAGTTATTAAAGGTTGCTAATTAGCTTTTCTTCTGTAGCGAATGTTGAAGTTCATCTTCCTGTGTTGATTAAGAGATCTTCCTTGACCGTCAAACTAAGCTGTGCTCTATTCTCGAGTTGCCCTGTAATTGGTTAGTGTTCATTTGCGGTGTCTTGTCGTGCCTTATTCATCGTACCGTTGAAAGAGGTTCGCTAGGAGCCAGGTTTGGACTCGCTACGTGTTTTCTAATGAACCGTTGAGCTTTGTTCAGGTGTTTGACCTTCGTGTCATGTTTTTCTTCGTCTTGTTCCGGCACCAGACCTGGCATGGTGTCGGCTTTTCTGAAAACCTGTTCCCCCACCTGACACTCCTCTGTTTGCTAGGTGGGATTTATGAGCTAAGTATGCTATGTTGTTTAATTCCCCGGGATAGTTTTGGTGAGTGGTTCCCAATCTCTATGATCTTCGTTGCTTAAACGTTCTGAGTATTCTCTGGTAAACTGCACCATGGTATAGTTGTATACTTATATATATATCCATATACTTATGTATATGATTATGCACCCT
Source organism: Dactylorhiza incarnata (assembly GCA_033032865.1). Classification (NCBI taxonomy): domain Eukaryota; kingdom Viridiplantae; phylum Streptophyta; class Magnoliopsida; order Asparagales; family Orchidaceae; genus Dactylorhiza; species Dactylorhiza incarnata. The sequence continues at coordinate 751,603 of JAWHQI010000203.1, read as the reverse complement.
GCTTCTAGTGTTATGTGTGAGTCTGTTGGGCGTGTGAGCTAATGATCACCGCCACAGTGCCTCTTTAGGGCTGTTGGTTTGAGTGGATTGGAGTCACCGTCGCAGCACTCTTGTTTGGTTTTTGGGCTGCGGGCGTTAGTGGAGATACCACCGTCGCAGTGCCTTCTTTTGGGGGATGCTTTTCCCTCGAGCTGATCAGTCTCAAGTTCTTAAGCATATATGCTTATATATATGTATTATGATAGTATATGTATGACCATCACCTCTGAGCCGCAATGGCGGACACGTGGTGGGCTTGATTGTTTTGGCTAATACCGTCTAGTGCAGGCTTTTCCTCTTACCGAGTGCACTTGTTTGAGCTGGCTTGAGTTGTTGTTAGATTATTGATGTTTATCTGCTTAGTTTCCTTTCTGCACTCTTTTACTTCTGATGCTGCTAATCTTGGTTTTCTTGCACCCTTTTGGGCTGAGGCATTCTTTTCTTATGAATATCTCAGGTTCAGGTCTTTAGCTGCCGCAGGTGTTAGAGCAGCGTCGTTCAGGTCTCCTATCGAGGCCCTTCCCCTCTTCTAGGTAAGAGGCAGTTTCTTTTTGTTGTTTTCCTTCTTTCCCGCGGGTTCGTGTCAGTTGTTGGCGCCCGTATGGCTTTTATCTTTAGATTACTTGCTAGTAGTATTGCTGTTACTTTTGGGTTGTTTACCTACTTGCTCTCTGGGAAGCTTTATGCTAGGATGCATTAGTTAATTTATTGATATAAAAATGTCATCTTTGCATATAATGTTTTTTTTAATAAATGTCACGTATTTTGAAAATCGAAGAAAATCCTTTCTTACTATACTAAACATAGATATGTGCATATCATTTCTGAGATGTTTAATTTCATGCTCATGTAGGCTAAAAACAAACCTATTATCCGCTACGTATGTATAGTTTTTACTTGTGGACTAGATGATCCACCAGACCTAGGGACGCGGTCTTAAGCTAAAATGAAAATTGCTCTTTTAATCTAATCACGTATATGTCTTTAATAAAATTATCGTAAGGAGTGTTCGCCTGAGCGTCTGTAGTCTTTTCCTGCAGGCGTGGCATCACGACGCGTATTTTCCCCTTGCTCTGATAATACGTATTATATTTTTGGGGAAATACGGGTTGTGACAGTCTGCGCAGATTCGAAATAAAAAGGGGTCTTCCCAAAAGTAAATTTTCAAGTCCGAAAAGAATTTCTATTTTTGTTGACTTGAAAATTTCTTTGGGAGGACCCGAGCCACTAAATAATTGGCAAGATCCACATACTAAGGGGTGGAAGAAGTCGTTACCTTTTCAATGGCGAGGAGGTGCTCTTCAGGGAATTTATCATCAATTTCGGCCTCCACCAGTTCTCCTGTCGTCGGGTTCTCCAATCTTGAGAGGTGGTCGGCCGCCAAGTTCTCCGCTCCTTTCTTATCTCGGATCTCCAAATCGAATTCTTGCAAGAGGAGAATCCATCTCAATAGTCGGAGCTTGGCGTCCCCTTTATCTAGCAAGTGCCGGAGAGCGAAGGGTGTGTAAAAACAATAATCTTTGATAGAGTTATATATGAACGAAATTTATCAAATGCAAAAACAATCGCTAAAAGTTCTTTTTCTGTTGTTGTATAATTAGCTTGGGTGGATGTAAGCGTTTTGCTTGCGTAATAAATTTGGTGAAAATATTTATTCACCCGTTGTCCCAAGACTGCACCTACAGCAAAATCGCTTGCATCACACTTGATTTCGAACGGAAGAGACCAATCCGGCGCAATTAATATAGGCGAGTTGATAAGTTCATTTTTATTTTATTGAACGCCTTAGAACATTCCTCATTAAAAAAAAAACGGTTTCTTTTTCTAATAGATGTGTTAACGGTTTTGTAATTTTTGAAAAATCTTTAATGAACCGTCTATAGAAACCCGCATGTCCTAGAAAACTCCTAATAGATTTAATATTAGTAGGCGGAAGGAGTTTTTCTATGAACTCGATCTTGGCCCGGTCGACCTCGATCCCTTTACTTGAAACTTTATGTCCGAGGACTAATCCCTCTTGGACCATAAAGTGACACTTCTCCCAGTTGAGTGTCAGATTAGTGTCGTCGCAGCGTTGAAGAACACGATCAAGATTATTTAAATAACTTTTCAAAGAATCGCCAAAGACTGAAAATTGCCCATAAAAACTTCCATGACGTCCTCTACTAATTCGTTAAAAATTGCCAACATACATCTTTGAAATGTAGTCGGCGTATTGCAAAGACCAAATGACATCCTCCGATAAGCGAAGGTGCCGACAGGACAAGTGACCGGATAGACATTCTAATATTTGGTTAATGAAGGGTAACTGAAAGTGATCCTTACGGGTAGCATCATTTAATTTTCTATAATCGATGCATACCCGCCAACCCGTAACAGTACGGGTTGGGATTAACTCATTATTTTCATTGGAAACTACCATTATCCCGCCCTTCTTAGGTACGACTTACACTGGGCTAACCCAAGTGCTATCAGAAATTGGGTAAATAATCCCCGCGTCTAATAATTTTATAATTTAAGCCTTAACAACGTCCTTCATATTGGGATTAAGACGTCGTTGAGGCTGAATATTTCCGCGAGAATTATTTTCTAAATTTATTTTATACGTGCAAAAAGATGGGCAAATTCCCTTGATATCTGAAAGTTGTCATGCAATTGCATGGCGGTGATTATTTAAAATTTTAATTAATTCAGAAATTTCTGAATCGTTAAGCACAGAAGAAATGATTACGGGCAATTTTGAAATTTTTTCTAAAAATATATATTTTAAATGATCTGGGAGTTGTTTTATCTCTAGGTTCGGCGGTTCTTCATAAGAAGTTTTTATTTTAAAGATTTTTAAATTTATTTGCTCAAATAGTAACGGCCTAGTTACTTCTTGTAGACAAAATAAATTTGCCAACTCCGAATCATCAAAATTTTTTGAGATTAATTCAGAAAATGACGATATATCTTCATCAAAATTTGTTTCTAAAGTATAACAAGAATCGTCATTAGAAAAAGAATTTTTCATAGATTTGTTTATATTAAAAATAACTTCTTCATCCCCAACTCGTAGGAGAAGTTTGCCATTACTAACGTCAATTATTGACCGGGAGGTGGGGAGGAAAGGATGTTCGAGTATAATGGGTACTTCGGCGTCTTCCTCAATGTCTAGGATGACAAAGTTTACCGGGAAGGTTAATTTGTCAACCATAACAAGCACATCATCAATAACCCCAATTGGGTATTTTATCGATCGGTCTGCTAATTGAATGCTGATTTTTGTTGGGCTTGAATTGCCTAAATCAAGCTTTTTAAATAAAGAAAACGACATCAAATTAATACTAGCGCCCAAATTTGTCAGGGCGTGTTTTATTAATAAATTACCGAACAAGCAAGGGATGAAGAACCGCCACGGGTCGTTTAATTTTTGTGGTAATTTATTTAACAAAACCGCCGAGCATTCTGCGCTTAGAGATATACGTGAAAAAATTTTAAGTTTCTTTTTATTTGAAAGTAAATCTTTGAGAAATTTAGCGTACGTGGGCATTTGGGCTAACGCCTCGCAGAATGGTACATTTATTTGGATTTGTTTTAAAATTTCAATAAATTTTTTATATTGCTCCTCATTGCGTTCATCTTTAAATTTCGAAGGATAAGGAATAGAAGGATTTTTAATAATACACGGAGCTAAAGTAGAAGAAGGTAAAGTAGGTGAAGAAATAACTTGCGGAGATGAAGTTGAAACGTTTACCTCGGGTCCAGCCAAGTTTGTAGAAGTTACCTCCTTTCTGCCGCGGAGGGTTATTGCATTAGCGCTCTCCCTTGGATTGGGCTCAGTATTGCCCGGTAGAGCTCCTTGCTGGCGTTCGGAGAACATCTTGGCGAGCTGTACAATCTGATTTTCTAAACTTTTAATAGATCCAGAAAGGTTTCGGATATTGGACTCATTAGAGGCAACGTATTTAGTGAAGACCCAAAAATTTCGTGGGAATCGAAATTCTATTGAATTCCCATAAGAAATCTCGCACAGGCAAACCCCGTGACCCCCATTTCCGACCTCGGGAGCTCTGATTTCGCGATTCCTGCGCACTGTACATCTTCTTTCGCAAATCCCGCACAGCTCAACCTCGCCGCCGCTTTGCACCCTCCTCCCCCGTGATTCCTCTCTCGCTCTACACCATCTCCCGACGCGACTCATCTATCGCAACTCTTCTCCGGCGAGCCCTCCCTAGACGGCGTGCCCCTTCCCCCTCTTCGTCGTTGATACAGAGCAAAAGAGCAGGTAAATCTCGTTTCTCAGTCGTTGATACTGGGAAAACCTAGATCTATATGGGACAGCCGCCATTTCGTTGTTACTTGGCAAAACCTAGATCTATATGCTCCAGATTTAGTTTTTCTCCTGATTTCCTTGTTTTTGCATTTCAGATTTCTTTTTGCAGTATAGCATTGCTCCAGATTTCTGATTTCTTTTTGCAGTATGGCACTTCATGGCTATTCAAAAATTAGTATAGCATTTCTTCATGACAAATCAGTATAGCATTGCTCCAGATTTCTTTTTGCATTTCTTCATGACACTTAGGAACTTAAACATTCCACCTCTTCAAAATCCTGCATTCACAAATAATCATGCATTCACAAATTAGTATAGCAGAAAACATGCAACTGTTTGTGTGTGTTTTATTTGAGTTTGTGTATGTTTGTGTTTTATTTCTATTAGTATGTGTATATGTATGTATGTGTGTATGTTTTATTTGATGATTATTATTGCATATTTGTTTATTTGTAGATGGATGAAATAAAAAAGTGTCGTAGACGTAGGAGAGCAGCAGTGGCAGCGGCTCTTGCTGCGGCCACTATAGTTCTGATGAAACCCAAGATTGCAAGAGATCTTATAGGGCCGATGCTAAGACTATTTTAAGGAGGACATTGTTTGCTCGATTATATAGTGGAACAGATGTCAACTATTTTAACCAACTTCGTATGAATAGAAGCTCTTTTGAAAGGTTATGCAACATTCTAATCGATCGTAGATTATTAAGAGACACTGAATGTTGCAGTTAGAGAGTCAGTAAGTATATTTTTACATGTCTTAGCTCACAATAAGAAATTCCGGGTTGTCGGCGGAACATATCTCCGTTCAATTGATACAATCAGCCGCCATTTCAACAAGGTGTTGTGGGCTATTCTAAAGCTAGGCCCTGAGTTTATAAAGCTCCCTAATGCGTCAACAACACAAAGATAGCGTCATTATCCCGTAAGCATTTTTATTACTGTAAAGTTTATGTTTAGGTAGTATGCTTAAATTATTTTAATATATATATATTGTATTATCTTATAGGATTGCATTGGCGCCATTGATGGCACTCATATTGAAGTAATAGTGCCAGTTAAAGATCAGGGTAGGTATCGGAACAGGACACAAGCGATTACAACAAACGTAATGGGGGTATGTGATTCAAATATGAAGTTTTTATACATCTTGCCTGGATGGAAAGGGTCATCATCGGACTCTAGAGTGTTACGTAATGCACTTGAAAGGACAGATCGTTTCGAGGTGCCAGTAGGAAAATACTATCTTGTGGATGCTGGATACACCAATGGTCCAGGATATCTTGCTCCCTATAGGTCAACTAGATACCATCTAAAAGAGTGGTCTGCACAGGGCAATAATCCCACAAATTATAAAGAGTTGTTTAATCATCGGACCATCTTTCTTTGATATTAAAGTGCTCCGCTTACATTTACTCGATTGATTATATATGAACTTATGTTTTGTATGCTGCAGACTTTTTTTATGCGGTGGAGTTATGTTTTGTATGATGTTAATGCAGACTTCTATTTTAATTCTGATATTTTAATCATGTTTAAAATTTAATTTTAATTTTATAAATTTTAAATTTCAATTCCGTCCATTGAATTCTGACAGATAGCCGAACAGCGGAATTACCAATTCCAATTCTGATGACAGAATTCCTGCAGTTAGCCGAACAGCAGAATTTGAATTGAAGTCAATTCCAATTCCTGCGGGAATCAGAATTGACTTCAATTCCAATTCCTGCATCTCATTTTCTGCGAAACGAACGGAGCCTAAATCTCTTCACCAAAAATAATCTCTCCTCCTCCTCCCCAATGAGCCTTATTTATTGGTGCAAACCAACAAGCCGTGCCAAGCAATTAAAAAAAAGAAAAATAAATAGAGGGGTGGGGCCCATGGCTGTTTTAATGGAGGAAAATCAATGGCGTTTCCATGCATTTGGCAGCAATGGCGGGATTTCTGGAGGTGAAACGACAGAGCCATCAATGGCAGCGTGGAGGAGTTGGATCGTTGACGTGGACGAAGTGAGCTTGGGCAGAGGAGACGCGCATGGAGGAGGTGCATGGTGGAGGCTCGGGAGCTGCTTACGGAGAGGAGTTGGAGGTGGCCGGCAGCTGCATGGTGGAGGCTCGGGAGCTGGAGGTGGTTCTATATGGTGGAGGAGATTCGCGGGAGCTGGAGATGGAGGTGGTCGGACTTGGAGGAGCTCGGGCGGAGCAGCAGCAGGGTGGTGGCCGGAAGTTCCATGCATGGGTGGCGGGGCGGCGATGGCCGAGCTGTATGGAGGTGGACCGGCAGGGCTGTAGGGTGGTGGTCGGAGCTCGGACGGGTTGCTGTTTGTGTATATATACATATATATATATATACTAGCATCTTCGAACGGGCTACGCCCGTTCTTGATGCGGCGTTGCGGGCTTCGCCCGCAAATAAATAGTCTGCACCCGGTATTTGTCGTGGGGGGCGGTATAAAAGTCTTGAATACAGAAAAGGAAAGAATTGAAGGGAACTAAACGTTAATAAATAATTTCATGTTGATCGAGTAGGAGATTATATTTATGTAGATTACTACGCCCGCCCCCGGCGGGGCTTCGACCGCCTCCGCCGGGCTTCGCCCCCCCCCCCCCCCCCCCCCCCCCCCCCCCGGCAGTTATTTAAATTTCTGTAGAATATGTTGGATATAGATATGTATAATTAGATATGCAAAGTAAGATGGTAAAAATTTGATGGTTAAGTTAAATATGGGAAAAAAATCCCTAACATTTTGTAGATGTAAACTGATGAGAATAGTACAGAAATCTGAAAAAATAGGGCATTGTACCTATAAAGATGAGGCGATATTAGAAAACCTTGCATCAAATTTGAAGAGGAGATATTAGAAAACCTTGCATCAAATAATCTGACATTGTACCTGTAAAGATGATTATATATTAGAAAACCTTGCATCAAAGGCTTGAATGTTAATTAAAACTATCCAAGTGTCTACTAAAGAGCTTTTAAAAGAATAAGGAGAGGTACATGCTATTATACAGATATTTTTTGGTGTAAATTCACCTAAAAATCAATCAATAACTGGATATTTTTTGGTATAATATTAATCCATATTTTTTGCGATCAACACAGATATTTTTTGGTATAATATTCTACCGTCCATTGTCATTTCATCTATGCAAAATCATTCAAAAACTCTTTGAAGGAATTCTCAGTATACACTAAAATAATGCTTGACGGAATCTTTTAAATGACATAATTAAACTCGTCATACCATAAATATAAAATATCAAGAATATGTGCGTTGCCCCTAATAGCAAATAAGCATTGCTTATTGGCGAAAGTATGAACTGTCATTGGCTTCAGACCACAGGAGCTTGATGATGGGGAAATAATACTAATCCATATTTTCATGAACCAGATGAGTGTTAGTTTGAATCCCCCATTCAACTCATTTGTGTTTGTGCAGGAAAATGGAAATAACGATGGTAGAAAATGGAAAAGGTAGCACTTTTGATTAATTGATATATTGGAAACAGAGAGCACACTGGCTTATATAGCCATGTAACCGGTGGCGGTAATAAAAGGAGAGTAAATGCCAAAAAACTTTAACTGATATTGATATTACATCATGACGCTTGGGTGCAATTACTAATTAATGCTATTCTTTAACTCTTTGCGACTGCAGGTTCATATTCCAACGCCAGGTTCATTCATTCTTCGACATTCGCCCTTGAACAGGCGACGGAACGACCTTTAGGTTACTCCGGAGCTTCGCAAAACGGCCGCGATGAAGGGGTTTCGTAAAGACGTCGGCGATCTGTTTTTCCGACGAGGAATATTCCATTTTTGCTTCTTCATTCTCGATCTTCTCTCTTATGAAATGGTATTTGATATCTATATGCTTACTGCGGTTGTGGAAAACTGGGTTTTTAGCGAACGCGATTGCAGAAATGTTGTCGCATTTCAGCAAGATTGTCTTCTTCTTTTCTTTGATTATTTCTTCTAACATTCTCTGTATCCAGAGGCCTTCGCAGACGGCGAAGGCGATTCCCATGTACTCGGCTTCAGTTGAGGAAAGGGCAACCGTCTGTTTCTTGCGCGACCTCCATGAAATAGGGTTAGTTCCATAGAAGAAAATGTATCCTTCAGTGCTCCTTCGATCATCCAGAGATCCTCCCCAATCCGTATCACTGTAGCCTGTGAGAGTTGCACTTGGATCCATGGAGTAAAGAATCCCATGGGAGATGGTTTCTTTCAGGTACCTTAGGATCCTTTTGCAACTTCCATATGCTCCTTGGTGGGTGCCGCCATGAACCTGGATAAGAAATTCACAGAAAATTCCAGATCTGGTCTGGAGTTAGTCAAATAAATAAGGGAGTCGATTAAACTCTGGTAGGCTTCTTGATCTTCTTTCTCATCTCCTTCTTTTAATTTTGATAATTTTGTGCTGGTGCACATGGGGGTTTGAGTGGGATTGCAATCCCACATCTTGTACTTCTTTAGAAGTTCCATTGCATATTGTTCTTGTGAGAGGAAATAACCACATGTATGTCTCTGTATTTCCATTCCGAGGAAGTGTTTTAGATGCCCAAGATCAGTCATTGCATATCTCTCTTTCATTCTCTTCTTAAACTGTTGTATTCCTTTCTCTGAACATCCAGTGACTAGTAAGTCATCAACATAGATGCAAACTATGATTTTCTTGCTATCTTCCTCTTTGATGAATAAAGATGGCTCAATTTTACTTGGAATGAAACCTTCACTTTTGAAGAATGTGGATACATTTGAGAACCATGCACGCGGTGATTGTTTCAGTCCATACAAAGCTCGAAGAAGTTTGTAGACGTGATCTTCTTTCCCCCTCACTTCATATCCCTCTGGCTGTTCAACATACACCTCTTCACTTATCTCTCCATTGAGGAAAGCAGCAACAACATCAAGCTGATGGATGGTGTAGTTGTTCTGAGCGGCAATAGCAATCAGTAACCTTACTGTGTCCATCCTAGCGACTGGGGAAAAAGTTTCCTCATAGTCTCTTCCAAACCTTTGACTATATCCCTTAGCAACTATTCTTGCTTTATGTTTTACTACTTAACCTTTTTCATCATGTTTGAGTTTGTAGATCCACTTTAGACCAATGACAGATTTGTCTTTTGGTCTAGGAACCAAAATCCAAGTGTTGTTTTTCTCTATTGTTTTTATTTCTATATCCATTGCATTCTTCCAGTTTATATTTGTGACAGCAGTGTTATAAAATGTGGGAGTGGAATGAAACAATACCTCAGTTGTGTTGTCATACAGTTCCTGAAGAGATTTGGTGCGACGAACGGGCGATGATGACCCAGATGATGTTGGGGAGGCAGGTTGTTCTGCTTCCTGGTTCTCATCTTCAGGCTGTACTTCTTCAATTTGATCTTGATCATCTGGAAGGGAGTAATTCCTTAGCATTTGGAAGGTGTCCAGATTGGACTCAACCATGCTGGGAGGATTAATATGAGCCCAATTGTCTGATGCCCAGGTCCACTGATCAGCTTCATGGAACTCAACATCATGGGAGATAAGAATGCTATTGGAAAGAGGGTCATACAACCTGTAAGCTTTTCTGTCTTCACAATTGCCCAAGAACACACACTTCACTGATGTTTGATCCATCTTGTCTCTCTTCTCTTTGAACACATGTACAAAAGCCACACATCCAAAGGTTCTGAAATAACCTAAGGATGGTTTTCTTTTGTTAAGTAGTTCATATGGTGTAGCTCCATTGTTGGCTTTGGTTGAGGTTCTGTTTAAGATATGTACTGCAGTGTGTGCAACCTCTCCCCAGAAATTTTTTGGCATGTTCTTGTGTAACATCATAGTTCTGAACATCTCTGTGATTGTTCTATTTCTGCGTTCCACGACACCATTCTGTTGGGGTGCTCCTGGAGCAGTGAGTTCATGCTTAATGCCCTCTGATGTTCAGAAAAGCTTGAAGGCATGTGACACAAACTCTCCTCCATTATCACTCCTTATGCTCTTAATATCCCTCTCCATTCGCTTCTCAATCTGTCTTTTAAACTCCATAAAACAGTGTAATGTTTCTGATTTTTGTTCGAGTAAAAATAGCCACATATATCTGGAGTAGTCATCTACAATTAGGAAAAAGTATTTTTTACCTCCAGCAGTGGCAGTGTGAGAGGGTCCCCATAGGTCACAGTGAAGTAACTCTAGAGGATTAGAATGCCTGTGAGTGGCTCCTGGGAAAGGAAGTCTGTGTGATTTTACCAACCTGCAGGAGTCATAGGTATTCTTCTGGATTTGTATCTCAGGCAGTCCTGCTCCAAGCTTTTGCTGAAATAGAATCTTCATGGACTCATAGTTGAGGTGCCCAAGTCGGTGATGCCATAAGATTCCCTGCTCTTGAGAGGGTTGGATGGATGCTAAGGCAGAATTGTGATCTCCTTCCAATAGAAGGGAGAACACCTTGTTATTGGACATCTTGGTGACTGCTACCTGCTTGCTTGCTTCATCATAAATCTCACAAGAGTCAGCTTTAAATATAAGAGAATAACCATTTGAGATCATTTGCCCTACACTTAGCAGGTTTTGAGCCAAAGAAGGTACATATTGAACCTCAGAGATTACTTTTCTTCTTCCTTCTGGGTCTTTAACAATGATACTTCCTTTGCCTTCAATAGACTTGGGATTTCCATCACCCAGGTATACAACTGACTTCTCACTTTCATCTAATTGAATAAACAATTCTTTATTATTAGTCATATGGTTTGAGCACCCTGAATCTATATACCATTTGGATGAGCTTTCAGGCTGTTCATCTTCACAGCAGGAAATGAACAATTTTTCAGTCTTTTGTGGTTTTTGTTCCTTCTCAGCTTCAGTGAACTTTGCTTCTTCTTTGTTTTTAAACCAACAATCTTTGTCAAAGTGAGTTGGTTTCTTACATCTGTTGCACTTGTAGTAGCATTTTAATGTGTCGTGTGTAGACTTCTTGCACAGATTGCAATACACTTCACTGTTACCATTGTTTGATTTTTGGTGATTGGGATTGTGATGGACAGGAGTTTTCCAATGTTTATTTAAACCAGATGATTGATTTTGGTTTGAGTTCCTCCTTCCTTTGGGATGAGGCTTGCCAAAATTCATCTTGGTTTGAAGTGCATGATTTATAGTTGGCAGGTGTCTTTTCATTCTCTCTTCATGTGATTGGATTTTGCCAATTAGTACAGCAACTGGTAGAGTTTCAATATCATTACTCTCTTCAATTGCAGCAACTATGTGTTCATAGCTTTTTGGGAGACTTGTCAGAATCTTCAAAACAACTTCATTTTCAGGAACAGGTGCCCCAAGAATGTTTAGTTGGTTTGTGAGATTAGTGAGTTTTGGCATAAACTCAAAAATTGTCTCATCATCTCTCATGGAGAGTGAGTCAAATTGCTTTTTAATATTTACTTTTCTGATGGATATTACCTTCTTGTCCCCTTGATATATTTCTTTGAGGGTGTTCCATGCAAGTTGGGCTATTTTTGCTCCCATGATCCTTGGAAACACATTCGATGAAAGGGCTTGCTGGATAAGAAGCAGTGCCAAAGAGTTCTTTTGTTTTTTTCCTTTGGGTATTCTTGCCTCCTCTCCTTCTTTCCCTTTCTCCATAGCTTCTGGTTGTGGACCGTCTTGCACAATCTCCCAAAGATTTTGGGACTCAAGAAGAGTTTCCATCTTCACGGCCCATTGATCATATAAATCACCATTGAATTGGGGAATAATTTGAGTTGGGTATGAGATGTTGTTGGTAGATGATGAGGCCATTAGAGATGTGATGCAACAAGACACAAAAATGAAGGATGTGAAGGGAATGCCTCTGATACCACTGTTAGTTTGAATCCCCCATTCAACTCATTTGTGTTTGTGCAGGAAAATGGAAATAACGATGGTAGAAAATGGAAAAGGTAGCACTTTTGATTAATTGATATATTGGAAACAGAGAGTACACTGGCTTATATATCCATGTAACAGGTGGCGGTAATAAAAGGAGAGTAAATGCAAAAAAACTTTAACTGATATTGATATTACATCATGACGCTTGGGTGCAATTACTAATTAATGCTATTCTTTAACTCTTTGCGGCTGCAGGTTCATATTCCAACGCCAGGTTCATCCATTCTTCGACAATGAGGGCAACAAAATCAGTGAGCTCTCAAAGAGGAATAAGTTATTTGGTGCAGCAAAATATGATAACAAAAATATTGAAACTGAATTATTTCTTTTTTACGCTAATGAAGAAAATGAAACAAAATCATAGTTCGATTGAAACAAATCAGGGAGCTCTGGATAAGGTTTGTACTGGGAGTTGAGACTGCAAGGATGTGAAAGAAGCTGGCATTACCTTTGCAAGAATTGGAGCAGGGAGGATGAAGTCATCAATTTGATGGAAGGAGTTGAAAGAACGATCTCTGGTATGGAGCTTTGTTGATCGCAGTGATGTCGTAGGAGCTGGAGATGTGGCATTGCGTCTGCAGGAGAAGGAAATGGATTTTGGCTACATTGCATTATCAAAATTAACACATCACAAATGTACTGATCAATCCACAAATACACACAACAACACAAAATATTGAAGAACATAACACTACAATGCAATAATAGCTAACTCAGTGCACAACCTTAAAATTGAACAATTCATATGAACATAATTCAGTGGACATAAGCGCGGCAGTACCCGGCTGGTGACGGCAAGCTTCGCCCGCACCCGGCTCGATGCTCTCGGTCTGCCTTCGGCCTCATCCAGCGGGCTTCGCCCGCCTCCGCCGCACGGGCTTTGCCTGTGCTCGATGCTTCAAGCGGCCTGCTCTCTTTCTCTGTATTATGCAGTTCTGCGAATATCAAAACATGTGATAATATTTTCATATGGTTCCAAAGAGATGAATGACAATTATACCAAACAATGAAGCTGTCTATTATGCTTTGTTTTTAAAATTTTGAATTCTAGATTCACAGATCACGGTACGCAGAGCATTTGAACAAAGAGAGAGATGAGTAGCACCTCCTGTGAGAAACGCAAGGAGGTGGTAGAAAAGGATAGGGACTTCATGACTACAAATCTCCTTGGAGTCTCTGTAAGAAGCTGCATCACTGCAGAGAAGCAGACGATCGAAATGTTAAATGTAATAAATTATTTAAGGACAAATTGATAATCGTAAATGTAAATGTAGAAAGAATTTGAAAAGGGATTTTAAGAACGAATTCAGGAAGAAGAACTGAATCGAGAAATAGACAACAAAATCTAACAGTAAATCTAACAGTAAATCAAAAACGCAAACAACGAATTCTTAAATTGGTCTGCGTGAGAAGCTTCGGTCATCATAGGCGTTCTAGATGGATGTGCGAGAGGAAGGACGTATGCCGGTGTGGGTTTTTCTGCTCCGGATCTGGCGCGGGATGGCGAGGCGATGGAAAACTTCGCGAGGGCGTGAGTAGGGTTAGCGAGCGATGGATTGGAGTCAAGAGGCGAATATGAGATCGCGTCTGCTTGCGAGATCAGCCCCTTCGTCGCCGGAGATGCACCCGTGGAGGTTTTACACGGGGGAGGACTGAGGAGAAATGACGAACCGCAGGTCCGCAGAAGCAGCCGTCGTGGGAGGTGTTTAGGGCTTGAAAATGGAGTATCCGGATTTTGAGGAGGAGCGCAAGAGCGAGGAGCAGGATATATCGGAGAGGATGAGATCTAAGGGTTGAAAATTAATATTTTGAAAATCAAACGACTGAAAGTGAATTGTTGGTGTGCTCCAAGATATGTATATTCTTTTATATAATAAAGATATAGATATATATATGTATACATATATATATACATATATATGTACATACATATATACATATATATATATAGATATATATATATAAACACGAGTTATAGGGCACGGGGCCCCCCGTGCCGGCGGCGACATTCGGTAGGGGCGGCGACATTCTGCGTGGGCGATATTCGGCGGGGGCGACATTCAGCAGGGGCGGCGACTTTCGACGGAGATGACATTCGACATGGGTGCTGACTTTCGGTGGAGGCGATCTATATTTATATACGTATATATAAAACTTAATTCAATTTTATTCAACAAAAGCCATGTGGTGTGATGGTTGTTATCTTTACTTGACATAGTGGAAACCTGGGTTCAAATCTCACCATTGACAATTTTTGTAAGATTAAAAAATGGGTAATATGACACTCATTTTTCAATAAATTTAGGGGTAAAATCGTAATTTCATGTTGTAGGGTACTCTACACCTTCATAGTCTTAGGTCACCTCCTAGTAGGTTTAGGAGACCTATGAAAAAGTGGAGAGAGAGGGAGTGGTTTGATCCGACGGCTGATGAAATATCATGCCAGATTCGACAGCCGTAATCATTTCAACGGATTTAAAATTCATGGGTTTGATACTTCTTTATATATGGTAAAGATATATAAACATATACATATGTATATATATGTAGATATGTAAGATAGCTTACGACGCAACAACGGGACTTTGCGTATAAATCCCCCCAGGCCTGCCGAATCCCTACAAAAATATAGAAAATATTTATTAGTTATAGCGTACCATATTATTATTATTTTTACGAAAATTTATAAAGACAACGAACAAAATGCGATAATTTATGTAAATATCTAATAAGAAATTAGCCTAAAACGATGACTAAAATGACAGTCATCACTCTCGCGCATAGAAATACAGTAAATGAAATTTCTAATTATACATATTAGTCTATAATTTTCTAGGAGCGTGTTTATATATTACATTTACT
The DNA here is from genome assembly GCA_033032865.1 of Dactylorhiza incarnata. Lineage (NCBI taxonomy): Eukaryota > Viridiplantae > Streptophyta > Magnoliopsida > Asparagales > Orchidaceae > Dactylorhiza > Dactylorhiza incarnata. The sequence goes on along the minus strand of JAWHQI010000203.1, from coordinate 736,476 downwards.
CAAAAATTGAATCACGGTGAATCATTCGGTTATGCATAGGAAGCTAGTAGACTGAACGATGAGGTGAGCATTGCCAAAGATCGAGGCTTTGGACAACCTCCATTGAAATCCATCAATGTCGGTGACCATAAGCTTGCATGTTCGCACTCTCTCCACGACACTAGTTTGACTCAGTCGCGTGAATCAATATGACTTTAGGTTTTACACAGGGCTTGGTTTTAGGCGAGGTATACAATGATAAACTTGAGGGCTTAATGCATCTAACCCAAATGAGCTAGCACCAAATAAACTATCTACGCACCACAATAAACATGCGAGTGCAACACACCCCCAAACTTACACTTGAAAACATGGGTGTCTGCACTGCCTACTCCCAGTACACATCTCAAAAAGATTTTCAATCAAACTCTTTTCTCAATTTTTTTCTTTTCTTCCTTTCTTCTTCTTAGTTTTTTTTTCTTTTCTTTTCAAATCATTTTCAGCAAATTGAGCAGTGAAGCACCACCACATTTTCACAAAAATTAACACAACATCAACACCCGAATTATGAAAATAAAATATAAACTGAGCTCAAATTTGGGTGTGCGACTAGGATTGGCTTTAAGGCTTTGGTGAGATAAAAGTGGGGCTGAATAAAATAACGGGTAGGAACAACTGGGCTAGCGAGGATATGACGATAGGAATGGGCACAAAGGCTCAACCGGGCCAAAAATGATGACCTACATCACATTCACGCAAATGACTAACCTTGTACCCATGCTTCAAGAATCGCTTGGAGCAAGTTCTTGGCCACCGAGAAAGATAATCCTTCCTCCCGACTCGGGCAATACGAAGCTAATGAATGTCTACACACATTTCTTTGCTACCATTTGATTCACACCGGATTCAGCAATTTTTGAGTATAGTAAACAATATTTACGCTAATAGAGAAATATAAACTAAAAGCATAAATGAAATTGAGTCTACACAAATTTCTATGCGAGACATGAGCACTAGACTAGGAGCACTACTGGAGTCAGCATTTTACTCCGCCTCATAATCCTAAGCCAGCACAATGATTTACCCATCACACAAAAGAAATGAGTTAGACTCATCACGCGCCTACGGTTAACTGCGCGATCAAGTGGATGTTGTGTGTGCAAAGAATATGAACAATACAACTTCAATAAAAGCTTCTAGCATGCCATGCAATAGTGCACATGAGTGGGCACATAAAACGACTCTCCCCCAGACTTAAACTAAACAATCCAATACAATATATGACTATGAAATTCAAAATAAAGCTATGGGAATAAAGTACCCAACGCTCAGCAAGTCAGTATACCAGAAGGCGCGTGTAAATCCAGGGCAAAGTAGAAGCATCCGCCATACGAAGAATCACAACCACCATCTTCATACAAGAATAATACCCGCAGGGGTGAGCTCCGCAAAAACAAAAGAAAAAAATAGACAAACAGAAATGAAATACAACTAACTAAACTGAACGAGATAAGATGAAAAAGCATGAAAAAGTAAGATAACTACTGGGGTTATTGTCCTCCTAGCATGACTTATTCGGAACTTTAGAAGTTCTAGCTGATGGGAGTATGGAAGGAGAAGTGGACAGGTAATTGTTCTAATATCCGTGTCGGTAACGTGTACCGACATGATGATAAAACAGATACCCCTATACCTAAATAATAATACCTGCTCCTAACAGGCAGGGAGAAAGGATATTAGAACGGAGGAGGAGATAACCTCACTAAACTCACCAAAAATATCCTTGCCCTGTAAGGTGTCGTCTTCAGGGAGGAAGCAGGAGGAGAAGGTAATGAGTGAGGCTTCCACTATGGATAAGGGGTTAACCTCCTCACATATGAAGATACGCTCATCATTGACTTGAGCATCATGCTCCAAGTCCTCCTGAAGTACCTGTAAAGACTCAACCTGTGCAGGCTCAGATGAAGAAGGGGGGGGGGGGGGGGGGGGGGGTCAGAGAATAAAAGAGACGAAAAACTTAAATAGATAACAATCGGGGGAGTGGTCCCGGTATCACTCCCATCAGGTTTCACAGAAGGATTATTGCCGATCGCAATAAAATCAATGCAGGAAGAATATGACCAGCTAGGAACTTCGGTGATGAGTTAGACCTTCTCCTCCGGTGACGAGGTCGAAACCTCCTCACTATGGAAAATATCCTCCTCAATGCAACTCGGCACAACTTCGGGCTACATAGGCTCATCCTGCACATCTAAAAACTCGGCAATAAGAGCAGAAGAAACATGCATACTGATACAAGGAAATATCTGAGTAGAAATAGGACTCAAGATAGAGTCCGAAAGGAGTGAAGAAATATCCTCAGATACAGAATCCATAAGAAATGACGACACATAGAGGAAGAAAACTCCAAAATGTCGTCGTAGTGATCAACAGTGACGCTAGTGGACACATTCGTCGTGCTCCCATGAGGATACTGTAACATCCCCAATCCTTCTAGACCCCTAAATTTTGTTAGGGCATGGGTGGAGTGCAGAGTGGCCACTAGGGCCCTTGGGCCAAGTGGAGTGTGCAAAATGCACACCAAGGACACAAAATCAACATAGCCCAACACCACTCCCTTAGGCCAATTGACCCTCAATTCACCAAATTGACCTCCCCCATACCACCCTACCCACTAAGGAAGACTATTGCCTTGAGAATTGCACTTGGGTGGGACCCAATTGCATGAAATTGACCAAAGTCAACATTAGGTCAACATTAACCAAACCAAGTCAATTAGGGTTCAATTAATCCTCAAATGTTCAAATTGACCTTACCACCACACTCTAAACACTTTAAGGAACCCATTGGACCAAAAGGCCCCATCATGGTGGGACCAATTGACCCCAATTGACTAAAGTCAACTTTTAGCTCAATTTAGGTCAAAATCACACCTTAAGGCAAAATTAGCCCAATTGGAGCCCCACCATGGACCAACCTATGTTGGGTGAGGTTAAGGGGCCCATGACCCCCAAGTAGGGTCAACCCACTCACCATGGTTGACCAAAGTCAACCATGGTCAACATAGCCCATTAAAGGTGAATTTCAAGCCTAAATTGAAATGAACCCCAACACCAACCAATTAACCAATCATTCATGGACTTAGGACATGCCCATGGTCAGCCTTGGACTGAACACAAACCATGGCTTGATTAATCAAATGAGAGGGGGGACCAAAAGTTGATTGAAAAGGCAAAAGCAAAAGCAAAAGCTAAACCCCCTCCTCTACACTCCACCTCAATCAGCCTAGGGCCTTGGGTGATTGCTGGGCACCTGGGAATAGGGCAGAAGGGCAGCTGTACAGCTGATTGGTTGGCCAAAATGCCAAAAACGTGGGCCTCCTAGTTCAAACTCCCTTATACTCTCCTCCCCACTCCCATTTGACCATCTCATTAGCTTCAGAAGATGGCAAGCAGTCGAAATCGACCCTTGGATCAAAGCTTTTGGTGGAGAATGGAGAAAATGGTCAAGGTCGCCGGAGAGGAGCATTTCCATGGCCAACCGCCGCCGCCGCCGCCGCCAAGCCCCCTTTAGTGTTCGTTTCTCCTCCTCTCCCTCTATGCTAGCTTCCCCCCTATTTTATTTGAAGGTTCGGGCTCAATTGGGCCGGGATCGAAACCTCAAATCCATGGAAAATGGAGATTTTCGGCCATGCTAGGATCGCCGGAAAACACCACCTCCGGCCGCCATGTCGCCGGGAATCCATAGCCCCGACCACCACGAAGGTGTTGGTGGTGGTGGTTGGCCGGGGAGGAGCTGTGATGGACGGGAAATAGGAGAGCAAGTTTGCCCAGCTCTGGATGATCTCAGCCGTTGGCTCGAGGAAGAAGATGAAGTGGGATTCTCGGATCTGCTTTAAGATTCGTGCAGAATCATTATTCCATGCATTTATTTAATTCATTATACTTGTTATTCTGCCTCAAAACCTCAGTGCACTTCAAATAAAAATTAAGGCCTCTTAGAGGCCAATCTAGAAAAAGTGCCCAACATGAAAGTTGTAGGCCTTGGTCTTAACTTTCATTTGGCCTTAAGTTTAGGTCATTTGGTGACATACAACTCCCTAGGGAGATGTTTTACTAGGACTGGACCTACACTAGGTCAGTCCATTAGAAAAATTGCCTAGGTCAAACCCCTCCATCTTTGGATCTGTGCTTTTAACCATGGGTTGGTATACCCTAGGGGCCCCTTCTGCCAAAGGGGTAGCCCTTGGTGGACACTTTTACATAGGGTTTTTGTGGTTATTAGATTATTTAAATTATGTTGAATTTTTGAGCATATGATGTCCACATGACACCAAACTTTGGTCGCATACTCTCTTGTACATGAGTAGTGCCTACCTAAAATATCACTCCATTTGGAGTTGATTTGATATGGAAAATTGTAAACCCTAATGAGGGCCTTTAAGGGTCAAATTAGGCTTAGGTCATTTTGAGGAGTTGAGTGTGTTAGCCTCCTCCTATCATGTTGGATATGTGGGTATGTATATACAAATGCTAGTGTCACACCCTAAGGGTCCACTTGGAGCCATTAGGGTGGTGTGACCTAAAACCCTAAGGGTGAACCCTTAAGGGTGCAAAGTTGGGTTTGTGAAGAACTTATGATCAAATGTCTTGCCATGGCTTGGGACTGAGTAAATATGTTTGTAGGAGCATAAATTGACTTAGTAAATTAAATGAGAATTTTAGAGGCATTTAAGTATTATCTACCTAATAAATAAAATAGCCACCCCTTTCCTTAATAAATTGAAATGCACGGTCATAGGACCTTGTATGGTGTTGAAACTCCATCAGTGGCTGATTAGGGATGAAATTGTGCTATAGTAATTTTGTTATAATTTATTGAAGTTTCATTCCTTGTGTAGGAAATTTTAAGTACTTGGTAGCTTAATGAAATTTAATTTTGAAAAATATCAAATCATGGGACAAAAATGTGATATTTGGTTAACTGTCATTCAATGCTATTATATACCCATGATAATTGTTTGGAAGCTATTGGAATTGTATTTCTTGTACTTTATGTAGAAATTGGATTTTTCACCACTTGAGAATTTAATCCTTTTAAAATACCAAATCATCGGGCAATATTATGATACTTGGGAATCTGTCAATATATGCTAACATGTGCTCATGACAAATGTTTGAGAACTTGTAGATTTGTATTTCTTGCACTTTATGTAGAAATTGGATTTTACACCACTTGAGAATTTAATCCTTTTAAAATACCAAATCATAGGGCAATGCTATGATACTTTGGAATCTGTTATTTTAGGTCAATATGAGCCCATGATAAAAGATTGGAAGCTTGTAGATTGATATTCCTTATACCTCATGTAGAAATTGATAATTGCCACCTTTGGATGTTTAGTCATTTTAAAATATCAAATCACATGGTATTGACACAATAATTTTGCAGAGACCTCTAGGTACCCATAGGAGCACTTGGTAATATTTGTGGAATTTTCAAAAGTGAATTACTAATTTTCCTAATTATAGTGGCATTTTGGTAATTATACAATTATGATGATATGGTAGGCCAAATGACATCCTAGGGTCATAATACTCAGTGAACCACCATTATATGGAATATTACCTTACTGATAATTCTCATGTAGCATGAGGAATCTTTTTGAGGGTAGTTCATGTGTAATTTGGCATAAGGCCTTAACTACTTTAAATTATATTAAATACCAATTTAATATGGAAAATTATGGAAATTGTATCATAGCCTATTGAGGTCAGTGGGAGCCTAGGATAACTATGCCAGACCCTGGTGATGATTTTTAGAAGGGTTCCCTTATGGGGTTGATGGATAGTTCAAATTTGTGGTCTGCGTTTAGTAAAAACAGAATTTTGAGTTCTAGACAATTCAGACCCCTAAGTGAGGTTTAGGAGGTATATCCAATCAGTAAATGAGATGTAGCACACCATGATTCAAGGAGGGTCAATCCTAGGGATACTTGTGGGGTGGTGTTGGAGTTAACGTAGAAGGAATGAAGGTACGTCCAATCCGATTGGGTGGGACGGGGGATGAGCTAAATCACTTTACTATATGAAATGATTAAGGGTGAACCAAGTGTTATCCACCAACTAAAATAATTATCTTGAAGAGGATTGTGGGGTTGAGCCCATTGATCTGTAGTACCGTTAGGGGCCCCTTACAGAGTACACCGCGGGAAGTCCAAGATTCAGTCTAAATATAACACGAACTAAATTGTAGGCAAGAGTACCCTAAGTGGATATGCAGACTGGTATGGATCTCCTCAGGGAAGGAGGTGGGTTGGATCAGCTGGTGTGTTAGTCCCTGAGCTGGAAGCTCGGGTGGACAGGTTAACACCTATTACTTATTTAAATAGTGGCGAGTCTTCGGTACTAGGATAGTCGTGTCACCGATGGTAGTACGTTGACTCAGGTGAGTGTGAGGTTTAGAGGGCCGGTAAGTTTGAGTACCGCGGTCTGGAGGACAATCCCTAATAACCCACCCCGACCTTAAAGTCTGGTGGATTCCAGCAAGAGTACGCAGGAGCTCCGCTATTGTGTTATTAGCGTTGAGGCGTACATGAGGTCTAGGCTTGGTAGTGACCATACCCGCCTAGGATGTGGAGTGCCCGATCCACTGCCACCGTGAGCCACGACGGTCGGTACCCGAAAGGTTGGCTTCCTTTCAAACAAATTGGGAACTATAAAGGTCTGTGCGCATAGAGTCGTGTGGGTGAGTCACATTACATAAATTCATTAAAACATCATAACCATAGCATAACATAACATACACATAGCATACCCCCATCATATAAATTAGTATGGGCTCTTTTATATGATGGGTTTCCTGGACATCTTAACTTATATGTCGTGTGGGCGTTCATATAAGTTAAGGTACGAATCTGTGATGGTAGTTTAGATTTACTTACTGCACTGCTTTTCTTTCCATTTACTGCTTGCTTACTTGCTCTACATTACTGCCTTATACCTACACTATACTGCTAGCTAGATTTTACCGCTTTACTTATACCTACTAGAGTAATGCCATGTCACCACCTTCTTGTTTACCCCTTGTTTGTCCTCCGCTTCTTCCTCCCGCTCGGTGCCTAGGAGTCGTGGGGGGAGGCGAGGACAAAATGGCTTAGCCTTTATGACTAACGGTCGGTGTGACCGCAGGAGTCCGAGGTGACGGAATTGTTCCGCGCGCAACAGGACGAGATGGCAGGACCTGAGCAGCATATGCAACGCACTACCACGACGCCACAGGTTGATGATTAGATAGCTAGACTTCCGCACTTTTGAGAGTTTTGATGTAGTCTTCCGCATGTTGTAGTGAGAGAGAGATAGTACATTATTTTGGTTATGTATCGGGCATAAGCCCCTTTTTGCTTGTACTTCTCTTTTGGACTGCTATTTTCACTATATATATATATATATATGATGCTGTGACACTGTGGTCATGCCTTTTCTTCTGTTCTTACTTCTTTGGCATATTTTACTTATGATCGTATAGCCGGCAGAGTTGGTGGTAAGCGGTGTTGGTAAACCCGAGTGTTGGCGACACTGCGAGGCAGCAATTCTGGGCGAAGATCCACCTCAACCGTGCGATGCGGGAGAGGTTCGAGTTTTCAAGTACCCGAGCGGGTTTTGGAAAAAGAGATCTTACAAATGTTATCACTGAACGAACGATCATAAGAGAACAGTCCACAACATACTGGGTCACCCCGCTCGAGTGTAGTTTGCGGACAAACTATGCAGCGGAAGCTGTGGTGTGCCCATGTATGAAATCACATAAAACAGTCCATTAAGCAGCAAGTTAGGTCAAATTTTGACTTACTTAGACAATTTAGTGACGCACCCTAGTCCAAAGAGCGACCTCGGGTCTAGATTTTGTTGAAGGTTAAGGATACCCAACGTAGCTAAGGGAAGATGTTAGTATAAGCCTTGACGTGGAGAATTTCACGCTGAGGGTTACGCTTTACTATCAAGTGGTAGGACCATCTCGAGGAGATCGGGTGTCTGTAGTCTTCTTTAGAGTAATAGAAGATCCATAAGCATAACCCCATTACCATAACTTGATACTTCTCATTTTAGTACGTTGAGACAACCACCATAAATCACCAGAGGTCGAATTGGATTTTGAATATTTTGTTTTGAGAAGGCACCTTTCCTAGTTAGTCACATAGGGAACTCGGAAAAGTTAGCATAATTTATAACATTGGGAGCCTAGATTTTATCTTAAATTTATGTCTCAGGGTGGAACACCAAGTCAGAGATTATATGCCCTAAAGTTTATGTACGTATGTAAGATGAATATACCGTAGAAGTATTGATGAGACTCAGCCCAAATCGGTAGGGGCTTATCCTTTTATTTATTGGGCCAATAAAATACCGACTTGGACTACCCCCTAGACTTTGTTTAGAAAAGGTTTTGACATTTTCGTAGTAATCTCGGGTTTTGGAGTATTCAATGAAACTCAGGTGATGATGAGATCTTATTCATACACTTTTGGTTTGTGGACCAACCCTCCTTAGAAGTTTGAGACCCTTGGAGAAGTACTTCACCTTATATAGCGGGGATTATTTATACCAAGTCATGACCGCTATAGTTATACTGGCAAGTTAAGTGAATAGTGCACTTCAAGCGTGAATGGGTACTCATCTTATTGCTCCAAGGCTAAATCTAAGTCGTCAAAAATGTGATTAACTTGTTGATCATTTGGGTATACGTAAAGGGTTGTCCAGTGTATGGGCATAAAACTCTCGGAATCAAGAGTGTCAGGTTAAGAATTTAGGGATTTTCACTAACTTCCCGACCTAAGCAATGTGGTCTTGTATTTTATAAGGACTCTTGGTCATCAAGCTCTTACCAATCACAAGGGAAGAACATCATAAACGGCAAATTCAGTGCATGACCAAGTAAAATGTAGAGTGGATAGAAGTAAGACGGGGCTCTAAATCCACATGACCATAAGAAATAATGAGTTTATCGTAACAAACTTGCAAGTGTATTATTTTAGATACACCTTCTTAACCTCGAGACATCGATTTGTAGAGTTATCCAAACAATTAATAATCATTGGCGTCCGAACAAATGTCTTGTTTTAGTCAAGTATTGAAAACAAGAAAGAATGCCAGGTTTAGTAGCTTGGGATAAAAGTGTCACATCATGGAATTTTGAAATTTGGAGTCAAGTCTTCGCAAGTAAGGATTACAACTAGAGTTTCTTGCACTCCAGGGCTTTCAAGGGTAATTTTCGGATAGTATTTTTAATTAAAATTCAAGCCCTCTTCTTGGTGAAAATTTAGTTAAGATCATTTTACTCTTAGAGTTGGTTTTTGCACCACCAGAGAGCTTGGGTAGGTGACTCTTTGGATCTTGTAATACGATGGTTTAATCTATTTAAGGCTAAGATGGAGAATCTTACTGTGTTCGGATCTTGGGAAAAATGACAACGACCATCATGTGCTGAAATATTGAGGAATGGGGAGTTAAAACGATTGATTAGTGGCCGTTGCTCTCAACTCCCGCTTAAGGCTGTTAACTTTACTTGATGATACGTAGCGACGTAATTTTTGGATGACATAACTATGAGAAGGGTCATTACGATGAAACCTTTAATTCACAATTTATAGCTTAAGTGAGAGGAGACCTCCTGTCTTTGAATTTTTAACCCACTCTTTAGTGGAAATCTAAGGTGAAATTTGATGAATGATACATTGAAGATATATAATCTACAAGAATCCTCCAATCTTAAGAACCAGAGCTTGCAATTTCTCCAAGAATTATAATCCAGTTAGGGAGATTCAAGAATAAGGGAGACATGTGTGTTTTCCAGATATAATTGATGAAACTTCTCGTGGAGTAATGGGTTTTTATGAGACACCCTTCATGTTGAAATCAAATTGTGCCAAAACATGTCATGATAAAAAGGGTTTTACCCTCGTGAGTTACGAAACAAAGGGTTATAGAAAGTAGTTGGGAGTCATTTCGGGAACATCTTTTTAAACTACAGACGTATGTTCCTCAAGAAAAGTTTGGAAGATATCTACATTTATTTAACGTGTAGAAGCGTTAACCTCGTGTAACGTTCGTAGGACATAAGAGACTCTGGTCCAAGTGTAATCAGGGTTTTTGTTATTGCTTTGTAACTGATAAACCTGACCTTGTTTCTGCGGAATCGGAAATGGTTTATCAGCCGAGACCTCATATGTTAAGGGATAAGGTCTCTTGGTGTAGGTGGTGTTGAACTCCTACGTGTAAGAGAGTCGTATAGTGAAGAATCGGATTAGGCAATGACGGTTGGCTAAATGATCACGTCCTGGCTAATCAATTTATGAGCAGCGTGTTAAGTAAGCATGGTTCGTGAATATAACCTTTTGAAGTTTAGTTGAACTCGAAGGTTTTGATTCCATCTAGCGCGGCATGATATTATGAATTAACTCGGTAAGTTCTTATGTATTTCAGGAAGATCCTCCTTCGGGAGTGTAATGATTTGGTAACGCCCGCGCCTGGTTAGCTTGTGTTGATTTCTCTGAAGTGTCTATTTTCTATTCATTACCGGGATGGAGCAGGTAGAACCCGCGTTGTGACTAATGGCACGATGGTCTGAGCGGCGGGTTAAACCTTCAATTAACCCCCAGTGGGAATATTGCCAACATTCTTAGCGAGTAATAGTAGAAGTGCAATGAGAAATTTTGGTAAACAATATTGCTCCGGTTTGAGTTCTCATTTAGCAGAGGTCCGAGTTCTTCCGTGGAAGGGGATTCTAATGCCCGATTATTATAGTTCAATCATGGGCAAGAGGAGCACAGTTGGGTGCCCTTAGACTTCATGCAACAATGTTTCCCGGAACTCCTCACCTCAGGTGCAAAGTAATCGTCTTTGAAATCCTTTACTCTTATAAGTACTTGCAACCCGTTGACCCAAACCTAAATTTCGAGGACGAAATATTTCTTTTGTTTATTGGGATTTGTAACATCCCCAATCCTTCTAGACCCCTAAATGTTGTTAGGGCATGGGTGGTGTGCAGAGTGGCCACTAGGGCCCTTGGGCCAAGTGGAGTGTGCAAAATGCACACCAAGGACACAAAATCAACATAGCCCAACACCACTCCCTTAGGCCAATTGACCCTCAATTCACCAAATTGACCTCCCCCATACCACCATACCCACTAAGGAAGACCGCTTGAGAATTGCACTTGGGTGAGACCCAATTGCATGAAATTGACCAAAGTCAACATTAGGTCAACATTAACCAAACCAAGTCAATTAGGGTTCAATTGACCCTCAAATGTTCAAATTGACCTTACCACCACACTCTAAACACTTTAAGGAACCCATTGGACCAAAAGGCCCCATCATGGTGGGACCAATTGACCCCAATTGACCAAAGTCAACTTTAGCTCAATTTAGGTCAAAATCACACCTTAAGGCAAAATTAGCCCAATTGGAGCCCCACCATGGACCAACCTATGTTGGGTGAGGTTAAGGGGCCCATGACCCCCAAGTGGGGTCAACCCACTCACCATGGTTGACCAAAGTCAACCATGGTCAACATAGCCCATTAAAGGTGAATTTCAAGCCTAAATTGAAATGAACCCCAACACCAACCAATTAACCAATCATTCATGGACTTAGGACATGCCCATGGTCAACCTTGGACTGAACCCAAACCTTGGTTTGATTAATCAAATGAGAGGGGGGACCAAAAGTTGATTAAAAAGGCAAAAGCAAAAGCAAAAGCTAAACCCCCCTCCTCTACACTCCACCTCAATCAGCCTAGGGCCTTGGGTGATTGCTGGGCACCTGGGAATAGGGCAGAAGGGCAGCTGTACAGCTGATTGGTTGGCCAAAATGCCAAAAACGTGGGCCTCCTAGTTCAAACTCCCTTATACTCTCCTCCCCACTCCCATTTGACCATCTCATTAGCTTCAGAAGATGGCAAGCAGTCGAAATCGAGCCTTGGATCAAAACTTTTGGTGGAGAATGGAGGAAATGGTCAAGGTCGCTGGAGAGGAGCATTTCCATGGCCAACCGCCGCCGCCGCCGCCGCCAAGCACCCTTTAGTGTTCGTTTCTCCTCCTCTCCCTCTATGCTAGCTTCCCCCCTATTTTATTTGAAGGTTCGGGCTCAATTGGGCCGGGATCGAAACCTCAAATCCATGGAAAATGGAGATTTTCGGCCATGCTAGGATCGCCGGAAAACACCACCTCCGGCCGCCATGTCGCCGGGAATCCATAGCCCCGACCACCACGAAGGTGTTGGTGGTGGTGGTTGGTCGGGGAGGAGCTGGGATGGACGGGAAATAGGAGAGCAAGTTTGCCCAGCTCTGGATGATCTCAGCCGTTGGCTGGAGGAAGAAGATGAAGGGGGATTCTCGGATCTGCTTTAAGATTCGTGCAGAATCATTATTCCATGCATTTATTTAATTCATTATACTTGTTATTCTGCCTCAAAACCTCAGTGCACTTCAAATAAACATTAAGGCCTCTTAGAGGCCGATCTAGAAAAGTGCCAACATGAAAGTTGTAGGCCTTGGTCTTAACTTTCATTTGGCTTTAAGTTTAGGTCATTTGGTGACATACAGCTCCCTAGGGAGCTGTTTTAATAGGACTGGTCCTACACTAGGTCAGTCCATTAGAAAAATTGCCTAGGTCAAACCCCTCCATCTTTGGAGCTGTGCTTTTAACCATGGATTGGTATACCCTAGGGGCACCCCCTGCCAAAGGGGCAGCCCTTGGTGGACAATTTTACATAGGGTTTTTGTGGTAATTAGATTATTTAAATTATGTTGATTTTTGGAGCATATGATGTCCTAATGACACCAAACTTTGGTGGCATACTCTTTTGTACATGAGTAATGCCTACCTAAAATATCACTAAATTTGGAGTTGATTTGATATGGAAAATTGGAAACCCTAATGAGGGCCTTTAAGGGTCAAATTAGGCTTAGGTCATTTTGAGGAGTTGAGTGTGTTAGCCTCCTCCTATCATGTTGGATATGTGGGTATGTATATACAAATGCTAGTGTCACACTCTAAGGGTCCACTTGGAGCCATTAGGGTGGTGTGACCTAAAACCCTAAGGGTGAACCCTTAAGGGTGCAAAGTTGGGTTTGTGAAGAACTTATGATCAAATGTTCTTGCCATGGCTTGGGACTGAGTAAATATGTTTGTAGGAGCATAAATTGACTTAGTAAATTAAATGAGAATTTTAGAGGCATTTAAGTATTTTCTACCTAATAAATAAAATAGCCACCCCTTTCCTTAATAAATTGAAATGCACGGTCATAGGACCTTGTATGGTGTTGAAACTCCATTAGTGGCTGATTAGGGATGAAATTGTGCTATAGTAATTTTGTTATAATTTATTGAAGTTTCATTCCTTGTGTAGGAAATTTTAAGTACTTGCTAGCTTAAGGGAATTTAATTTTGAAAAATATCAAATCATGGGACAAAAATGTGATATTTGGTTAACTGTCATTCAATGCTATTATATACCCATGATAATTGTTTGGAAGCTATTGGAATTGTATTTCTTGTACTTTATGTAGAAATTGGATTTTTCACCACTTGAGAATTTAATCCTTTTAAAATACCAAATCATAGGGAAATGTTATGATACTTGGGAATCTGTCAATATATGCTAACATGTGCTCATGACAAATGTTTGAGAACTTGTAGATTTGTATTTCTTGCACTTTATGTAGAAATTGGATTTTACACCACTTGAGAATTTAATCCTCTTAAAATACCAAATCATAGGGCAATGCTATGATACTTTGGAATTTGTTATTTTAGGTCAATATGAGCCCATGATAAAAGATTGGAAGCTTGTAGATTGATATTCCTTATACCTCATGTAGAAATTGATAATTGCCACTTTTGGATGTTTAGTCATTTTAAAATATCAAATCACATGGTATTGACACAATAATTTTGCAGAGGCCTCTAGGTACCCATAGGAGCACTTGGTAATTTTTGTGGAATTTGCAGAAGTGAATTACTAATTTTCCTATTTATAGTGGCATTTTGGTAATTATACAATTATGATGATATGATAGGCCAAATGACATCCTAGGGTCATAATACTCAGTGAACCACCATTATATGGAATATTACCTTACTGATAATTCTCATGTAGCATGATGAATCATTTTGAGGGTAGTTCATGTGTAATTTGGCTTAAGGCCTTAACTACTTTAAATTATATTAAATACCAATTTAATATGGAAAATTATGGAAATTGTATCATAGCCTATTGAGGTCAGTGGGAGCCTAGGATAATTATTCCAGACCCTGGTGATGATTTTTAGAAGGGTTCCCTTATGGGGTTGATGGATAGTTCAAATTTGTGGTCTGCGTTTAGTAAAAACATAATTTTGAGTTCTAGACAATTCAGACCCCTAAGTGAGGTTTAGGAGGTATATCCAATCAGTAAATGAGATGTATCACACCATGATTCAAGGAGGGTCAATCCTAGGTGTTGGGAAAATGATTTCTCTTAACCCCTAGAAATGAGTTAAAGAAAGAGTTTTATGAATGAATAACAAAGACAAAGTAAATATGCGTCGAATGGTATTCGACGCTACGTCGAAATAGAGTCGAAGTCTTCTTCAGGATATGTCGAAGTAACTTTAGGAAGATTTCGACGTAGGTCCTGTCGACGCTACTCTGATTTCTAGTCGACGCATACAAAGAAGTCGACGCACCTTTGTCGACGCACATTCCTTATATCTCTCTCGACGTTGGGCTAAGATAAATTCGACGCTTACGTCGAATAGTAATCGACGCACGTCGATTTGTTTGACAGATTTAAATCTGCGCCAGATCTCTTTCCCTCTTTTCTGAAGATCTGATTTATATAGAATGATGTTAATATTTTATAGCCGTTCTGAATCATTCTTTCCTTCTATTTGATTCTTGGCTAAATTGATGAAATCTGTTTTGGATATTATTTGAAATCTAAATTAACATTTTCCATTTATGTTAAATCTGCTATGGAAATATTTCTCTCTACCTAAATCTCTGGCTGCTAATTGATTCCTCTCCTATAGTACTATCTTATTACACAGAGCTATAAAATAAAGTGCAAGTCGGCAGGAAACAGCAGAAGAGTGATCCACCACACATTTATGATATAGAGGAAAAGCTCCCAAAAGAAAAGAGAGACATTGAGAAAAAGCTCTGCAGCAACTTCCATCCATTTCCACTTCTGCTTCTGCTCACTGATCACTGCTGCAAAATCTGATTGCTCTCACTAAAAGAGAGAAAGGCTACAAATCTTCTTCTCTCTATAGAAGAAAGATTCAATTCTTAACTTGTGCTTCAAATCTTCTTGCTAGGAAGAAGATTCATTATTGGCTTTATTCCATTCTTTCTTTTTCATTCTTATTCACTATTGTAAAAGAGTTTTTAGAATCTCTCTTCAAAAAATTCAGTGTACTGGTTCTAAGAGTCTCCTTTTCAAAAGACTCAGTTGGTTCTAAGAGTCTCCTTATCAAAAGACTCAGGGTGGTTCTAAGAGTCTCCTTATCAAAAGACTCAGTGCAAGTTAGTGAATTCCTACCAAGGGGGTAGAAGAGTGGACTACCCAAAGTTTGGGGAACCACTATATTTTCTTGTGTTGTGCTGTGGATTTTCTTTCTTACATTTGCTTTATTGTTTTAATTCTTGTTGGTGTGTGTGGGAAGCTCTAATCTGTGATCATACATATATATATATATATTAACTTTGCACAAAATATTTCAAATCTCTATTCACCCCCCCTCTAGAGAAATCTAGTGAGGTTAACTGTGCACTTTCAATTGGTATCAGAGGGAGGTTGATCTAAAAAGGATAACTCCTTGATCAAAAAGATCCTACCCCATATATATATATTTTTAAAACTATTTTTCACATGGCACAAATCAAAGATTATGCTTCCACCAGACCACCAATTTGCAACCTTGAAAAGTTTGCACTTTGGAAGACAAGAGTTAGAATTTATCTAAACTCTATTGATGATGAATTGTTTAATTCTATTTTGACAGGTCCCCCCAAGCCATTCAGGAAGGACTCAAGTGGAAAAGTGACTGAAACACTTGCTCCAAGAACTGAATGGACAGAGGATGAGAAGAAAGCCCAAGGACATGATGCCAAGGCTATGAACATTCTAGTCTCAACACTCTCAGATGAAATCTTTCAAAAGATTGCTGATTGTGAGTCAGCTAAGGAAGTATGGGAAGCTCTCACCAAAATGGTAGAAGGAAGTGCTGATGAAAAGAAAGACAAGAAGGCCCTATTAATCTCTCAATATGAAAACTTCCAAAAGAAAGAAAGTGAAAGTGTTGCCGACATGTACTCAAGATTCAGCCTCATAATTAATGAATTGAGGTCACTTGAAAAGGACATATCTCTCACTGAGATAAATGATAAATTGCTGACTTGTTTTCCCAGCACTTGGGATTCAAGAATCTGGCCAATTAAAGACTCCAGGAGTCAAGAAGAAATATCAACAGATGTTCTACTGGGTAAACTGAAATCCTATGAACAGCTATTGAAAACCAGAGCTGAGAAAGAAAAGGCATCTCCACTCTCAAAAGAAAAGAGTATTGCATTGAAGGCTATTGAAGGTGAATCATCAACTAGTGATGATGAGCTGATCAGCTTGCTGGCTAAAAAGTTCAAGAAATGGATCAAAACAGAAGGATCCAGAAGAAGAGAATCAAAAACCAGGTATAACAAAAAACCCTCTAAAGAGATTATCTGTTACACATGCAGGAAACCTGGACACATTGCTCCTGATTGTCCTAAGGAGAACAGCAGCAAGAAAGATCTGAAAAGTACAGATCCAAAGAAGAAGAAGAAAGGAAGAGGATTGATTGCTCAATCCTGGAGTGATTCAGAATCTGAAGAAAACACCTCATCAGATATTGATCAAGAAGATGTCAAGCAAGAAGAAACATGTCTGATGGCCACTGAGAAGCTTGAAGATACATCTATGGTAAATATACTAGATAGTATAGATTTCTCCTCCACTAATTTTGCACAAGATTTCAAAGAATTCTGTTTAGATCTAATCAAATCTGAAAAAGGGGTAAAAGAATTAAGGATGGAGTTAAGAAAACTAAAGCAAGTAAACACATACCATAAAAATTATAAACTCAATCTAGAACTCTCAGAGGAAAACCTAAACAAAATCTATTTAGAAAATCTAACACTAAGAAAAGAGCTAGCAAAAGCTAAAGCCTTTGAGGATTCTCTAAATGGAAAAAATCAGAAAATCAAAAATATCTCTGAAAATCTCACTAATAGATCTAATCAATTAAAACTGAAAGCTAATGAAGCATCTAAATCTAAAGCACCCAGCAAACCTGTCTGGAAACACCCCATTCACTTCACCAGGGAAAATCATCTAGAAGAAGCAAGATCACAAGAAAGTCAAGAAACAACCACTCTTTTCAACAAATCTAATCCCATTATAAATAAAGGAATCTTAGGAAAGAATCCTAACAAGAATTTTGAATCTACGTCGAATTCATATCGACGCAATCAATCTGCGTCGAATCGTTATCAACGTACGTCGATTTTTAATCGACGCTTATGCCAAAAGGCGTCGACTTCCTCTCCACGCACGTCGAATTCATATCGACGCAATCAATCTGACAAAAATGTCTCTCTGTTCAAAAAGTCTCCCTCTCTTTCCTTACACTATGAACACTATTTCTGTGACATCACCGAAACAGATTGGTATGATAGACCAATGCCCCAAAAGGAGGAAGGATATTCTGAAAAACCTACTTATTCCTTCATTAGTTCTGATTATAAGAAGGGACCCCAGCTGAGCAGGGTTCAAACTAATGTTTAAAATTTTTATGTGCAGATGTACCACATCTCCAGGCTTGTGTGGTACTTGGACAGTGGATGCTCCATGCACATGACAGGATGCAAAAACCTGCTAAACAACTTTGAGGACAGACTTGGACCATCAGTAACCTTTGGAGACTCTAGCTGTGGCCAAACCAAGGGATTTGGAGACTTCATTGAAGGGAAGGTCACCTTCAAGAATGTGGCAGTAGTCAAAGGACTAAAACATAATCTGATAAGTATAAGTCAGATATGTGATAATGGTAAGTATGAGGTAAAATTCACCACACTACTCTGCCATATTATTGATATCAAGACTGGTGCCACAGTACTTAAAGGAATTAGAAAAGGTAAAGTATATGTAGTAGACTTCAGTTCCTCTCCCACAGAAATATGTTTATTCAATAATATTATTGATAAAAGTGAATTATGGCATAGGAGACTAGGTCATCTAAACTACAAAACAATTAGTAAACTAGCAAAAAATAACCTAGTGAGAGGCTTACCAAAGGGTAGATACTCTAAGGATTCTCCATGCAGACCTTGCCAACTAGGAAAACAAACCAAATCATCCTTCAAACCAATTGGTAAGGATGACTCTCCAAGGATCCTTCACTTGCTCCACATGGACCTCTTTGGTCCCATATCCACTCAAAGCTTGGGAGGAAAATCCTATACCCTAGTTATTGTAGATGACTACTCTAGATATAGTTGGGTATTCTTTCTAAAGGCCAAGTCTGAAACCCATCAGACTCTCTCAAAATTCATAAAACAAATTCAATCTGAATTCAACAGTCAGGTATCCATAATAAGAAGTGACCATGGAACTGAATTTGAAAATCAGGCTATGAGTAGTTTCTGTAATGAAATAGGAATCAAACAAAATTTCTCAGCACCTAGAACTCCTCAACAAAATGGAGTTGCTGAGAGGAAGAATAGAACTTTAATAGAATCAGGAAGGACCTTGCTTGCAGAATCAGGATTAACAAAAACCTTTTGGGCTGAAGCAGTCAATACTGCAAATTATGTTCTAAATAGAAGCCTCATTCATAAAACTAAGTTAAAAACTCCTTATGAACTCCTGAAGGGAAAAACACCTATTGTCAAATACTTTAAAATTTTTGGGTGTGCTTGCTTTATTCTAAATAATGGAAAAGATCATCTTGCAAAGTTTGACAAAAAGTCTGATGATGGAATATTTGTGGGATATTCATCATCCAGTAAAGCTTATAGGTGCTATAACAGGAGAACTCTGAAAATTGAAGAATCTATGCACATTGTGTTTGATGAAACTAACATGTTGATTAAGGGGGAGGATACTCCCACCAACTCTTTTTCACAGGAAAGCAAAAGCATAGAAATCCAGCTTGAGCAACTAGCTCTAGAGAACAAAGAAAATGAAAGAGAATACCAGCTAAAGGAACCAAGTGAGGAATCTGAACAAGAACATGAAGAAAGTTCAGAGAGAAGCTTTCAAAACCAATTAAACTTGGTCCAGGAAGAACAGTTTGATAATGATCACATTGAGAATGAAGAAGAAGAACAACTAGCAGATCCCAGGAGAACAGGGATCAATTTGAGAGATCACCCAAAATCTCAAGTAATTGGAAACCTCAATACTGGAGTAAAAACAAGGCATCAAGTTTCAAATGGAGTAATGCTTCAATGCTTCTTATCACAAGTTGAACCAAAGAAGTTTGAAGAAGCAAACTGTGATCCTCATTGGATTTTGGCCATGCAAGAAGAGCTAGGCCAATTTGAGAGAAATAAAGTATGGAAGTTAGTAGAAAGACCCAGTAACTACCCAGTGATTGGCACAAAATGGGTATATAGAAACAAGCTAGATTCCACTGGAATAATTGTCAGGAACAAGGCAAGACTTGTGGCACAAGGATACAGACAAGAAGAAGGAATAGACTACAATCAAACCTTTGCTCCAGTAGCCAGATTGGAAGCAATTAGGCTCTTCCTTGCCTATGCAGCTTTTATGAAGATGAAGGTATATCAGATGGATGTCAAGAGTGCTTTTCTGAATGGTGACCTTCAAGAAGAGGTATATGTAGAGCAGCCACCAGGTTTTGTCAATCCTTCTTCTCCTACTTTTGTTTATAAGCTTAACAAAGCACTATATGGTCTTAAGCAAGCTCCCAGAGCTTGGTATGACACTCTCTCTAACTTTCTTTTAGAAAACTCTTTTGAAAGAGGAAAAGTAGACAAAACACTCTTCACTAGAACTCATAAAAACCAACTCCTTCTTGTTCAAATATATGTAGATGACATCATATTTAGCTCCACTCATCCTAAACTTTGTAAAAGATTTGCTGATCTAATGCAATCAAAATTTGAAATGAGTAGCATGGGTGAACTCTCCTACTTCCTAGGACTTCAAGTGAAACAAAGTAGTGAAGGAATCTTTATCTCACAATCAAAATATACTAAAGAACTAATCAAAAAATTTAGTATGGAGTCAGCCTCCACCATGAAAACACCCATGGCAACCAATGCCATTATAGAAAAAGATGATAAAGGAAAATCAGTGGATCAAAAGACTTATAGGGCAATCATAGGATCCCTTCTATATCTAACAGCCAGTAGACCTGATATAATGTTTGCCACTTGCATATGTGCTAGATTCCAAGTTGATCCAAAAGAATCCCATCTCACCTCTGTTAAAAGGATTCTTAGATACCTTAAGGGAACTCCTGAACTAGGGCTATGGTATTCAGCAGAAACCAACTTTGAGCTAACAGGCTTCTCAGATGCAGACTATGCAGGCTGTAGGGTTGATAGAAAAAGCACCTCTGGCACTTGCCAATTCCTAGGTGACAGGTTAATCTCATGGTTTAGTAAGAAACAAACCTCAGTCTCCACCTCAACAGCTGAAGCTGAATATATAGCTGCTGGGAGCTGTTGTTCACAGATCCTGTGGATGCAAAATCAGCTCCTTGATTACAAACTAGAAGTCAATAACTCTAAAATTTACTGTGATAGCTCCAGTGCTATATCCATAGCATCTAACCCAGTTCTTCATAGCAGAACCAAACATATAGAAATTAGACATCACTTTCTTAGAGACAATGTAGAAAAAGGTAAGATAACCTTAGAATATATACCTACAGACAGTCAAAGAGCAGATATCTTTACAAAACCTTTGGATGAAACCAAGCATAATTTCTTCCTCAACACCCTAGGAATGCTTGATGGAAGTCTGTAAAGCATGATTGCTGAGAAAATCTAAACAAATCAGAGCTTCTAAGAAAAACTCACTGGAGATGCGTCGAATCAAAGTCGACGCACCGTCGAGTTGATCTCGACGCTAATACTGACCTCCTTCAGTTACTGATACGTCGACTATCCATCGACGTACCGTCGAATTTTCATCGACGCATATCTCAACAAAGCTTGAAGATATCAAATCCATATCTATGCTTACGCTGACATCTAAATCGACGCAACATCGATTTCAGGTTACATTTAGAATCAAATCCATACTTCCTTTTTCTGCCTATTGAATTCCTCGATTTCTGTTTCCTTTCTCGACGCTTCATCTACTTTAAATAGCACCTCGTATTTCATAACGAATACATCTCTGAACCCGCCAAAAACTTCTTCGTCTACCTCTCTCTCTCTCTACAATGGCACCTACTCCTGTTCAAGCCGACCACATCCAAGCAATACATGCTGCTCTGAAAAATCTCCTTAAAGACTTTCAGACTCGTCTACAAAGCTTCTCTGATGAATGTGCCAATATGATCGTCCACTGTGAAGCAAAGCTGGCCACTCTATCTGCATCTCTTCCTGAGCTGCATATCCTTCTTCGAGAAGTTCCTCTGTCGCCACAAAGGTTTACATCCTTCATACAGGATATAAACCAGGGGGAGAGTTGCTCCAGAAACCCCTCTCACCAGGTTCCAGTCCTCTCAAATCATTCTGACTACACCTTTAACAAACACTTTGGTGAATCTTCCTCTTACAACACTGAAGGGGAGCATGCTGTGGATTCAGCATTCAGAATTGATATTCCTAGTATCCAGGGGGAGATTCCTGTAGAGAATCTGCCAGTAATCCAGGGGGAGGAAGAAGCAGCCATCTCTGATGATTGGAATGGGCAAATATGGATTGACACACCCTTATGCGAGGAAGAACTTCAGCATCATTCTCCTGGTTTCTCGGCCAGTTATATCAAGCTTAAGACTCCTTTGCTTGAGGATATCCCTACAAAAGAGTCTGGAGGAGACATTCATTCATCTACAGAAATCAACCTACCAAATATTTCTCTGCCCTCTATTACAGATCATCTAAGAACTCTTCTTGAAATAACTCCTTCTCCACCCAAAAAGAAATCTACTCCTCTTCCTCCCTTACCTTCTTCTCTACCTCCTTTGCTACCTCTACCTCCTCAAGCAGCAAGACTCTCTAAACAAATAACTCCTAGGCAGAGTGCAGGAGGACAGATAAAAAGAAAAAGGGAAGTCACTCCTCACTGGCAAAATTTCTCTAAAGAAGAAAGGAAGGAGTATGCAAAAGAAAAGAAATATAGAAAGGCTATTGAAGAAATAAAAAGATTTGAGAAGGTACCCATTCCTTCTAATCCTATAAAGGACTATCATGATCCTGACATGGAAAAGAGACATGAAGAGATAAGAGAAAGAGAAGCATATGAATATGAAGCAGCTAGGAAAGAAGTGGAAGATAAAAGGAGGGCTTGGATGGAAAAGATCAACAAAGGAATGACTAAGGAACAAATCCTTGCTGAATCTTCTATCAAAATTCCAAATAAATTGTTTGATGTTGAAGCCTATCAAAAGAAGAATCCTCAAGCAGGGATTACTCTGAATAAAGGTCAAATGAACAAGAAAGGTATAGGATGTACAGAAGATACATACATACCCTACAAAAAGCCATCAAAACCTCCAAGGCTAGACAAATGGCTCAACTCTCCATGGAAAGGAAAAGGAAAAATGCATGAAGTCCCTGAGAAACAGGAATCTGAAAAGAAGAAACCCTATAGGCCAAAGGTTGACGACAAAGGACCTCCTGAGCCCAAACCTGCTCAAAAAGAATCTCACAATATTACTATTGAAATGATTGATGAAAAGGCAGCAATCATTATCAGCAAGGGCTACTCCTTAAATGACACCATCCCTGAGGGTGATAAGCTCTTGGCAAAATTGCATACCATCATCAGGAATGTCCAAGAAAGACCTGATAGAGCCAGGGGATACATTTTTGATGCTATTAATGATTTGTCTAGGAAACTTTATTCTGCCTTTGTCAACTTCATGTACAAAAAGAAGTTTCTAGTTTAAGACAAATACTTATCATAAGCTCTCTTTATTAATTTTCTTTTCCAATCAATATATTTCTCATTTATGCAAATTATTTTGATATGAGTTGATTTTATGCTAAGACAATTTCTCCTTAAAAAGGGTTAAGACAAATAGGGGGAGATTGTTGGGAAAATGATTTCTCTTAACCCCTAGAAATGAGTTAAAGAAAGAGTTTTATGAATGAATAACAAAGACAAAGTAAATATGCGTCGAATGGTATTCGACGCTACGTCGAAATAGAGTCGACGTCTTCTTCAGGATATGTCGAAGTAACTTTAGGAAGATTTCGACGTAGGTCCTGTCGACGCTACTCTGATTTCTAGTCGACGCATACAAAGAAGTCGACGCACCTTTGTCGACGCACATTCCTTATATCTCTCTCGACGTTGGGCTAAGATAAATTCGACGCTTACGTCGAATAGTAATCGACGCACGTCGATTTGTTTGACAGATTTAAATCTGCGCCAGATCTCTTTCCCTCTTTTCTGAAGATCTGATTTATATAGAATGATGTTAATATTTTATAGCCGTTCTGAATCATTCTTTCCTTCTATTTGATTCTTGGCTAAATTGATGAAATCTGTTTTGGATATTATTTGAAATCTAAATTAACATTTTCCATTTATGTTAAATCTGCTATGGAAATATTTCTCTCTACCTAAATCTCTGGCTGCTAATTGATTCCTCTCCTATAGTACTATCTTATTACACAGAGCTATAAAATAAAGTGCAAGTCGGCAGGAAACAGCAGAAGAGTGATCCACCACACATTTATGATATAGAGGAAAAGCTCCCAAAAGAAAAGAGAGACATTGAGAAAAAGCTCTGCAGCAACTTCCATCCATTTCCACTTCTGCTTCTGCTCACTGATCACTGCTGCAAAATCTGATTGCTCTCACTAAAAGAGAGAAAGGCTACAAATCTTCTTCTCTCTATAGAAGAAAGATTCAATTCTTAACTTGTGCTTCAAATCTTCTTGCTAGGAAGAAGATTCATTATTGGCTTTATTCCATTCTTTCTTTTTCATTCTTATTCACTATTGTAAAAGAGTTTTTAGAATCTCTCTTCAAAAAATTCAGTGTACTGGTTCTAAGAGTCTCCTTTTCAAAAGACTCAGTTGGTTCTAAGAGTCTCCTTATCAAAAGACTCAGGGTGGTTCTAAGAGTCTCCTTATCAAAAGACTCAGTGCAAGTTAGTGAATTCCTACCAAGGGGGTAGAAGAGTGGACTACCCAAAGTTTGGGGAACCACTATATTTTCTTGTGTTGTGCTGTGGATTTTCTTTCTTACATTTGCTTTATTGTTTTAATTCTTGTTGGTGTGTGTGGGAAGCTCTAATCTGTGATCATACATATATATATATATTAACTTTGCACAAAATATTTCAAATCTCTATTCACCCCCCTCTAGAGAAATCTAGTGAGGTTAACTGTGCACTTTCACTAGGGATACTTGTGGGGTGATGCTGGAGTTACGTAGAAGGAATGAAGGTACGTCCAACCCGATTGGGTGGGACGGGGGATGAGCTAAATCACTTTACTATATGAAATGATTAAGGGTGAACCAAGTGTTATCCACCAACTAAAATAATTATCTTGAAGAGGATTGTGGGGTTGAGCCATTGATCTTTAGTACCGTTAGGGGCCCATTACGGAGTACACCGCGGGAAGTCCAAGATTCACTCTAAATATAACACGAACTAAATTGTAGGCAAGAGTAGCCTAAGTGGATATGCAGACTGGTATGGATCTCCTCAGGGAAGGAGGTGGGTTGGATCAGCTGGTGTGTTAGTCCCTGAGCTGGAAGCTCGGGTGGACAGGTTAACACCTATTACTTATTTAAATAGTGGCGAGTCTTCGGTACTAGGCTAGTCGTGTCACCGACGGTAGTACGTTGACTCAGGTGAGGGTGAGGTTTAGAGGGCCGGTAAGTTTGAGTACAGCGGTCTGGAGGACAATCCCTAATAACCCACCCCGACCTTAAAGTCTGGTGGATTCCCGCAAGAGTACGCAGGATCTCTGCTGTTGTGTTATTAGCGTTGAGGCGTACATGAGGTCTAGGCTTGGTAGTGACCATACCCACCTAGGATGTGGAGTGCCCGATCCACTGCCACCATGAGCCACGACGGTCGGTACCCGAAAGGTTGGCTTCCTTTCAAACAAATTGGGAACTATAAAGGTCTGTGCGCATAGAGTCGTGTGGGTGAGTCACATTGCATAAATTCATTAAAACATCATAACCATAGCATAACATACACATAGCATACCCCCATCATATAAATTAGTATGGGCTCTTTTATATGATGGGTTTCTTGGACATCTTAACTTATATGTCGTATGGGCGTTCATATAAGTTAAGGTACGAATCTGTGATGGTAGTTTAGATTTACTTACTGCACTGCTTTTCTTTCCATTTACTGCTTACTTCATTGCTCTACATTACTGCCTTATACCTGCACTATACTGCTAGCTAGATTTTACCGCTTTACTTATACCTGCTAGAGTAATGCCATATCACCACCTTCTTGTTTACCCCTTGTTTGTCCTCCGCTTCTTCCTCCCGCTCGGTGCCTAGGAGTCGTGGGGGGAGGCGATGACAAAACGACTTAGTCTTTATGACTAACGGTCGGTGTGACCGCAGGAGTCCGAGGATACGGAATTGTTCCGCGCGCAGCAGGACGAGATGGCAGGACCTGAGCAGCAGATGCAACGCACTACCACGACGCCACAGGTTGATGATTAGATAGCTAGACTTCCGCACTTTTGAGAGTTTTGATGTAGTCTTTCGCATGTTGTAGTGAGAGAGAGATAGTACATTATTTTGGTTATGTATCGGGCATAAGCCCCTTTTTGCTTGTACTTCTCTTTTGGACTGCCGTTTTCATTATATATATATGATGCTGTGACACTGTGGATATGCCTTTTCTTCTGTTCTTACTTCTTTGGCATATTTTACTTATGATCGTATAGCCGGCAGAGTTGGTGCTAAGCGGTGTTGGTCAACCCGAGTGTTGGCGACACCGCGAGGCAGCAATTCTGGGCGAAGATCCACCTCAACCGTGCGATGCGGGAGAGGTTCGAGTTTTCAAGTACCCGAGCGGGTTTTGGAAAAAGAGATCTTACAGATACGAGGGCATGGAGTATATGTCCTCAACGATTGAAGGAGTAGTGTGATAAGGAAATGGTGGAATGGTGATGAGTGATGTCTCATCATCCTCCTCCAATTGCAGTTTCCATTTCTCACAGTCCTTTAACGCATGATAAAAACTCTGACAGCATAAGGAGCGCTTCCTAGTAGGTTTTGACTGTGGAAAAGCCAAACCACCCGGTGAAAGTGATGCTTGTAATGGGGACACATAATTATAATACGTAGGTTCATTATATGAAGATCTAGATTCTCCATACGATGAACTATACAGATTTTAATTATGGCTTCCTAGATGGCAATCATCACTGGAATGATTAAACGCTCTACACCATCTACATTGTTGATAAGAATACATAATGGTGCATAGATAGATTCACAACTAATACAAGTAGAAAATGATCTCAATATGCACGGAGTAAAATTTAAAACTGCGGAAACCTGTTTTTTGAAATACTGAAAATAGATAATTAGAGAATTTACAAGCACTAAATTAAAACAAATGCGATACACAAATGGAAAAGAACTTTATCTCTCAGCTCTCTCTCAAGAAACTCACACGATTGTGTTCCGACAATGGCCCCAAAAACTTTATGCGCGAATCTTACACACCGCTATAGGCGGGAGCGAGACTGCGGCACGAAACGGCAGAGTACCGATCGCTCAAGTAATATAAAATGGGAGTGATTCCCAAGTATCGATCTCAAAGGAGCACAATAAGGTGGAGTTTACTTTTGAGGTAGGACTTGAGATTGAAGTCCTTTAGGTCGGATGGATTGCGGGAAGCTTGGATTGGAGTGTGGAAAAGAAATAAAACTACAATACTAAATTACTATGCAGGCCGCTATGCACTGCTTCGCAAGGAGAATGGAGACTATTCAGGTCGCTATGCACTGCTTCACTAGGTGGATAGGCGAGAAGGTAATCGTACGGAATGGTTCGCACAAGCGGAAGTGAAGTAGATTATACAGGTCGTTAGCACAGCATAGCTTGACGAGTGGAAGAGTAGGCATGCGTAATGGACGAGTAGTCAAGCAGAATGGAAGAGTATGATAGTGGAATGGAAGAGTAGGCTGGCAGAATGCAAGAGTAGGCTTGCGTAATAGAATGGAGGGTAATGACAGATGGAAGATGGAATGGGGGCGCTCCTCACATGCATAAACCACAAGATGATTTCACATAGACATGAAATAAACTTAAATGCAACAATAAGGTTTAGCAATCATCATTTACACAACCAAGTAATAAAGATATAAACTACTACAAGATGAAGGGGGGTGAGATTACAACCAAAGGGGCGGAGACTCATCGGAGGTTCATGGCCGGAATCAAGGTTTGTTAAGCCTTGTTCGAGCTCGGGCTCCAACTACCGTTCGGGGTCCGGAAGAGCTGTCACCTTCTTCTAATGTACCCATCTTCTCTGTCAATTGTCTTCGGCCATGACCTCACCGGAGAACTTCGCAAGTACATTACGAAATGTCTCGAAATGGAGCTTGGAATCACACGAACAATGGAGGAGGGCAAGAGGATGCTCCAGCTTTGAATTTACAAGAAAATGGTGGCCGAAGCTCCTCCCCAAGTTGGCCGGCTGTGGGCAGAACTGGAACCCTTGGCCTGGGAAAGATAATGGATCGGGTGAACTCCCCGAATAGGTCGAGATCTATAGCTTTTATACAAAACAATCAGAAATTTGGTCACGCACTGTCGAACGCATGACCGTGCGTGGACCGTGCGATATTAAACGTACAGAGGCCCAGGAAGAAGAAAAAGACACGTTCATGCAATTTTACTCACACACGATCAAAACCGACCATGCGTGGAAACGCACGGGCGAATCCAGAGCACCTAGAAAATAGGCTAACAAGGAGAGATCGTGCGTTTCCTTCGCACACGGGCGAACTGCCCGTGTACAAACAAATCACACGATCAGGGACAGAACACTAATCTAGCATATTACAGGGCACGCACGGCCGCTGGGATAGTGCGTCAAGGAAATGCATGACCGTGCGATTCATGCAGACATGAAATCTAGGCAAACTGGAGATCTGCCCACCTATACAGCAAATCCATACGCTGGGAACACACCTCCAGCACAAGTATAATAACAAAAAAAGAATGGGGTGCACAATGTGCTTCCCCCCAGCAAAATAGTGTGCAATTGCACACCACAATGGGCCATAATGTGCACTTCATGTGAAAACTGTGAAAAAGTGAAATATAAGCAATAATAAACTACAAGTGAAGTACATGTGCATGAAAACTAGCCCAGATGAGTCCAAAAAACCCTATATAAATCAGGCTCTTCAACGACACATAGGGTGCAAGTGGGTCTTCAAGAAGAAGACCGACATCGATGAGAATATACGTACATTCAAAGGCCGGCTGGTGGCTAAAGGTTTCTTGCAAATTCATGGTGCTGACTATGATGAGAACTTTTCCTCTATTACTATGATCAAGTCCATCAAAATTCTACTTGCTATTACTGCATATTATGACTTCGAGATCTGGCAAATGGATGTCAAAATGGCTTTCTTTATTGGAAACCTCCTTGAGGAACTGTATATGATACAACCTGAGAGTTTTGTATCTCTAAATGAAGCCACTAAAATATGTAAGTTGATTTGATTCATTTATGGGTTGAAACAAGCTTCTCGATGTTGGAATCTGTGTTTTGATGAGAATATCAAAGAGTTTGGTTTCATCAAGAACGAAGAAGAGCCTTGTGTTTATAAGAGGATTAATGGGAGCATTGTCGTTTTTTTGATATTGTATGTGTATGACATACTACTGATCTGGAATGAATTTCCGACCCTGCAAGTTGTAAAGAACAGACTAGGGGACTGCTTTTCTATGAAAGACTTGGGTGAAACGACTTATATACTCGGTATTAAGATCTATAGAGATAGATCGAAGAAGTTGTTGGGTTTGACCCAAAGTACATACATTGAGAAGGTGTTGAAATGGTTCAACATGCTTGAGTCCAATAAGGGATTCTTACCCATGTCACATGGTGTAAGTCTCTCTAAGGAGCAGTGTCCTAAATCTTTAGAAGACAAGGACTGCATGAAGTTGATTCCATATGCTTCAGCAATTGGATCAATCATGTATGCAATGCTGTGTACTTGAACCGATGTCTCATATGATTTGAGCATGACTAGCAGGTATCTGTCTGATCCTGGTGATGGTCACTGGATAGCCATCAAGAATATCCTAAAGTACTTGAGAAGTACTAGGGATTTATTTTTGGTGTTTGGTGGAGAGGAAGAGCTCGTTGTAAATTGTTACACGGATGCTAGCTTCCAAACTGATAGGGACGATTCAAAGTCCCAGTCAGGTTTTGTATTTTACCTTAATGGAGGAGCTGTAAGCTGGAAGAGTTCCAAGCAAGAGACAGGTATCGATTCTACGACAGAAGTCTAGTATATTGCTGCAGCAAATGCAACAAAGGAGGCTGTGTGGATTAGGAAATTCTTCGGCTAGCTAGATGTAGTTCCTAGCATTGTTGATCCCATAGATCTCTACTGTGACAACAACGGTGCAATTTCCAAAGCTAAGGAACCTAGATCTCATCAGCGCTCCAAGCATATACTTCGGCAGTTCCATCTTATTCGAGAGATTATCGATTGAGGAGATGTGAACATTTGTAGAGTACCGACTGAAGAAAACATAGCAGATCCACTGACAAAGCCTCTTGTGCAAAGGAAGCATGATGATCATGTTAGATCAATGAGTATTAGATACCTGAATGATCTTCTTTAGTGGGAACCTTGTGGATTGTATGTTAGTTGGTTGTTTATTCATTTGATGAATTGTGATTTGTACTATGTATTTCATTCTACATTTATGCTAAGTTCTTTGAGATTTCTCTATGGCATCTGGACTCTCTGATGGCCCAGATCCTTGAGTCCAATGAGCTTGGGAAGCACATGAGGATCTTATCATTGATCTCTATCAAGGATATTTCCTTGTCCAGACTCTTTAGCTCATTGATAATGATGCTGAATCTGTCATACATTTCAGTAACACTTTCAGCAGCTTTCTTTTGAAAGTTCTCATATTGGGATATGAGAAGAGACTTCCTGTCCTTTCTTTCATCAGAACTCCCTTCAACCATTCTGGTAAGAGATTCCTGATGCGTAGAACTAGCACACCGCTATAGGCGGGAGCGAGACCGCGGCACGAGACGGCGGTGTATCGATCGTTCAAGTAATATAAAACGAGGAGTGAATCCCCGAGTATCGAATCTCAAAGGAACACAGTAAGGTGGAGTTATCTATCGAGGAGGGACTTGAGATCGAAGCCCTTTAAGTCGGATGGATTGCGGAAGGGTTCGAATGGATTGTGGAAAATGAAACAAAATAATCTAAATTAATAATGCGGGTCGCCGACACCGCTTCACAATGTGGGGGATTACACAGGCCGCTATGCACTGCTTCGCTCAGCGGATGGATGAGTATGCACGCGGAATGGAAGAGTAGTCAAGTGGTATGGAAGAGAAGGCTTGCGGAATGGAAGAGTAGGCTCACGTAGTGGAAGAGTATTCAAGTGGAATTGAAGAGTAGGCTTGCGGAATGGGCGAGTAGGCTAGCGGAATGGAAGAGTAGGCTTGCGGAATGGAATGGAGGGTTTGCGGAATAGAATAGCGGCACACCTCATACACACATATAAACATGATGATTTCATATAAATGAAATCTGCATTACAACACAAGGTTTATAGCGTTCATCATCAATAGTTAGAGAAATCCTGCCCTAAATAACAAATCAAGAGGAAAATGAGTAAAGGAATCGACCACGTCCGAAGCCTTGTTGGGATTCGTGGAAGGAATTGCTGGGTTATCAATTCGCATCCAAACTCGGCCCGCAACTGTGTCCGGGATAGAGGAGGGCTGTCACTTCCTCCCAATGACCTGTCTTCTTCATCTCACGACCCGATCTACTCCGGTGCACGATCTCCTTGCTTGATATTGGTGATCTTTGGGCTAGAATCCTCTCCTTGGAGGCTCTTGGATGATGGAGGGTGAAGGAGGATGAAGAGTACCTGAAAATGACGCTCAAAAAGACCTAAAAATGCGGATTTGCCGGAAGGATTCATGAAAATGCATATTTATAGAAAGCAGAATTTTGAAAGTGCACGATCAGTGCGCACGACCATTGGTCGTGCGAGAAGAAATGCCACTGAGCATGCAAAAACAACATGTAGAAAAATCCAGAATGGAAAAATTGAGCACGGTCAGTGGTGCACGACTAGTGGTCGTCAGAGAAATCCAGTGATCATGCGAATGGAATGGAGGGTTGTACGAAGCACATAAAAATACAGTGATCGTGCGAACCACTCGGTTGGAAAAAGGGGGAATGCGCATGACCAGTGGTCGAGCGCCTGATCGTGCGCGAACAAAAACGCATGACCAGTGGCCTATTAGGCTAAAAAATTGCCCAACCCACTCAGAGCGTCCATACAACCCCTGTACCCTGCTGGAAAACCACTGAAATAGGCATTCTACATAATCCATAGTACAGAAATATCATCACAGAATAGATCAAACGTAAGGCATACAAGAAATCACACCAAAAAGGGGCCAAGGATTGCACTTAGCGCAGAAATATGCAATGTGATCAATAAAAGCATCAATGAGCAATAAGTGAAGTGCATTGGCAAGAAAAATGACCTAGATGAGTCTGGAAATAGCTATATTAACTAGACTCATCAATTCCAAGATCTCTTTTGCTGATTGGTAGTCAGCTACTTTCTGGAAAATGTCATCTGACATTGTGGAAACTAGAATGTTCGTAGCCTTGGTATCACATGCCGTCTGCTTCTTCTCAGCCTCTGCCCATTCACTCCCGGGACAGCTTCCGGTGTTGTAGATCCACTTGCACCTTGTCTGGCTGGAGCTGGGGGACCTGAAAGAATGATATTAAAAATGTCTCCATCAATGTAGTTCTTATACAACTTTATTCTTGCCTTCCAGAGTGTAAACTTATTTAGATTACACACTGGTTGTAACATCCCCAGAACAACTAGACCCCTAAGATACATTTTTTCATGACAAGGGCATGACATTGCTCTAAGAGACCAAAGTGGCCATAAGAACTAAGGTGAATAGGTGAAAATT
The DNA here is from genome assembly GCA_033032865.1 of Dactylorhiza incarnata. Taxonomy (NCBI): domain Eukaryota; kingdom Viridiplantae; phylum Streptophyta; class Magnoliopsida; order Asparagales; family Orchidaceae; genus Dactylorhiza; species Dactylorhiza incarnata. The sequence continues at coordinate 704,047 of JAWHQI010000203.1, read as the reverse complement.
ACTTTGGTGTGCAAACAGCCTATTTTAGCACTCAAGCCTAGTTGTTGAGGATTAAGCTTCATAATGACTATTTGACCCCACTATGACATCCCTAACCTATAGGGAGTCTCTTGGGTCAATAAGGTCTCATTGGGGTCAACCTAAATTGGTCATTTTGACAAAAGTCAACTCTAGCTTGAAATAGGTCAACCAACTCTATTAAGGGTCAATTAGGATTCAAATGATCAAATTGGTCAGGCCCAAGCTCTTGAAGATTACTTAAGGAGTCTAATGGGTCCACATTGGACCGTTGAGATAAGCCAAATTTGAGAAATTAGGTCTATTTCCCCCAAAACCCCAATTTGACCTAAGTGAACTAATCCCCTCAATTGACCTTCAATTGGCCCAATGTGACCAAATTGATCACACCAAACCCTCTATGTCCATTAGGAGAGACAAGTGGGGCAACATTGACCCATTTGGGTGGGCCAAATTTTGGGGAAATTGTCCAATTACCAAAAAGCCCCAATTTGACTAAATGAACTAATTCCCCCAATTGGACATTCAATTGGTCATGAGTGGTCAAATTGATCACCCCTAACACTCCAAGATCACTATGGAAGTCTAATGGGTCCACATTGGACCCTTGGGACAAACCAATTTTGGGAAATTAGACAAAATTACAAACTTGCCCCAAATTACAATTTTGCCCTATATGGTTCAATTGGCCCTCAATTAGCCAAATTGACCAAGCACAATCCTTCATAATCCCTAAGGGGAGTATATGAGACCTAAATGAGACAAGGTGTACATTCGATTTTGGGGGATTAAGGCAAAATCACACAAATTCCCTAATAGCCCCTATAAGCAATTATGTGCAAATAAGCCCCATATGACCCCACCATGACTTAATTCCCCTTGGAATAGGTCCATAGGGTCTAAGGCACCAATATGGGTTAGCCACAATGGTTGGAGTGAGCTTGGGTCAAGCCCAAGCTCAAAAGCCCCAAATTTGACCTTTTGGGGCCAAATGAGCCCAAACCTCAAATCCATTGGGTTTGCCCAATGTTTGGGTCCAATCACCAAGCCCATATGTATACTCTCTGAATAATTTTAGATATTTGAAAATGGAGAAGGATTATTGCTAGATTTTGGATTTATCCTAAATTCAAAAGAAGCCAAAAGGAGGAAACATGGAATGAGTGCCAATTGGCACTCAATTCCTCTTCCCCATGGCTCCTCTTAGCTTCCATTGTAGAGTCCAGCCAAAATGACAGGGAAAGGAGGCAAGATGGTGGGGGGAATTTGAATTTCATTGGATGGCCAAGAGGTGCAATAATGGCAACCTTAATTAAAGAGCTCCCCAACTCCAATTTGAGCCCCAATTACCTTCGGAGACTCGAGAGAAGAAGAAACCCCAACTTTATTGAAGGAATGGTGCACGGGATGGGGGATATCAGCAAGCTTCTCTAATGGAGTGGTCGACCATGGCACCAGGAGAAACAGGCTCCCAAAGCTCCATTCAGGCATGTTTTCCCTTAACCCCTCCTCCCTGTAATGGTGTAACACCATTTCTTACTTTGATGTTCCCAAGCCATAAAAAATGAAAGGTGCCGGAGGTTTGCTCCGGCCACCTCAGGCCAAACGACCACCGCTAAACGCCCTAGGTTGGGTGATGGTGGTGGTGGGAGGGTTTCGCCGAAAACCTCCTGGAATCGCTGGAATCGGGCTCAAAATATCGACCCAGGGAGGCGTAATCGGGACCATTGGCTCAGGAAAGAAGATGATGCCAGGGCCGTCCAATTTGGTCGATCTGTTAAGCGCAGACCATAATTATTTAAATTGCAGTTATTTAGGAATTTCTGCCTGATCTTATATTAAATGTGGAAAATACTTAAAGGCAGATTCATAAAAAGTGCCCAACATGAAAAATGAATCCCTACCACTCTAATATTTTTAAAAATTGATTTCACTCAATTTGGAGCACTGTAGCTCCATGGGCATCAAATTTAGTGTAGCATGTACATAGGGTGCTCTAAATCTTTGGGAATTTATTTATGGAGTTATACAACTCCAAATAGATTGAATTTTTGGGCATGCATGAGTCTTGCCCTATTACACCTCTCGTAAAAATTTGAGAATTTTTAGAATTAATTTTCTTAAAGTTTATTTGAAAATTCAATTAAGCTTGCATGTGATAATTACGGGGGCTAATGACTCTTAATCATCTCAAATTTAGGCTGAAGGCATAACCTTATCTTGATGAGGGTCTGGAAAATTTTTAGACCAAATTTTCATGAACATGTTTGGTAATTACCATATGCATGTAGGTATAGTGTATGTGAAATGGGGTGCATATAACACCTAAGTGATTTTAGTGAATTTTGGAGCTCTACCACTCCAAATAGGATGAAATTTTGGACATGCATGAGTCATGCCCCAACTCATCCCCTTCCCAAGTTTGGGAATTTTTGGGGCACATTTTCTAAGGTTTTTGTAGAAATATAATAAATCATGTATGATGTATAATGTAGGGTATTTTGACTCAAATCACTCCAAATCTCTTTTGAGAGGTTGGTTATGTGTATATTAGCCACTGTAAATTTTTTGTCTTAATTAGATCCTTGCACCTGAGTAGATTCATGTTTTATTGAGCCATAGAAAAACCTCCATTTACGTCACACTAAATGTTGATTTTTGCCATAGTGAAATATACATTTTGAACTCAAATTTGGAGGCCCTTAGAGGTCCTAAAATGAAAAGTAGGCAGAGACAACTTTTGTAGGCCTTTGTGTCTACTATATGTAGGAGGTAAAATCACACCATTTGGTGCCCAACAACCCTCTGTAGGGCGGATTTAGTAAAGCTGGTCATAGTGAAGGACCTACCTAAAATTGTGAATAAATATTATATAGCAGATTATATGAGGCTGAAAATTTAACCATGTATGTATGCAACCTAGATCTACTTTGTACCCAAAAATCAGAATTTTTGGGGCACATTTTCTAAAGTTTTAGTAAAAATTAAATAAATCATATATGGTGTATAGAATGGGTGATTTGGACTCATATCACTCCAAATCTCCTTTGGGAGGTTGGCCATGCATGTAATAGGCTCTGGTTAAAATTTTTGGACTTTTGGACCTCAAAATGTTAGTTTATTTCACATGCAAGTGCAAGAAAAATTTGGTGTGCATATAGCATAACCATGTAATGTTAGAATTACATGAGAATTTAAGGGTTTCCCCTTTGTCAACTTTCATGAAATTTAAAACCTGCCCCTAGGATTATAGGATAATACTCTATAGTGAAAATCTTCAACCTTTGGGTTAATTTCCCTAGGAAGGTTGACTTCACATGATTTGGTCACATAGACCCCAAGTGAGTAATTCTAGGGCAAAGCTTACTGAAATGTTGTGAAATTTTGTGCATAGTCTTTTCATATCAGTAGGAAGCTCTAAGAATTTTGTTAGAATTAATCATTGAGTAAATGACATACTTTCTTCACAAAGTACAATTTGAGTTTATAACTTGAGAAATTCATACCATGAAATATATTTGATGTATTGTTATAAAATTTTGTACATAGACTTTTCATATCCGTAGGAGGCTCTGGAAATTTTGTTAGAATTAATCATTGAGTATATGACACACTTCCTTCACAAAGTAGAATTTGAGTTTATAACTTGAGAAATTCATACCATGAAATAGAGTTGCTGGATTGTTATAGAATTTTGTATATAGACTTTTCATATCAAGCTATGAGAATTTTGTTAGAATTTATCATTGAGTAAATGATATGCTTCCTTCACAAAGTACAATTTGAGTTTATAATTTGAGAAATTCATACCATGAAATATAGTTGCTGAATTGTAATAGAATTTTGTATATAGAGTTTTCATATCAGTAGGAAGCTCTGGGAATTTTGTTAGAATTAATCATTGAGTATATGACATACTTCCTTCACAAAGTAGAATTTGAGTTTATAACTTGAGAAATTAATACCAATAAACATAGTTGCTGGATTGTTATAGAATTTTTTATATAGACAGTTCATATAGTTGGAAGCTCTGAGAATTTTGTTAGAATTAATCATTGAGTATATGACATACTTCATTCACAACGTAGAATTTGAACCTATAACTTGAGAAATTGATTCCCTGAATTATTGATGCTGAAATATTATGAAATTTTGTAAAAGGTCTTTTTATATCTGTATGAAGCCATGCAAATTTTATTAGAATTATTCTCTGAGTAAACTTCATAATTCCTTCACAAAGTAGTATTTGGACTCATGACTTGAGAAATTAATTAATGATTTATTACTGCTGGAGTACCATAGGAATTTGCACATAGACCTTTGACATCAATACAAATCTTTGGAATTAAATTTACACCATACTTAGTTAATATTCGTATAGACCAACTTGTAGGGCATGTGGTTTCACTTAAGGCATACCGGCCTGCGAATAGTAAAAACTAATTTATGTGATTTAGACTGCTCCAGACCATCACCTATGGAATGATCAACTCATTGATCATTATGAAGTCATAGATTGATTAAAGGATTAACAATTAGTGACATTGATTATAAGAAAGGGGTTGAGGTGCGTTTAGTAGCACCATCAATTCAAGATTACGATGATATGATAAGAGGATTGAACTGTTAGCATGAATAAGTATGCTTGATGTATGAATTGGGACCTTTAGTAGGTAAGGAGTGACCCAACGAGAGTTACAAGTTGTGATTGAGAGATAGAACAAAGAAATTATCGACCACTAGGGAAGGCATGGTTCAGTGATCAATTGAACACCGACATTTGTCTGCCTGCATCAATTGGTAATCCATCTTAGGATTTTAGAGCAATTAAAGAGTAAGTGGGTATAGGAGGATGGGTAGCAACCAATAAGAGTAAATATCCTGGAAAGGGGGATTTGGGATTCAGCCACCATCGCATCCCCTAGTACCGTTGTGAGCCCTTCACCGGGTAACCCTCGGGAAGTCCGAGATTCACCATAAACTTCCAGGAATAACTAAAAGGTAGACAAGAGTAGTTTAAATAGAAGAACTGGATAGGAGAATCCTTATCCCAAATTTGGGACGGATTAGTATAAATTAAGGACAGGTTAAGTCCTGTGAGCGGTAGGCTCGGTATATTAGAAGGACGGGTTAAGTCCTGCGAGCGGTAGGGTCGGTATAGTAGAAGGATGGGTTAAGTCCTGTGAGCGGTAGGCTCGGTATAGTAGAAGGATGGGTTAAGTCCTGCGAGCGGTAGGCTCAGTATATTACAAGGATGGGTTAGTCCTGCGAGCGGTAGGCTCGGTGTTTCACTTAGAGGCATTGTTGTATCAAGTAGTACGCGGATACCATATGTGTTCTTAGAGGCATACATAAGGTCTAGGCTGGGAGGTGTCATACTGGCCTAGGAGTGGAGGACCCGATCCACTGCCCATATTTTCCTCAACGGGGTGTACCTGAGCGGAGACTCGAAAAGCGGGATAGAGGTGGTGCTTACCAGATAGTACGCGGATACCATGTGTGTTCTTAGGGGCGTGTGTATGGTCTAGGCTGGGAGATGTGTGACATAAGCCTAGAAGTGGATAGCCCGGTCCACTGTCCTGTTTGCCTCAACTGGGTACCTGAGTTGACACACTCGAACAAAGGAACTACAAAAAGGTCTGTACGTACAGAATCCAGTGCGTGTGTTGCATCATTGCATTGCATAGCATAACATACATCATTCATAACAAGAACCCATCGTATAAATTAGTATGGGCTCTTTTATACGATGGGTATAGTGTAGTGCCATATCCCTTGACTTATATGTTTGTATGAGCATCCATATAAGTTAGGGTTATTTTCATAGCTGCTCTAGTTGTTTCTTTACTTGCTCTAGTTTACTTTATAACAACTCTGGTTTACTTTTCTAGCTGCTTAGTTCTTTTATAACTGCGTGCATATACTTACTTTGACGCTCGTTTGTATACTACTCGGTTCCATAGTAGCACTTCTTTTATACATGGTAGAACTGCTAGCAAGATTCACTGTCACCTACTTGGTATTCTTTTACCCCCTGTTTTCCTCCGCTTCTTCCTTCCACCTGGTGCCTAGGAGTCATCGGGGGAGGGGATGGGGAATTTGGCTTAGACTTTCGACTAACGATCAGTGGACCACATCATTTTGTTAAAATTTTAGAGCTCCGGAGTGAAGTAATTAAATGCAGAACACTTCAACACAATCCACAAGAATGGCAATCAGTGACAATGGGAAGACCGAATAGTACTTTGATATTAACTATCTCTTTACAGCTCGAGACATACATGGCGAGACATGATTAATAAGAATCACAAAGGAGAGAAGCACAAGACACAAAAAACAAGCCACCTGCGAACTGCCAAGCAGAGAGCGCCAGACTGTACGAACAGCCAAGCAGCACGGCTATCCCTGAGACCGCACGTATAGAACCAGACTTGATGACCATGAACTGCCAGAGCGCAACCACATACCGCTTGACCTACTGCTTTATTGAGCTGCTAAAAGATAACCTTTTCGCACTTCGAGATCGCCTGACCGCGAGGTCTCCATGTCACAGAAGATTCAGCGAGCAGAGAACAGAACTGCATAAGCCATCGCCAAACCACAAACTGAGATTGCCTGACTACTGAAGTTGCCTGATCGCCATGTTCACCGTGAAAAGCTCAAAAACTAAACCGCAGATCGTCCGGAGGAAGACCGCTGGCGAACTAGTTATTCACAATTAGGAAATTACCAAGGAAGGAGACCGCACCCTACTGGCCGCGAACCTGCGAACACAACAAAAGGTCAAGACACTTCCAGAGACCGCGCGACCTCAATATGAGACCGACACAAACCAACCTAGTTGTAGTTCTTACAATTCTAGTTACAAATGACGGGCCCTACACCCCTATTTATTGGCAAGCTGACAGATGTTGTCACCGCCCAAAATGAGATACAATAACCGCCCATCAGATCATGAGCGGTCTCACAAGATAGACCACCCGAGCTCAGCATGGCTATCAGCTTTCTTATTAAACCGCGTGGTTACAACAAAACCGCCCGGTCCCATAATAAGAGCAAAGCACTTCTTCAGCAACCCTGACTGACTAGAATAAGTTGTCAGACCGCCCGGTCACTACAAGAAGGCAAACCTTGAACATTTGGCCGACTTAGAACAAGTCACCAGAACAACCCGCGCAAGCCGCCCAGAAATCTGCGGTCTCCCAAAATAGACCGACCAGAACACAAGCGGAGACCGCGCGGTCTCTGCGGTCTCCATTCTGCAGACCGCCCAGACCCCTTCCACTACTACTTCAAAAATTTAACACCCCCCTTGAAGTGGGAAGTGGAAATCAACCCAAGCAAACTACACAACTGACCAAATGTTCCCTTCTACAATGGATTTGTAAATATGTCAGCAATGTTATCCTGGCTCTAAACATGCTCCACAATCACAGATCCCTCCAACACCTTCTCACGAATGAAATGGTGATGAATCTCTATGTGCTTCGTACGCGCTTGACAAACTGGATTGTTCACCAGTTTGAGAGCACTCTCATTGTCACCACGTAGCAGAGTAGGACCTCGCACCTCCCTATGAATGTCCTCCATAAGCCTCCTAAGCCAGATGGCTTCCTGAGCTGCCAAAGCCGAAGCTTTGTACTCCGCTTCCGTGGTAGAGACAGACACAGAATCCTGCTTCTTGCTGCACCATAATATAGTTGTAGAGCCTGTCATAAAGACATATCCAGAAGTCGATCTTCGATCATCTGAATCTACTCCATAATCAGCATCCATATATCCATGCAAGCAAAATCCCGAGTCTCTCCCATAAAAGAGACCCAAATCTGAGGTGGATTTGACATACTTCAAGATACTCCTAGCAGCCATAAGATGAGGTTTCCGAGGCTCTGCCATAAACCGACTCACCCTGCCATCTGCATAAGCAATATTTGGCCTCGTGATCGTCAAGTATATCAAACTTCCGATCAAAGCCCGGACCACCAAGGGATCAGAAAGAATCTTCCCCTCATCTCGTCGAAGATGAACTCCAACCTCCAGTGGAGTAGAGCTGCTCTTCCCCCTTCCATGCTGAATTGCTTCACAATTCGCTCTGCACAACCCTTCTGGGAAATAAGAATACCGCCCTCTTTCCTCTCCTTTTCGAGTCCAAGGAAATGGTGGAGTTCACCCATGTCCTTCATCTTAAATCTGATAGCTAGCTCAGCACGAAGCCTAGCTACCTCCATCTCAGAATTTCCCGTGACGATCATGTCATCAACATACAACAGCAACAAGACCTGAAGCTCCCCCGCCTTCTTTACAAACAAGCTCGAATCTGAATCAGAAGCAAAGTATCTGCAGAACTGGAGGTATTATGCAATCTTGCCATACCACGTCCGAGGCGCCTGCTTCAAGCCGTGAAGAGCCTTCTTGAGCTTGAATACATATCTTGGGTGCTTTTCGGAAACATATCCAGGTGGCTGATCCATGAAGATATCCTTGTCAATCTCGCCGTATAAGAAGGCATTCTTCACGTCGAGTTGCCAAATCTTCCACCCTTGGCAAGCTGCCAATGTGAACACCACCCGAACCAAAGTCATCTTGGCAACATGGCTGAACGTTTCTTCATAATCCTCCCCATACTTCTGAGAGAAACCTCAAGCTATAAGGCGAGCCTTGTAACGCTCAATGCTACCATCAGCCTTCTTCTTCAGCTTGAAAACCCACTTGCAAGTCACTGGAGTAACCCCCTCAACCTTAGGCACCAAGTCCCAAGTCTCATTCTTCCTAAGGGCAGCCATCTCCTCATCCATGGATCCTTCCCACTCCTTGAGTCCAATGACATTTTCAAAACAAGATGTCTCTCTCTCATCTAGGAGACCTGCGAAAAAACATGAGACGAAGCTCACCAAGTTTCCCCCTATATACCGATTTGGTGGAATGATAGTCCTCTTGGACCTCCTCAGAGCTTGACTCTGAACCACCTCTTCAGCTGAAGCTTCTGAACTAGCTCTCCTTTCAGGTATACTTGCAGCATCACACCCCCTACTTCCAGAACCTGAAGTACCTGATCCAGAGCTAGAAGCACATGGAGCACTTGGAGAAACAGGTAACTCCACCAGATCTTCCCTTGCAGCTTCTCCAAGTCCACCATCTGACCTGACTTCTTGTAACAAAATAGAAGAGCTACCTTGGTATGACGTCAACTCGTCAAATTCCACATCCCTTGAGACCACATATTTATGTGTCTCTAGATCCATGCATCTCCACTCATTCTTCCGGTCATCATAACCGACGAAGACTAGCTTCCTTGCTTTTGCATCTAGCTTCATTCGAAGGGCATCAGGAACATGCACATAACAGGTAGATCCGAACACTCAAAAGTGTTCCAGGCTTGGCTTTTCCTTGAACATCAACTCATGAGGGGTCTTAATGTTGATTGGATTTAGAGGCATCCGATTGATGACATAAGCTGCACAAGACATTCCCTCTGCCCAGAAGGACTTTGAGATATTCTTGTCATGAAGCCAACATTTGCAGGTCTCCGTCATATGATGGATCTTCCGCTCTGCAACTCCATTCTGTTATGGAGTGTAAGCACAAGAGAGCTCTCTCCAAATGTCATGCTTCCTGTAGATGTTAAAGAACGCATTTGAGGTGAACTCCCCTTCGTTGTCGGTTCTGAACTTCTTGATCCGCAGGTTAAGCCGACCTTCCACCAGCTCCTTGAACTCCACAAACCTTTCAAAGGCTTCTGACTTCTCCTTCAAAAAATATACCCAAGTATATCTGAAAGTGGAGGTTAGATCTTAAGTTACTCTAGAGGGGGGGGGGGGGGGGGGGTGAATAGAGTATTAAAACTTTTCCTTAGTTTTATAGTAGAATCAAAATAGTGTTGTATATATATGTGTAGGCAGAGTGAGATATGTATATATAAACAGAAAAACAGAATAAATAAAGGCACACAACACAGCACAAAGAAATAAACACACACAGAAGACACAAGGAATTTATAGTGGTTCCCCAATAAATCTGTGTAGTACACTCTTCTACCACCCTTGGTAGGAGTCCACTAGGAGGGTTGATCAGGTGCCCTAACACCAAGGTGATTTTGATCAGGTGTCCACAAACCACAGAGCTTTTGATCAGGTGCTCAAAACCAACTAGATTTTTTGATCAGGTGTCTTGCCACCAGGGAGTTACACTTTTGAATGGAGTATTAACCCTGTACAAGAGAGGTGGAAAAGGGTTATAGTGTTCCTCTCAGTCAAGATGCTGAGAGAAGACTCTAGTGGACTTGTTGTAAAGCCCCCCTGTCTGATTGAAGTAGTTGACAGATGATGGGGAAGCTTTCTCTTGAAGACACAAATCTTCTGTAGCAGATTGATCTGGAAGAGCAGGTTCTTCAGATTCCTTGTTTCTCTTGTAGAAGACTTGAGCTTGCTGCATATATCTGAGAGATGGTTCTTGAAGAAGATGTTCTCAGAGAAAAGATGAGTGCTGCATGAGGAAGAAGAAGAAGACTGAGAATAGTAGGCTGAATGTTCTTCTTCTTTCTTTCTCTATGCTTATTGTTATCTTTCTGTATTCTACAAGAATCTAATTTGAATTCTGTCGAGAGAGATAAGACAATAATGTCTGTCCTTGATATATTCTATTTTTGGAAATAGAATAATCTGTCTTTAATTCTTTCTTGGAATAACAACAAAGACAAAATGACTTTGACAGGTCCTTTAATTTCTTAGCCGTGAAATACTCCTTTGCATTAAATGTCAACGACTATCCATGTCTTGGAACAAAGGAAATAAGGAATATATTTAAAGAAAATAATATCCTTACTTGCCTGTCTTGAATACTTCCAAATGTATTGAATATATCTATTGGAGTCGTCGATCTGTGTTCAGAGTGTTGACAAAATAACTGATATAAATAATATGGACTTGTATTTGTCGAATTGAGCTTTAATACAGAATTTGTCGAGCTCTGGCTGGAATTCGTCGAACGCTGCTTGCCATTTGTCGAATGCTGCTCAGAGAATGTCGAGCGCTGGAATTGGCTATAATACTTTAGTCTATTGAGAACAATTTGTAGAACGATGCTAGACATTCGTCGATCGCCACTCGTCATTTGTCGAACGCTGGGAACTTAAATTTTCCTTAAGTTCTAGCCACTCTAACAACCTACAAAATTTGACCCTTAAACTATACAAATGGGTCAACTTGATCCTTAGTTAAAACATAGTGATCCTAACCCAAATCAGTAATAGGGTTGTTCCAACAATCTCCCCCTATTTGGGTTAGGATACTATTTGACAATCAATCAAATAAATACAATAAAAAATATAAATAAATAAACAACAGAGCATAAAAAGGTATATCTGACAGAATGAAAATTCATTTCAGCAGATAGAATAAAAATAGTGCTCAGAGTTCATAATCATTACACCAAAATGTTTAAACAAGAACAAAATAAATAATTCTGAACCTTTTTCACTTCTTTGCTGATGAAGGTTTGAAGATGATTTTCCTATCTGGATCTTCAGATTTCTTTTTGCTTATATAGAGATCCTGAGCTCCAATAATAGTCTGAGATTTACCTTGAACAACAACTGCTTGTGGGAACTGCCTCAAGAATTCTTCAGCATTGAAAAAGTTCTTTGATTTGTACTTTTCAAACTCCTTTCTTCTGTACTCTGACATGGTTGAGAACTGAGAGTAGTCTTTTCCTTCAGCTTTTGCCTTGTTAATCTGTGCTGAGGCAATTGTCTCCTTGAACCTAGCCATCTGTGCTATTTCATCAACTCCTGTATTCTCTGGGGACAAAGGCCTTTCATTAGAATCAATAGCCTGCAATGAAGGTTTTTCAAAAGGAATGTTTCTTTTCCTATGCAAGGATCCATCAGATATTATAAGCTTATACTCCGTGGAAGCATTCTTCGAAGGGGTTGAAGAAGATCTTGAAGACCAGGAGCTCTGATAACCACTTGTGTTAGCTGGTTTACTTGATTGCTGAGTAGTGAACTTTTGAGAGGAAGAAGAAGGTCTTGCTGAGCCTGCTGATCTTGCTGGAGGAGGAGGTGGAGGGGGATTAAACATAACTGGCTTATCAGAATAATAACCAGTTTTCTTGAATTTCTTTCTCCTCTTCATTTCATTTCTGGAGAACTTCATCCAGTGAGGGGTATCTTTTTCAAGAGTGATGTTATGAAGAATGTAATAGGGAATATCACAATCTGGATTAGGAGGTTTGGGGACAGCCAAAGACTTTGCCTTTCTTTTCTTTCTCTTCCTTGATAATGTATCATCAGAATCACTATCATTGTCTTCTTCATCAGTATCAGAAGAAGGAATTGGATCATCATATAATTCATTGACCATTTTAAGAGCTTTGATCTTTTGCTCTTCAGCTTCAAAAGCTTCATCTTCTGCTTTCCAAATTTCATCAAAATCTGGAATTGGTGATTCATCAATAACAAAAGTTGGGAAATCAAAACAATTGATAATTTCTTCTGAAATTTCAACTGATTTATTTGGATGACTTTGAATTGGAATTGAAACAGGAACTGGATCTGCAAATTGAGCTTCAAAACTACTGATAATCTCTTTCAGCAAAACTGTATCTATGGGAGCAGTGTATGGAACAATTGCTCTAGAATAATCATGATGTTTTGGCAGAACTGAGTAAATGAGATTGAACTTAGATAGCAAATGAGTAATATCTAAAGAAGGATGAATGTAGATATTATTTGTCTCTTCTATGACTGGTATTGCAGATGCTTCAACCAAATCAAACATATCTGAATTAGAAATTTGAACAACTGTATCTTCAATAACAACTGTATCCTCAAAAACTGGAGCTGTATCTTCAACAAAAACTAAGGCCTCTGAAGCAGGAGCTTCTGGAGCTTCTTCATAAGGCATATCCCCCTTCCTAGCTTCAGTGGAACCTGAATCTAGGCCCCTAGAAGAAGGGACAGAAAGGGAGGAAGGAATTGAAGATATTTTGGAAGATAGTTCAGAAATTGCTGTAAGAATTGGAGCAATTCTTGCATCCAAGGTGGAGTCAAGAGTAGAAAGAATATGATGAACTGGAGCAAGTTTTGCATCCAGGATTTGATCTATCTTGGGAAGAATATAATCAAGAATTTGATCTGCAATAGTGTGGAAGTGTAGAAATAATATTTCAGGTGGATGAGATGAGGATGATTGAGAAGTGGATGGAATGGAAGTTGGTACAAAGATGTTTGCTACATTGGCATGTTGTTGAGGGATGTCAGAATGAATAGGGCAAGAGTGATGGATGGGTGACTGTTGGTCATCATGAATTGGAGATGGTGGTGGAGAAGTATGAGGAGGTAGAAGGTTGAAAGAAGGAGGTGGAGTGTCATCAATGGGTGTGGGAGAATTTGGAGGTGGAGTTTGTGCAGGAGAAAAATGTTGAGGTGGAGATGGGAGAGGAGGAGAAGAAACAATAGGAGGAGGATAAGGAGCTTCTAGAAGGGTTGAGGGAGTGACTGGATCAGTCCTTGTGCCTTCAGAAGTTTTCTTTTGTGTAACTACTCCTGGGTTTTTCTTGGTGAACACCATGTCCCATTTAGCAAAGAGAGCTGAGGTCAGCTTCTTGCTAGCATTAATGGTTACCTTGGGAGAGACCAGAAGGTCTTGGTGCCTTTCCTGCAATACAATACCTAAAATTCTTCCAAAAGAGACATTTTCCTTAGATATTTTCTTCTTAATCAATCCAAAGAGAATTGATCCCCAGTTCACTTTCTTCGTTTCCATTAAGGCCACCATCAACATAAATTGGTACCTATTAATATAATCATGACCTGTTGTTTTCCCTAACAACACTTTTCCAACAATATCAGAAAGAAACTTATATTCCAAAGATAAGTTTTTCTTAAGCAGATGATTAGGGTTTCCAGTAGAATGACCCATTTTAATCAATGCTTCACCATTTTCAACAGAGCTTAGCTCTAACTCATCATCACCATTCACAAAACCAAAAACCTCAGATAGAATGGTAGGGGTAATAGAAACCTGATGTCCTGAGTTGGTTCCCGTTAGACTTTCATCATCTGGCTTAGCCGTGAAACACCATTCATTAATTTCTGCTGTGTGCAGCTTTATCCTCACGCTCATTACTTTCTTCAACTGTTGCTCTTCAAAGAGTTGAAGATATCTTTGAAGACTTGGTCGAATTGTGTGAAAGATTCCATGTCGATGTCAAACCCGGCATCGAACTTCATCGAGTAGAGCGGGGCTTGAGAAATCGCCATTAGTAACTGCAAGAGAAAAAGATCAAGTGCAGAAGGGAACTAGAGGGAAATGATTTCTGTAGGCGCAATCTATTAAGAAATAGAAAAAGAGATTATATAAATCGGAGAAGGGGGCGCATTTGAGGAGCGGGGTTCGATAAAAACCTAATAAAAGCAGAAGTTGAAAAGACTTTAGATCTCCGTCAGACAGCGTTCGACAAAAATATCCTTTTCGTCGACCACCGTTCGACAAGTGAAATTTTCTTTATCGATTCTGAAGTTAGAAGGTTTTGTCGACCATCGTTCGACAAATGATTCAAATTCGTCGTCCTCCATTCGACGAATTGAGGGGATAAATAGAAATTTTAATTTTTAACAGATTGAATCTCCATCTATCATTCCTATTTGATTTATAAAGAAGATATGCTTCTTTTCATCCAAGGGCTTGGTGAAAATTTCAGCTCTTTGTAAATCAGTAGAAATAAATTGTAGGCAAATTTTATTTTTATCCACATTATCCCTAAGGAAGCGGTGCCTAATTTCTATGTGTTTAGTCCTACTATGGAGAACTGGATTTTGTGCTATAGATATTGCACTTGTATTGTCACAAAATATAGTTGAATTATTTATGTTGACACTATAGTCTAGAAGTTGATTTTGTATCCACAACATCTGTGAGAAGCAACTGCCAGCAGCCATGTATTCAGCTTCAACTGTTGATGTAGACACAGATGTCTGCTTTTTACAAAACCAAGACACAAGCCTATCACCAAGAAACTGACAAGTTCTTTATGTGGTTTTCCTGTCTACTCTGCATCCAGCATAATCTGAACCTGAGAATCCAGTTAATTCAAATTCAGATGCTGTTGGATACCAAAGTCCTAGATTAGGGTAACCCTTTATATATCTCAAAATCCTTTTTAATAAAATTAAGTGAGATTCTTTGGGGTTAACTTGAAACCTAGCACAAATACAGGTAGCAAACATTATGTCAGTTCTACTAGCTGTTAAATAAAGTAGTGAGCCAACAATTGCTCTATATACTTTTGAATCAACAGGTTTCCATGATTCATCATTATCAAAAACATCATTTGAGGGCATGGGTGTTTTCATGGTGGAAGAATCAGACATACCAAATCTTTTCACTAATTCCTTAGCATACTTAGATTGGGATATGAAGATTCCATTTGGAGTTTGCTTCACTTGAAGACCAAGGAAGTATGATAACTTACCCATACTACTCATTTCAAATTTAGATTGTATTAGATTAGAAAATCTTTTGCACAAATTTGAATAAGTAGAACCAAAAATAATGTCATCTACATATATTTGAACTAGCAAGGTTTGATTTTTATGAATCTTAAAAAATAGGGTTTTATCTACTATGCCTCTACAGAAATTGTTTTCCAAAAGAAAACTAGCTAAAGTCTCATACCATGCTCTAGGAGCTTGTTTGAGACCATAAAGAGCTTTCTTAAGCTAAAATACAAAAGAGGGTTGAGTTGGAGAGATGAAACCTGGTGGTTGTTCCACATAGACCTCTTCTTTAATTTCTCCATTTAAGAATGCACTCTTCACATCCATTTGAAATACTTTGAACTGTTTATATGCATCATATGCAAGAAAGATTCTGATTGCTTCAAGTCTTGCAATAGGAGCAAAGGTTTGATCATAATCAATCCCTTCTTCCTGTGAATATCCTTGGGCTACCAGTCTTGCTTTATTTCTCACAATGTTGCCTTGTTCATCTAGCTTGTTCATGAAGACCCAATTAGTGCCATAACTGGATGGCCCTTTGGTCTTGGAACCAAATCCCAAACCTTGTTCCTTTCAAATTGGTTGAGCTCCTCTTGCATTGCAAGAATCCAATTTGAATCTTGTTCTGCATCTGTTATGGTTTGAGGTTCAACTTGTGATAGGAAACAAGTATGCATCTGATTTTGGTGTAGTTGATGCCTTGTTTGCACACATGCTGAAATATCTCCAATTACTTGTGATATTGGATGATCTCTAACTGTGATGTGGTCAACAGTTGGAGTTTGTTCAGCAATGATATTTTTTTGAGGAATTTGATCAGTTGTCACTTGAATTGACTTGTCAACAAGATCTTCTGGATGATCTTCTTCTTCACTATCTTCAAGTGTTTGAGTTGTTGGAAGTGAAGAATCTCTTTTCTCTAGATTCAGCTCACTTAGCTCTCCATATAGATCTGATACCTGCAAGGTATTTATGGTAGAGGTGGTATTCCTCTCCTCATTCAATAGGTTAGTTTCATAAAAGGAAACATGCATGGACTCCTCTATTTTAAGAGTAGATTTGTTGTAGACTCTATATGCCTTACTAGATAGAGAGTATCCACGGAATATGCCTTCAGCTGCCTTTGCTTCATACTTCCTTAGATATTTCTTATCATTGTTATGCACATAGCATTTACAACCAAAAATCTTAAAATAGATAACATTAGGCTTTTTATTCTTGAGTAGTTCATAGGGAGTCTTACCCTTAAGTTTATGTATCAAGCTTCTATTCAACACATAATTTGCTGTGTTCACTACCTCTGCCCAAAAAGAGAGTGGCAAATGAGCATCAGCAAGCAATGTAGTTGCTGATTCAATTAATGTTCTATTTTTCCTTTCAGCTACCCCATTTTGTTGAGGGCTTCTAGGAGCAGAGAAACACTGCCTGATCCCTTCTTTTCCACAAAATTCTCTCATCAGAAGAGACTCAAACTCAGTGCCATGATCACTTCTGATCAATGCAACTACAGTAGAGTACTCAGTCTTGATGGACCTGAGAAAGTCTGTTAGAACCTTGAAAGTGTCAGACTTGTTCCTAAGAAAGAACACCCGAGTGAATCTTGAGAAGTCATCTACAATAACTAGAGAATAATGCTTCCCTCCTAAGCTCTGTATAGCAGTAGGTCCAAATAGATCTAAATGCAATAGATACAGAATCCTAGGTGAATCACTCTTGGATAAAGATTTGAAACTACTTCTAGTCTGCTTACCTAACTGACAAGCCCTGCAAAGTCCTTCCTTCTTGTATGAACCAGAAGACAGTCCTCTGACAAGATTGTCCTTAGAAAGCTTAGAGATAGTTCAAAGGTTAATGTGTCCTAGCCTTTTATGCCATAGTTCATTTGTCTTACTTATTGAATTAAATAGACAGATATCTGTATTGGCAGAGCCAAAATTGACTAGATAAATATTTCCTTGTCTAATACCAGATAATACATTTTTATTTTTATTATTGATAATAAGACATTGGGAAGGGTTAAAGGTTGCCTGATAACCTTCATCACATAACTGTCTTATGCTGATGAGGTTGTGCTTGAGACCTTTGACATATGATACTTCTTTGAATGTGACTGCTCCAACCTTGACTTGTCCATACCCTTTTGTCTGTCCACAGTTGGAGTCTCCAAAGACAACTTTGGGTCCAAGCTTTGCCTTATAATTGCTTAGATTGGCCTTGTTTCCTGTCATATGCTTTGAGCATCCACTATCCAAGTGTTGGAACACGGTCTTCCACATCTCCTAGGTTTGAGAATAACAAATCCTATGTGTATTTTATCTTGTGTGTTCAAGTGTGCTGGTTAACATAGTCCACATGACTCAAGGAGTACTCATGATGTCTGCCCCCAAAATTGTGGCCAAAATTCGAACAAGCTCACTAGCGCCGGCGGTAGCTATAGCGCCCGACGCTAGCGTTGATCTACGCGATTCCGGCATCGTTTTTAGAAGGAGCTAGCACCCGGCGTTATCTACTAGCGCTGGCGGTAGCATGGCGCACAAGAGGCATGGAGAAATATGTTGCCGCGGATTGAAGATCCTGCCGCGCAAAATGTTTCCTAATCCGGGCTAGCGCCGGCGGTAGCGTAAAGGCTATAAATTGGATGCTTTGGCTCCGAATTCTTCATCCTCCTCCAATCCCAAACTCCAGAGCTTCGCGCCACACCAGAGAGAGGAAGATTCAGAGCGATACTCCCACAATTCCATAAAGCCTTAAGGAGATCCGTGGAGAAGATTTCAACACGCGTCATCATCGTGATGAAAGGCTGCATCGACTACGATCATACTCTGCGGGCCTTCGTCCACTTCTCCAAGAGATCCACATAGAGGGAGTTTTTATATTATTATCTTTTCATTTCATATCTTTTCTGTAAACGGTAGTGAAATCGCCTCGTGTTGGCGACTAGGTCTGGGGTAGGACTTAGGGTTGAAATTCGCCTCGTGTTGGCGACTAGATCTAGGTTAGTTCTAGGGGGTGCTCGAGGCCTTTCTGGGGATAGATCAGCTAGAGCGGCTTGAGGCCGTATATGGGGAGAGATCGGCTAAAGCCAACCGGTTCGTGGGGATACGAGTCGGTATAGAAAATGAAAAGAATTTTTAGTAGTCGCCTCCGATTTCTAGCGTCATTGAAATCAAGTTTTGTAAAACATTATTTGATATTAATAAAGCATATCTCTTTATTATTGTTTTACTTGATGTCTCTTTATTAATCTTGCAATATTCCGAAGTTTTTCTAAATATAATCTAAAGTTTTTGAAAACCCTTATTCACCCCCTCTAAGGGCACCGACTGATCCAACAAGTGGTATCATAGCGGTTTTATTCCAATCGGCATAACAACCGGGAATAAAGGCGTCTCATGATCTCGCTTCAACTAGTGGGGCAAATTTCTGTGAAGATGAAATATCACATAAACCACCCTTGTTTGAAGGAACAACTTATAAAGGATGGAAAATTTTAATGGAAAAATTTATTAAAACTTTAGACATCGAGTATGGATCTTAGCAATTATAAGACGAGCGGATGAATCGAATAAATAGGAACGTCAGCTAAATGCCAAAGCCAAACACTATTTATTTTGTGCACTATCTAATGAAATTTTCAAATTCATATATTGCTTTTCTAGTGTATACAAAATATGGCGCTTTCTTGAAGAAATGTATGATCTTCCTCTCGCAGGTGTGGGACAAACACAGGAGGAAAAGAACGTACAAGCATCCATTATCATTCAAGAAGATCTATCTCGGAGCGAAGCCATGGAGAATATTGAAATAGAAAAGGAGAACAATACACCAAGAGAAAAAGAAGAAGAAATCTTACTTTTGGAAGAGGAATGCCAAGAAGAAGACAAAGGAACAATATGTTCAAATCCTCCCTCATCCAAAAGCAATGTAAGGAAATCAAATTCTATCTTTTGTACTTCTATCTCTTCATTACAATTGTTACAAAATACTAGGCGCAAAATTGAGAAATTAAAGAATGCTAATAAACTATTGCGCTTAGAAAATAAAAATTTAAAAGCAAAAGTTAAAGTAATATCAAAATCTGATTTATCTAGCTTTACTCATGTCACTTCAATTGAAAATACAAAACCTTGTCTTGATTGTAATGATATTAAAGAAAAATTTAAGGAACTTGAAAAAGAAATTATTTTTATAAGAGAACAAAATGAAAAATTATGTTTAGAAAATTCATCTTTAAAAATTAATTATGCTAAGTGTAAGGACTATGAAATTGAAATAAAAGAGATGGATGAAACATTTGATGAGTATAGGGATAAATATGAAAAACATATTGACTCAATTGTTACCACTCTCAAAAATAGCACAATAAATTATAATAAAGCTAGACATAATTTAAAAATCAAGAATGATGAACTAAAATCAAAAATCAACTTGCTTAAGGAAATCATTAAGAAAAACGCTCAAAACATTCATTCACAATCTCAAGGTATATCTAAAAGCAAGTTGAATATAATTTCTCAAAATGTTGATAAATCCAACAAAGGAAATAAAGAATATCAAATGCTTGAAAATAAAATTCCAAATCATTATCATTTATAAAATAACCACTCTCCCAACATAAATTTAAAGATAAACAAATTTCCTATAAAGAATGTTTTGCAAAATCGTCATGGAAATTTGATAAATAAGAATAATATTAAACCAATGTTTGAATGGCGGCCAAAAGTTAAAGATGAAATACAAACTCAAATCAAAAGGGCTCATTCAATCACATCTCCCCAAAAGCAAACACGATGTATTTGGGTACCCAAAGGAACCGTCACACCCGGTCCTCTTTGGATACCTAAATCTCTTATTCATTAGTATCCCATCATTTGCATGAAGTAGAAATCAATTAAAATGAAATATCATTTCCCTACTTCATGATGTGCTTAAACTTTCTTTTTGTTTATTTTCTTTTGTTTTTTCTTAAAACCATCATGATATGATCACTTTATATATCTTGTAATATGACTTTCATAAATTAAGCCATAATTCATAAATGAATCAAATTGAATAAAAGTCATATCATTTTTTAGTGATCTACTTATCATTTTTATTTTTACCTTCTAAATCCATTACTTTTTAAATGTCTTGAATTATAAATTGTAAATTGAAATTATTGTCAAGACTAATGATATTACTTTAATGGATTTAAATGGTTTATTAAAAGGCTTAGGCTAAAAATTAAAATGCGAAATGCATTGATCTTGTTTTGTTGATTATGATAGCCTTTATAATGAAGAGAAATATTTTTCACAAAATACATGATTAATCCTATGTTTAACATTGCATCCAAACTCATCATCCTAGCATCTCGTGTTGGTCTATGCTTATATATCTATGCTAGGTACAACATTTATGATGTTATTCATATTTTATGACAACTATGTGATTTGAAATCATAATAGAATACTAAAATTCCATCAATCACATAGTTTATGGATTAATCATTAGAACATATATTATTTGGCTGATTCAAACATGATGTCTTGTGTTTACATTCTCTATCTATTTTCAGTTTACATTATTTTGGTAAACACAAGCCTTTGAAATATCATAATAAAGATATAAGAAAATATGTCTCATGCGATGGTTAGGTAGTCTAGTGATATAAGAAAATCGCTAAACGTTTCATGCAATTTGCACTATCTAAACATCTCCGAAAAATCTGAAAATTCAGCATGAAACTACTAATGGGACACCTAATCAAGTCCAAGCATCAAAATTTTCAAAACCCTAAAAAATCACTTACTGTTTCCCGCGCTAGCGCTAGTGCCGGCACTAGCGTCAAGGTTCATTTTTCAATAATTTTAAAATTTTGAAAAATCCCTAAAAATATACTAATCTATATGTACTATTTAGTTTTGCACTTTGGATTTTATTTTATTTTTGAAAAATCAAATACAAAAATATAAAATCCAAATTAAAAAAAAAATATGTTCTGTCTTTTGTTTTTTTTGTCATTTATTTAAATTCTATTTCCTAAAGCAAAAATCAAATACAAAAATATAAAACAAAAAAACTTTTATCAAAAATCAGTTTTTTGAACTTAACTTTTTTACTTGTATCTTGCGAAAGGGTGATTGGGCTATCATCCCATCATATCACCTAGTACCGGGCGAACCTCTCACAAGGTAGTCCTCGGGAAGTCCAAGATCAATTTTATAAGTTCAAAGTTTAAATAAAAATTATTTTTCAAAAATATATGTATGAACTTCATTGAAAATCAAGCATGATTTAATCTATTATTTAGAACTTCTATAATGTTGCAATTTATCTTTTCAAACTACTTTGAACATTGCATTCATCATGCTTTGATACATCTATTAATATGTGCATAATTTATATTGAAAAAGTTGTGTAGAACTATGCGTAGCATGCCTCTAAGTATGAGTAATGTTTTATGGTTGATAATGATCGCAATTCACTCACTTATTTTGGCATTGTCTACTTATGTGTTTAATCTAAGAATGTTTGTGTATGTTTTGTAATTGTATAGTGAATTAAAATTGCACAAGTATCTTACCTACACAACCTTTATTTGCACTTTTAAAAGTTAAGAAAAGTGGTTATCTTTTTCATAAACTATATTGGTTTGCAAAACAAGTGTATTCAGAGAACTTTGTACAAAACAAAATCATAAAATAAAGTGACAAAGATAACTCCACCAAGCACTACTTGAACCTCCTGATAAGTCTTAATAAGCGTTGTGAGGTTGGGCACCTTGGAAAGAATAATAAAGTATCTTGTGCAAACCATATCTTTCTTTCAAAATAAAAACCACTTATTCTTAAGTACACCGGATCACAATAAAAAAAAATCAATATTGAAGAATAAAATTATGTGATCCCCCAAGCACTACTTTGCACCCTGATAAGTCTTAATGAGCATTGTGTGTGCAAAGCACCTTGGTAGTTGTACATTTTTTGTGGATTGAAGTGAGTGGAAGTAAAATTATTTGTGTTTTATTGTGCTCGTTACTTTACATATTACTTGTATTTTTGATTAAAACATTTGTTTACTCTATTCAAAATACACTTTTATGCACATCATTATCTTCCATAACACTTCTTCTCATGAGTATTGGATCCTAATGCTAATTCTATACTACTCTTTATTTATGAAATGCACTAGATAACCTAGCATGTTTTCTACAATGTTTGGTATGTTTTGAAATTGTGAAATAAAGTAACATTGTAGTAATCTCTTTTTGATAAGTTTATTTCATGCTTGGTTACTGTATTGTCAAAACAAAAATTTTAAATGCAAAATGATTTACAAAAACATCTTCTTTTTGAAATTGAACTCATATATCTTTTTATGAACCATCATTGATTACCATAAGATATTTTATGTACTTCTATATGTCTTCCGCATCATAACCATTTAATTGCTTTACCTTGCCCTTTAATACTTATTTAAAATCTTTCATCTTGTGTGAATCATCACTTGAATCTTCAAATTCCTTTCTTGCAACAAGTGGTGGACTTGCTTGGTAAACTTTATATTGGTTGATTTTTTTTTTGCTTATAACTCTGATCTATTTCTATTCTAAACACTCCTCCAACAAGTGAAATATTGCTTATAAAACATCTCTTTTTTAACTTAAACTCTTATTTAGTATTATGATGTTTTTTTTCGAAATCTTCCGCAATACTCAAACTCTGATTCATTCATGAATTTCAATATAGCTATGTGAGTTTTATTTCAAAAATTCAAATAAAAATATAAACCCATATGCTATGATATTTCCCATCAGATTTAAATGCTTGATGTTTCCAATAATTGTTATCCATGACTTCATTTCTCACCATAGCGGGGGCGTAGGATTGTAGACATTAGATAACCTTATCTCTAGTCATGTCTTGTCCTTAACCGGGGAGGGTTCTAGTGGGGCCTTGCGAGGCACTGGGGGAAAGAGTGCTAGGTTAAGTTTTTGTCTAGTGTTTGCATATGGGATTAACACCCCAACCTACAGCATGTTTGCAGCTCCTCATGGTCATCCGTCACTTAGTACGGGGCTAGGGTGTTGACATATTGTCTGGATAGATTGGTTACTTGGAAATCATGATTGTTTTTAGGCTTAAAACTCTTATTTAAAGGGGAAATCATTATTTTTTGCTTAAACTCTGATATATAAAAGGGGGAGAACTACAAACAAAAGGGATAAAATAATTCATAACTCTGATCATTTTTAATGAAAGACAAGTCTAAAACCCCTTATCATTTACTTAGAAAGCTCGATCATGCCTTCTCTTTTATTTACACATTTTTTAGTGCTTTGTTTCCCTACCCACTTTTGCTAATAACAAAGGGGGAGAACTAACATGATAAAATGCAAAAGGGGAGAACTAACAATGATAAATGTAACCCGCTATCATAAACCCAACATGACAAATTCAGTTGATAGCATACATATTAAGGGAGCATTCACATAGGGGGAGCATATATTTAGGGGGAGCAATTCTAAATGCTAAAATCAATAATCATCCTAAAGTCATCACTCTCTCACACACACAAGTATAGTATCATCATGCTTATTTATTAATGCTTTGATTTATCATTAATGGATTCGTTATTATCAAAAGGGGGAGTTTGTTGGAACACGGTCTTCCACATCTCCTAGGTTTGAGAATAACAAATCCTATGTGTATTTGATCTTGTGTGTTCAAGTGTGCAGGTTAACATAGTCCACATGACTCAAGGAGTACTCATGATGTCTGCCCCTAAAATTGAGGCCAAAATTTGAACAAGCTCACTAGCGCCGGCGGTAGCTATAGCGCCTGGCGCTAGCGTTGATCTGCGCGATTCCGGCATCGTTTTTAGAAGGAGCTAGCGCCCGGCGTTAGCTACTAGCGCTGGTGGTAGCATGACGAACAAGAGGCATGGAGAAATATGTTGTCGCGGATTGAAGATCCTGCCGCGCAAAATGTTTCCTAATCCGGGCTAGCACCGGCGGTAGCGCTAGCGCCGGCGGTAGCGTAAAGGCTATAAATTGGATGCTTTGGCTCCGAATTCTTCATCCTCCTCCAATCCCAAACTCCAGAGCTTCGTGCCACAACAGAGAGGAAGATTCAGAGCGATACTCCCACAATTCCATAAAGCCTTATGGAGATCCGTGGAGAAGATTTCAACACGCGTCATCATCGTGACGAAAGGCTGCATCGACTACGATCATACTCTGCGGCCTTCGTCCACTTCTCCAAGAGATCCACATAGAGGGAGTTTTTATATTATTATCTTTTCATTTCATATCTTTTCTGTTTACGGTAGTGAAATCGCCTCGTGTTGGCGACTAGGTCTGGGGTAGGACTTAGGGCTGAAATTTGCCTCGTGTTGGCGACTAGATCTAGGTTAGGTCTAGGGGGTGCTCGAGGCCTTTCTGGGGATAGATCGGCTAGAGCGGCTTGAGGCCGTATCTGGGGAGAGATCGGCTAAAGCCAACCGGTTCGTGGGGATACGAGTCGGTATAGAAAACGAAAAAGAATTTTTAGTAGTCGCCTCCGATTTCTAGCGTTATAGAAATCAAGTTTTGTAAAATATTATTTGATATTAATAAAGCATATCTCTTTATTATTGTTTTACTTGATGTCTCTTTATTAATCTTGCAATATTCCGAAGTTTTTCTAAATATAATCTAAAGTTTTTGAAAACCCTTATTCACCCCCCCTCTAAGGGCGTCGACCGATCCAACACCAAGTACCAATATTCTTTTATTCTTGAATAGCTGTGAACCTGCAAAGACAAAAAAATAAACTAGTTGTTTTTGACCCAGACTACCTTGGGTCCATTTGTTTGTCCTCAATATTCAGAAATAAAGGACATTTCAGGCTGATCCTTATAGCCTTGTGGATGATATCTCCTTGGAGGTATAATCCATTCAGTAAAAGGATTTTTAGTGTGTTTAGAATTAGAATTCCTGAATTTCTATGTATAGTTTCTGTTCGACAAATTTGGGTAAATTCGTCGACTGCCGTTCGACGAATGTTCATGATTTCGTCGAGCGCTGTCCATGTAATTACTATACTGAAAATCTATTTTCAGTTTTCGTCGATCTCCGTTCGACAAATTGCAGTCTTTTTGTCGAGCTTCGTTCGACGAATTCTTCTGAATTCTTTTATTCTTAACAGACTTGCTTGAAACATCTTTATTTGCTTCTACAACACCTTTGCTTTTAGCAGATATGAATTTTATGGGTGTAGATAATATATTCTTCTTAACTAGATGTGGCTCACTTGATGAGGCACCCAAGCCCAATTTGCTATTAATTCTAGCATTAACTGTGCTTGTTATGTCCATCAGTTTGATGCTTCTCCCATTTAGGGATTCTTCAAACTTTTTGACTTCAGACAACTTGCTCTCAATGAGAACAATATGTTCCCTGGAGGCAGCCAAATCTTTCTTAAGATTTATATTTTCTTCACTTATAATTTTCATGTCAGCTAGCTTATTTCTGAGTGAGATTATTTCTTTCTCAGATTTCAGTAAGTCTAAGCAAAGAACTTTGAATTCAGCCTTGAATTCAACTGAAGTAAAATCAAAGTTAGATAATACCTGATCTTCATCATCTTCTGCTTCAGATTCTGATTTTTCCTTATCAGAATTATGTCCTGAGGCATTGATAGCCATCATGCAAAATGTTCTTTCTTCTTCATCATCATTGAAGCTGGATGAGAAGGCATCTTCTGACTCACTGCCTGAGTCATATATTGCCATTAGACATTTGTCACTTTCATTTGATTTTTCTTCATCATCATCAGATGAACTTGATGAAGATTCAGATTCAGTTTCACTCCAGGATTCTGCTATAAATCCTCTTCCCTTCTTTTTGTGCTTGTGGGAGGAAGACTTGCTGGAGCTTCTCTTTTCTTCTTTATCCTTTTCTTCTCTTTCTTTTGATTTTCTGGACATTCTGTCAGGTAGTGTCCAGGTTTCCTGCATCCAAAACAAATAACCTCTTTAGGTGTTGATTTGTCATACCTTTGCTTTTCTCTTGTTCTGGACTCTTTCTCTCTGAGTTTCTTCTTAGCCAGTTTGTAAAATATTTTGGCTATGAGACCTATGAACTTCTCATCCTTTGGAGTCTTTTCTTCTGCATCAGCTTCTTTGAAAGCTCTGCTCTTTTCTTTCTTTGTTGCTGGAGATATAGTGGATGATTCAGCTTCCCTGGACTTGATGAGCTGCTCATAAGATTTGAGTGTGCCCAACAAAGCTTCAGTGGTAATCTCATTTAGACTTCTGGCTTCCTTGATTGACCGGATTCTAGAATCCCATGTGCTGGGGAAGCACATTAGAATCTTATCATTTATTTCAGTCATAGATATCACTTTGTCCAAGGTCTTCAGCTTAGTGATTATGAGACTGAGTCTGTTATACATGTCAGCCACTGTCTCTGTGCCTCCTTTCTTGAAGTTTTCATACAGAGAGATCAAGTGTGATCTTCTGTCATTTCTCTCATCTGCAGAACCTGCAACCATATTATTTAGTGAAATCCAAATTTCTCTAGCTGAAGTACATTCAACCACTTTTTGAAATATGTCATCAGACATAGTTTGAGCCAGTAAGTTCATGGCTTTACCATCTGCACTTCTCTGCTTTTTCTGAGCTTCAGTCCACTCAGGAGGTGGAACAATAGTGTTGTCTATTGTGGTTCCAGTGCCTGCTGCTGCTGTAGGTGCTGGAGGCCCTGTCAGAATAACATTGAAAATCTCTTCATCAATAGAGTTCATATAAAGCCTAATCCTTGCTTTCCAAAGTGCAAACTTGCTAAGATTGCACATTGGAGGTCTTGTGCTTGAGTACTCCTTGTTCTGTGCCATGAGTTTTTAACAGAAAATATATAAATATAAAGAAACTCTAAATTAATTTAAGATCTAATTGATCTTTGTGATTCAGGTGTTAGCCTGTAAAGAATCAACCTACCTCTGATACTAATTGAAAGTGGAGGTTAGATCTTAAGTTACTATAGAGGGGGAGGTGTATAGAGTATTAAAACTTTTCCTTAGTTTTATAGTAGAATCAAAATAGTGTTGTATATATATGTGTAGGCAGAGTGATTTATATATATATATATAAACAGAAAAACAGAATAAATAAAGACACAAAGCACAGCACAAAGAAATAAACACACACAGAAGACACAAGGAATTTATAGTGGTTCCTCAATAAATCTGGGTAGTCCACTCTTCTACCACCCTTGGTAGGAGTCCACTAGGAGGGTTGATCAGGTGCCCTAACACTAAGGTGATTTTGATCAGGTGTCCACACACCACAGAGCTTTTGATCAGGTGCTCAAAACCAACTAGATTTTTTGATCAGGTGTCTTGCCACCAGGGAGTTACACTTTTGAATGGAGTATTTGTTGGAGTTACCATTGTGATCTAGAAGTGGTCAAACATGTAATGTCATTGCCAACGCGGTATGAGCCTGCAGGGTCGCACATAAGAGCATGTGGAGAAGTTGGAAGATTGAATGTGTTGGTAAAGGTTACCAATCATCATAAAGAATGGGGAAGTCCAGCAATTGTTGCTGTCTGAATTCGTCGGATATGTCTGATTGGATTCGTCGGAATTCGTCGGATCATTCCGTGGAATCCCGACGAATTGTCACAGAGATCCTTCACTCGGCAAATGTTGCTGTCTGATTGGATTCATCGGAATTCGTCGGATCATTCCGTGGAATCCCGACGAATTGTCACAGAGATCCTTCACTCGGCAAATGTTGCTGTCTGATTGGATTCGTCGGAATTCGGCGGATCATTCTGTGGAATCCCGATGAATTGTCACAGAGACCCTTCACTCGGCAAATGTTGCCGTCTGATGTGATTCGTCGGAATTCGTCGGATTGTCCCGTGAAATCTCAACGAATGTTGTTCCGTGGAATCCCGACGAATTATTACAGAAAAAACTGTTTCTGTATGGACTGCGGATAGCGATTTTTTAGGTCTTTTATACTTCGGGTATAAATAGACGGTTCGACGGTTCTTCTTAAGGATCCACGATTATTACGCGAAGTAGAAGAAACGAGACGGAAGAAGTTCTGCCTCACGAACCCTAGCCGACGGAAGTGTTCCGCCGTCTCGATCGCCTTCGCAGACCTCCCCTCCGGCGATCGTCGCCGTGATTGTTCTTCCTGGAGCGAACCTAGCAGTTCGTGGAAGTGCAAAGGTGCAGTCGTTCTTCTCCCGGCTCGTGTGGATCACTGTAGAGACATAGACATTATTCTACGTGAGAACTCTCGCATAGCCGGCGCAAGGACTCTTCTTCTTGGAGCATCTAGGTTGGATTTGATCCAATCCAGCAAAGGTAATTTTTGCCTAGTATTTTATTAACTTCTTGATTCTATATTCATGGCCCGATCAAAGTCTTTTGGGTTGTTTCTCTTTATTTCCGCTGCGCCTACATGTGATGTATGGTCATAGAAAAACCCAACAGTGGTACCAAAGCGAGGTTTCGGTCATGAATGTTGTTTCAGAAGTTAGTTTATTCCAGTACGTGCAAATCTAGGTATTTGGAAGCGTTCTAAATGTCAAGATTTCTTCTTGGAATATCACATTTGATGTGATTTTGTGTGGTTTTTGGTGGTGGGATTTCCTCTTGGAACCCCGCCAGGAACGTCTGGGACTTCGTGGTTATTTCTATTTGTTAGAAATTGTTGTCTCCTTAGCAGTAACCGTCCCTCAAGTGGTTAATGAACCCTGTATTGTTTTGGATTTTGAATCCAACAATGAGAGACGAGCTTGTCTACTGCTTTAAGTCGAGTTGTCTTTGCCTTTGTCCAATGCATGTAAATCTGAAGATTTGGAAGAGTTCTAAATGTCCAGATTTAGCCCTTTCGTCTATCAAAGGTTGATAGTCTTATGTTGTGCACATAAGGGATGCATGTGGATTTTAGAAAGCTTGTTTTTTCTGTTGATGTGCACTTGATCAAATGTTGATCATGGTTAAGTGTTAACTTATTATTAAAAATTAAAATCCCTTCATAAAATATTAAGTGTTCGGATGCCTTCCGATGGATGACACTCTTCCTGCCTCGATCGATGAAGTGTGGCCTTGCCAAAGCAAGGTGCATTAATCTATCTTGGTAAGGGTGCGAGCAGATAAGTGTGATATCCCACTGTCGACATCGGGTCTAGCTTAACTAGGTGACCTCAAAGGTTGAGTGCCTAGAGGCATAGGGTTGGCATGCACCATATGATGGATGCGAATAAGGAGTTATTCACCAGCCATACAAGAGTTGCATGAGGATGCAATTGGAAAGCGTTGCCTACCTAAATAACCGCATTATGAGAGGAACGCCAAAGCGGACTCGTGGTGTTGGTGAAATACGGATCTTGTCCACTAAGAGAGTAGCTCGCATAGACTCTCCGAATTGATAGTGAGGGCTATCAATTTGAATAAAATAGTGGGAGTATTTAATTGAAGTCCAAATTAAAATAAATTGTATTTTGAAATTAAGGTACTTATTAAATTCTGCATGAATTCTTGTATAATTCCATGGCAAGTGGTTCACATTCCACCTTGTCCCTGAGAGCTATCCTTGAGATGGACAAGCTTAGTGGGATGAACTATATGGACTGGTATAGGAACCTGAGAATTGTTCTCAGGCAAGAGCGAAAGCTCTACGTCTTGGAAGAAGAAGCCCCTGAGGTGCCGATCGGGAACTCGTCCCGTGTTGATAAGGATGCTTATAAGAAGTATACCGATGACGCCTTAGACGTCGAGTGCCTTATGCTTGCCAACATGAACTCTGAGCTTCAGAAGCAACACGAGAACATGGGGTGCACGGAGATTGACGAGCACCTAAAGAAAATGTTTCAAGGACAAGCTCGTCAAGAGAGGTTCGATGTCACGAAGGCCTTATTTCAGTGCAAAATGGGAGCTCGAGACTCAGTTGGTACTCACGTACTCAAGATGATTGGGTATATAGAGAACCTGGAGAGACTGGGTTTTCCTCTGGGTCAAGAGTTGGCCACAGATCTTATCCTGCAATCGTTGCCGGATAGTTATGAGCAGTTCGTCTTGAACTACAACATGAATGAAATAGACAAGACATTGCCCGAGCTCCTAGGCATGTTGCGAACTGCCGAGATAAACATGAAGAAGGCCAAGCCTGCTAGTCCCATATTGATGGTACATAAAGGCAAGGGTAAGGCCAAGGGCTTCAAGAAGACGAAGGTGGGACCTAAGTCACATCTTGAGCCCAAATATTCTGCGCTGAAAAAGAAGAGCACCGTGAAGGAAGGGAAATGCCACCACTGTGGCAAGGCTGGTCATTTGAGGAGGAATTGTCCTTCGTACATTGACGGTCTGCGGAAAATGAAGGGAGGTATGACTTCCGCTTCGAATATTTACGTTATAGAGATAAACCTTTCTGCTCCTTCATCTTGGGTATTGGATACCGGATGTGGTTCTCACATTTGTACAAATGTGCAGGAACTAGGAAGGAGGAGATTGCTGAGTAAAGGAGAGGTGGACCTGCGCGTCGGCAATGGAGCAAGAGTTGCTGCTGTAGCCGTAGGGGTTTACCGTCTTTCTTTGCCCAGTGGGCTTGTAATAGAACTTAATAAGTGTTATTATGTTCCGGCTATAACTAGAAACATTATATCCATTTCATGCTTAGACATGATTGGATTTTCTTTTATAATTAAGAACAATTGTTGTTCTATATTTAAGAATGATGTTTGTTATGCTGTAGCTCAATTGTTTAATGGTCTTTATGTTTTGAACCTAGACCATCCGATCTATAATGTAGATAATAATAAAAGACTAAGAACAAATGACTCAAATCCTACATATCTCTGGCATTGTCGTTTGGGCCATATAAACGAGAAGCGCATATCCAAGCTCCATAAAGATGGACTATTGGACTCATTTGATTATGAATCATTTGAGCGATGCGAGTCTTGTTTGTTAAGCAAGATGACTAAAGCCCCTTTCACTGGTTATACTGAGAGGGCTGAGGATCTCTTGGGTGTTGTACATAGTGATGTATGCAGACCCATGTGTTCTATGGCTAGAGGTGGGTATTTCTACTTCGTTACATTTACTGACGATTTCAGTAGATACGGATACGTGTATCTTATGAAGTGCAAATACGAAACTTTTGAAAAGTTCAAAGAGTTTAAGAATGAAGTGGAGAACCAATTGGGTAAAAAGGTTAAAGCACTCTGATCTGATCGAGGTGGCGAATACCTGAGTCATGAGTTCCGTGATCATCTGAAAGAGTGTGGTATTGTATCACAGCTCACTCCACCTAGGACACCGCAGCATAATGGTGTGTCTGAGAGGAGAAATCGTACTCTGTTAGACATGGTACGGTCGATGATGAGTCATGCAGACTTGCCTGTTTCCTTCTGGGGTTTTGCTTTAGAGACTGCTGCAATAACACTGAATCGCGCTCCAACGAAAACGGTTCTAAAGACACCATATGAGATATGGACTGGGAAGCGTCCTAGTATGTCATTCATTAAAATTTAGGGCTGTGAGGCATACGTACGACGTCAAATGCCTGACAAGCTGGAACCCAAATCAGATAAGTGTTATCTGGTGGGATATCCTAAGGAAACGAAAGGATATTACTTTTACCTACCGTCTGAGGGCAAAGTGTTTGTCGCAAGGACGGGTGTCTTCTTGGAGAAAGAGTTCTTGTCAAGAAAGACGCAAAAGGTAGAACTTGAAGAAGTTCAAGAACCACAAGTAGTGAACGAACCAGAGTTGGATTCTGAGCCAGGACTACAAGATGTTATAGCTGGAGAACCTGCTCAAGAGACACAAGTCCTACGTAGATCTGGTAGACCAAGATTTGAGCCTGAGAGATATGGATTTCTCGTGTCTCAAATAGGTAATGTGTTGCTTATGGATCATGATGAAGAACCAGCGACCTACCAAGAGGCTATGAATGGACCGGACTCCGACAAATGGCTTGAGGCTATGAAATCCAAAATGGACTCCATGTATACAAACCAAGTTTGGAACTTGGTGGAACCACCTGAAGGGGTACGACCCATAGGGTGCAAGTGGGTCTTCAAGAAGAAGACCGACATGGATGGGAATGTACAGACATTCAAAGGGCGACTGGTGGCTAAGGGTTTCAAGCAAATTCATGGTGTTGACTATGATGAGACCTTTTCCCCTGTTGCCATGGTAAAGTCCATTAGGATATTGCTTGCTATTGCTGCATATTATGACTACGAGATCTGGCAGATGGATGTCAAAACGGCTTTCCTAAATGGAAACCTCCTTGAGGAAGTGTACATGACACAACCCGAGGGTTTTGTATCCCCAAATGAAGCCACTAAAATATGCAAGCTGAATAAGTCCATCTATGGATTGAAACAGGCCTCTAGAAGTTGGAATCTTCGTTTTGATGAGAAGATCAAAGAGTTTGGTTTTGTCAAGAATGAAGATGAACCGTGTGTTTACAAGCGAATCAGTGGGAGCATTGTTGTCTTCCTGATATTGTATGTAGATGACATACTGTTGATCGGGAATGACATACATACCCTGAAAGTTGTTAAGAACAACCTAGGGAACTGCTTTTCTATGAAGGACTTGGGTGAAGCGACTTACATACTCGGTATTAAGATCTATAGAGATAGATCGAAGAAGTTGCTGGGTTTGACCAGGAGTACGTACATTGAAAAGGTGTTGAAGCGGTTCAACATGCTTGAGTCCAAGAAAGGATTTTTGCCCATGTCTCATGGTGTAAATCTCTCTAAGGACCAGTGTCCAAAATCTTGTGAAGATAAGAACCGCATGAAGTTGATTCCATATGCTTCGGCAATTGGGTCAATCATGTATGAAATGTTATGTACTCGACCCGATGTCTCTTTTGCTTTGAGCATGACTAGCAGGTATCAGTCTGATCCTGGTGAATGTCACTAGATAGCCGTAAAGAATATCCTGAAGTACTTGAGAAGGACTAAGGATGTATTCTTGGTGTATGGTGGAGAGGAAGAGCTCGTTGTAAATGGTTACACGGATGCCAGCTTCCAAACTGATAGGGATGATTCGAAGTCTCAGTCAGGGTTTGTGTTTTGCCTGAATGGAGGAGCTGTGAGCTGGAAGAGTTCCAAGCAAGAGACAGTTGTTGATTCTACAACTGAGGCCGAGTATATCGCTGCGGCAAATGCAGCGAAGGAGGCTGTATGGATTAGGAAATTCATCGGCGAGCTAGATGTAGTTCCTAGCATTGTTGGTCCCGTAGTTCTCTACTGTGATAACAATGGTGCAATTGCATAATCTAAGGAACCTAGATCCCATCAGCGCTCCAAGCACATACTTCGGCGGTTCCATATTATTCGTGATATTGTCGAACGAGGAGATGTGAACATTTGCAGAGTGCCGACTGAGGAGAATATTGCAGATCCACTGACAAAGCCTCTCGCGCAGAGAAAGCATGATGGTCATACTAGATCAATGGGTATACGATACC
The DNA here is from genome assembly GCA_033032865.1 of Dactylorhiza incarnata. NCBI lineage: Eukaryota > Viridiplantae > Streptophyta > Magnoliopsida > Asparagales > Orchidaceae > Dactylorhiza > Dactylorhiza incarnata. The sequence goes on along the minus strand of JAWHQI010000203.1, from coordinate 670,059 downwards.
TGAGTGATCAACTCTAGTGGGAGTCTTGTGGGTTGCATGTAAAATAAATATTCTGTTGGCTGTTTATGATTTATTCATATGATGAATTGTGTACCAATTATTTCTTTTTACAATTAATGGCAAGTTCTTTTATTACGATATGCTATTTCTATATGATAGAATAAAATTCGTGATAAATACCCTTAGAATGTTCGCTTCCATAGAACATCAAGTACGTGACTTGAATGTGAGAGCCTATGATTTCGAAGCTTCATTCTTAAAAGGTCCCTGGTCGAGGTATCATCATAGAAGCTAAGGGTGATGATGATACATTAAGACTAGCATGTGTGTTGACTGATGACCGGTTCTCACAGGTCATGATATTGTGATATCAAGTCATCACGTGGGTACTTGTTAGTGAACAAGTTGTACTGGACAGACCCAACCTGAGACTACTTTGTGGATTGTTACTTAAAAGTGTCACAAGTAGGTCTCATTTGACAATGGTGTTGTGGTCCTTTGACCTGAAGTCACAGCATTCATCGAGTGAGGAAGAGCATGCTTTGATGTCATCTAAAGTCTTCCTTGAAGAAGGTTGATGATAAGGGTGGTCGTTGGGTACGTTACAAATCATTTGGGTGTTTGGGTGTGAGCAGATATGGGTTTTATCCTCCTATATAACAGGAGTTGCATCCATGGGCCCCTTGATGGAATTGGACTGAGAAATGCATGGCCATGCTTGGTTGAGTCAATATGTGATATTGAACTCACCATTCTCTGGAAGTCCGTTCTAGATCAAGAAACTTGGATTGAGCTATAAAGAGGGTGACACGGTCCATGCCTCTAGTTCTTTCTGGATGTAAGGGACAAAGGGACAAAGACAACGCTGGAACATTGGTCATAAAGGCTTATGAGTTATGAACTCTTATTGCTTGGGGAGCAATGATGCATTGCTAGATGCCGCTCATTGTTTGTGAGGTTTTTGTTTGATACTTTCAAGATCAAGTGGGAGACTATTGGAGTTACCATTGTGATCTAGAAGTGGTCAAACATGTAATGTCACTGCCAACGCGGTATGAGCCTGCAGGGTCGCACATAAGAGCATGTGGAGAAGTTGGAAGATTGACTGTGTTGGTAAAGGTTACCAATCATCATAAAGAATGGGGAAGTCCAGCAATTGTTGCTGTCTGAATTCGTCGGATATGTCTGATTGGATTCGTCGGAATTCGTCGGATCATTCCGTGGAATCCCGACGAATTGTCACAGAGATCCTTCACTCGGCAAATGTTGCTGTCTGATTGGATTCGTCGGAATTCGTCGGATCATTCCGTGGAATCCCGATGAATTGTCACAGAGATCCTTCACTCGGCAAATGTTGCTGTCTGATTGGATTCGTCGGAATTCGTCGGATCATTCCGTGGAATCCCGACGAATTGTCACAGAGACCCTTCACTCGGCAAATGTTGCCGTCTGATGTGATTCTTTGGAATTCGTCGGATTGTCCTGTGAAATCTCGACGAATGTTGTTCCGTGGAATCCCGACGAATTATTACAGAAAAACTATTTCTGTATGGACTGCGGATAGTGATTTTTTAGGTCTTTTATACTTCGGGTATAATTAGACGGTTCGACGGTTCTTCTTAAGGATCCACGATTATTACGCGAAGTAGAAGAAACGAGACGGAAGAAGTTCCAACTCACGAACCCTAGCCGACGGAAGTGTTCCGCCGTCTCGATCGCCTTCGCAGACCTTCCCTCCGGCGATCGTCGCCGTGATTGTTCTTCCTGGAGCGAACCTAGTAGTTCGTGGAAGTGCAAAGGTGCAGTCGTTCTTCTCCCGGCTCGTGTGGATCACTGTAGAGACGCAGACATTATTCTACGTGAGAACTCTCGCATAGCCGGCGCAAGGACTCTTCTTCTTGGAGCATCTAGGTTGGATTTGATCCAATCCAGCAAAGGTAAATTTTGCCTAGTATTTTATTAACTTCTTGATTCTATATTCATGGCCCGATCAAAGTCTTTTGGGTTGTTTCTCTTTATTTCCGCTGCGCCTACATGTGATGTATGGTCATAGAAAAACCCAACAGAATTAACCCTGTACAAGAGAGGTGGAAAAAGGGTTATAGTGTTCTTCTCTGTCAATATGCTGAGAGAAGGCTCTAGTGGACTTGTTGTAAAGCTCCCCCTGTCTGATTGAAGTAGTTGATAGATGATGGAGAAGCTTTCTCTTGAAGACACAAATCTTCTGTAGCAGATTGATCTGGAAGAACAGGTTCTTCAGATTCCTTGTTGCTCTTTGTAGAAGACTTGAGCTTGCAGCAGATATCTGAGAGATGGTTCTTGAAGAAGATGTTCTCAGAGAAAAGATGAGTGCTGCTTGAGGAAGAAGAAGAAGACTGAGAATAGTAGGATGAATGTTCTTCTTCTTTCTTTCTCTATGCTTGTTGTTATCTTTCTGTATTCTGCAAGAATCTAATTTGAATTCTGTCGAGAGAAATAAGACAATAATGTCTGTCCTTGATATATTCTATTTTTGGAAATAGAATAATCTGTCTTTAATTCTTTCTTGGAATAACAACAAAGAAAAAATGACTTTGACAGGTCCTTTAATTCCTTAGCCCTGAAATACTCCTTTGCATTAAATGTCAACGACTATCCTTGTCTTGGAACAAAGGAAATAAGGAATATATTTAAAGAAAATAATATCCTTACTTGCCTGTCTTGAATACGTCCAAATGTATTGAATATATACGTTGGAGTCGTCGATCTGTGTTCAGAGTGTTGACAAAATAACTGATATAAATAATCTGGACTTGTATTTGTCGAACTGAGCTTTAATACAGAATTTCTCGAGCTCTGGCTGGAATTCGTCGAATGCTGCTTGCCATTTGTCGAACGCTGCTCAGAGAATGTTGAGCGCTGGAACTGGCTATAATACTTCAGTCTGCTGAGAACAATTTGTCAAACGATGCTAGACATTCGTCGAACGCCACTCGCCATTTGTCGAACGCTGGGAACTTAAATTTTCCTTAAGTTCTAGCCACTCTAACAGCCTAAAAATTTGACCCTTAAACTATACAAAGGGGTCAACTTGATCCTTTCTTAACACATAGTGATCCTAGCCCAAATCAGTAATAGGGTTGTTCCAACAATATCTAGTGAAGTCATCAATCAAGATTAGCATATACTTGCTACCTCCAAGACTGGCGGTGTTGGTAGGTCCAAATAGATCACCATGTATACACTCCAATGGTGCTTTGCATCTGCTTTGTGATTTGTCAAATGGAAGATGTTGAGCCTTACCAAACTGACAACCTGCACAAACGTGACCATCTCCGAAAGATGACAAGCTAGGCAAGCCTCTTACAAGATACCTTCCCTCCATAGCTTTCAACTTATCCATCCCAACATGCCCGAGACTTTCGTGCCTGATAGCCGCGCTATCATTAGTCCTCATCTTGTCAACATAGGAACTTGTTGATAAAATAAACAAGTCCTTCACCTGTCTCCCTACATGAGTGACCTCAGCCTTCACAGCTGAAACATTTCGGAGAAATTTCACTTCTGCTAGACCAAACAGAATGTGATAGCCAGCATCAACAACATTGGTCACTGAGAAGAGGTTCTTCTTCATTCCCAACACATGATAAACACTCCTCAAAGTGAGTGGACCTTTATCACTGTCTAACAAAACAACACCCTCCTTCTCTACTGCATGCACAGTATCTTCAGTTGTAATAATAACATCATTACCTGAGTATGTTCGCAATGAGGAGAACTTTGACTCATCTCCGGTGAGGTGATGACCGCACCCAGAGTCAACTATCCAATAATCTTGATAGTTGATGGAAGCCAATGCCCGAACACAAGTGCCCGTCATGAAAGCACCTCCATCACCCCAATTACCTTCAGCATTGGAACCAGCTTCCTCCTTTACTGCAACATGCCCTGACTGAAGATTGACCTTACAGTCTCATTTGAAGTATAACACCTCAGCCCTTCCTTCTTCATTCCATCAGACATAGGAGTATAACTCCTCTCTTGCTAAGATGAAGTAGATGGACCATCTCCAATAGGCGACTTCTTATTCTTGTACCATCTCTTCTTCTTGCCAGAAAAAAGAACCTCACCTTATCCCCTAGAGACTAACATCCCCGCCGTTTGCTTAGCCAAACACTCTTGCGAAGCAAGTAAGTTTTCCAGCTCCAGCAATGATGGCTGATTGGCCCAGCCTTGCACAGAAGTAACAAAGGCCATATACTCCCTCCGCAAGACACAGATTATATGCCTTTTCAGCTTTGCTTCTGAGATAGGCTCATCCAGGTCCAATGCCGATATCTCTGCGCATAGGTTCTTCATCTTCAAAGAAGAACATTGAGATGAACAAGTCTCCTTGAGTTGCCTTAGCCAACTCATTTTCCAAGAACTGTAGCCGACCTACATTCTTCTTATTGAACAATCCATCCAAGGCTGTCCAAATCTCAGCAGGTGACCTACATCCAATGAAGTGGTCAAACATCTACGGAATGATAGCTCGCTTGAGAGTGAACTCAACCTTTGGATTTGTTCTCTTCCAAGCCTTCACGAGCTCAGCATTCCCTTCTGCAGGAACAACAACTTGTCTTGCTTCTCCTCCAACAACCTCCCATAAGTCCTAGCCAAGAGGATAATGCATGACTTTCACTTTTAAAGTTAGTCTGCATAAGGAGCTCAATACCAAGCCTCTAACATATCCTCCTTCCATTGCTATCTCACTAATTGAAAATCAACTTGCAGAAACCCAAGCAGAAGGCAACACAAATTAATGCTCAGAAACCTGCCTCTGATACCATGTTAAAATTTTAGAGGTCCGGAGTGAAGTAATAAAATGCGGAACACTTCAACACAATCCACGAGAATGGCAATCAGTGACAATGGGAAGACCTAATAGTACTTTGATATTAACTATCTCTTTACAACTCGAGACATACATGTCGAGACATGATTCATAAGAATCACAAAGGAGAGAATCACAAGACACAAAAAACAAGCCGCCAGCGAACTGCCAAGCAGAGGCTGCCAGACCGCACGAACAACCAAGCCGCACGGCTATCCATGAGACCACGTGAACAGAACCAGGCTTGATGACCTCGAACTGCCGGACCGCAACCACAGACCGCTTGACCTGCTGCTTTATTGAGCTGCTGAAAGATAACCTGTCTGCACTTTGAGATCGCCTGACCGCGAGGTCGCCTTGTCACAGAAGCTTCAGCGAACAGGGAACAGAACTGCGCAAGACTTCGCCAAACCGCAAAATGAGATCGCCTGACCGCTGAGGTTGCCTGATCGCCAAGTTCAACGCGAAGAGCTCAAGAACTAAACCGCAGATCGCCCAGAGGAAGACCGCTGGCGAACTGTTTATTCACAACTGGGAAATTACCATGGAAGGAGATCGCACCGTGCTGGCCGCGAACCTGCGAGCACAACAAACGGTCAAGACACTTCCAGAGACCGCGCGGCCTCAATATGAGCCCAACACAAACAACCCAAGTTGTAGTTCTTACAGTTCTAGTTACAAATGACGGGCCCTACACCCCTATTTATAGGCAAGCTGACGGATGTCATCACCGCCCAAAATGAGATACACTAACCGCCCATCAGATCGTGAGCGGTCTCACAAGACAGACCACCCGAGCTCAGCATGGCTATGAGCTTCCTTATTAAATCGCGTAGTTACAACCAAACTTCCCGATCCCATAATAAGAGCAAAGCACTTCTTCAGCAACCCTGACCAACAAGAATAAGTTGTCAGACCGCCCGATCACAGCAAGAAGGCAAACCTTGAACAATCGGCCGACTTAGACAAGTCATGAGAATAACCCGCGCAAGACGCCCGGACACCTGCGGTCTCCCAGAACAGATCGACCAGAACACAAGCGCAGACCGTGCGGTCTCTGTGGTCTCCATTCTGCAGACCGCCCAGACCCCTTCAACTTCTACTTCAAAAATTTAACACATTTTAGGAATCGATATGCTGGAGCAGCAGGACCCCATGCAGGAGTCCAAGACAAGAGAGCATAATAGGATGGAGCAGCCCGTACCAGTAGTAGTCGCAGTAGAGATGGATTTAATTGTTATGTGACTTCCGCATAAACATGAGTGAACGTGTAGTGAGGATTTTGATGTACTGGGAATAAACCCCCTTTTACTTTAGTTCTTTCTCATCGTGGACATTGTAATCATGTAATTTATATTTTAATGTGATTTGTGGACTTGTTTCTTCTAACGCTTCTATTACTATGAATTGTGGTTGGCCTGGATGATGTTGATTAGCCGGCAGAATCGACGTGTTGTGGCGGCGACCAATTCTGTGAGTTTGTGTCACCGTAAGACGGTGGTGTTGGATCTTGTGGCGCCCTTAGAGGGGGGGGGGGGGGGGGGGTGAATAAGGGCCTTTTTAAAATATGATTTTTACTTAAGAATTTTTTAAAACAAATTTTGCTTTTCTAAAAATCACTTAAAAAAATTTTCAAACTATGAAAATTTTAAATTAATTCAAACACAAATTTCTAAGTTAAAGATTAATCAACCAAATTTGCAATTAAAGAAAAAGTCATAATTTTTAATAATGAAATTCACATACAATAAAAATGATCTTAACAATGCTTGAGATCAAGGCACAAATATGATAATAAACTTTTACAATTTGAGTTTACCAATCCTTCTCCCAAGGATCGGAAGGCTATCACTTCTCTCTCCCTAGACCAAGCCCAAGCCTATCAAGATCTAGACGTAGCACACAAGGCAATGATTTCCTACAAAGCCACGCAAGGACTTGGACGCTCCGCACAAGGAAGCGATTTTCCCCTAAGCCACGCAAGGACTTAGACGTCACGCACAAGGAGACAATTTCCCTACCAATACAAAGTGAAATGTATATAAATGAAAATACAAAATGAAATGAAGAACTCCCTAGAAATTCAAATCTCTGAAAGGAAGGTTGAAGCCTCGAGATGATCGTTGATGTAAAAGAGCGTCCGATCTCGTCTTCAATCTCAAACCTTCTAAGCACAAATGGGAGTTGATGAGGTTCTGGAGCTCTCTGGTTCGTATGCACTCAGAAAAGGACTTAGAATTCTCAATACTTGGAATGCACGAACAAAATGAACCAATTTATAGTTTCTCAATGTCGCCTGGGCGACATCGCTGTCGGAATTCCGACAGCGCTAAACTATCGTTCGTCGTGCTGCCGTGTGAGTAGTTGCTGTAACTTCTGTCCTGTCGCCTGGGCGACATCGCTGTCGGAATTCTGACAGTGCCAAACTGCTACTCGTCGTGCTGCCGTGCGGGTTGTTGTTGTAACTTCTATCCTGTCTCCTGGGCGACAGTAGATGTCGGAAAATTCCGACATCAAAATTCTCCATAAAGTCAAATTGAGCTCCAATCAGAATTGTGAACATCTCATACCTGTTACCTGTACACCATCAATAAAAATAGAATCAAATACAAACGGGATTTTGTTATTATCAAACCGGAAGAGTGCGAAATGCATGCTCCAACAATCTCCAGATAAAAAGAAATCATGTCTATTTAGGTTGTAGTGTTTAACATATGGTGTGTGCACAAAAAAAGAACATTATATATTCCTCTTAAATGTAAGCTCCCCCAAGATAAATGCTCCCCCTAAATGAATGCTCCCCCTAAATGTTATAGTAAATTGAAATGATGTATTGTTTAGGTGGAAGATTTTAGGTGGAATTGTTCTTATTGTTCTTTGATTTCTTGAATATACTTATAATTCTCCCCCTTTTGGTATTAGCAAAAGTTAATTTGAAACGAATGAGTAGTTCTTAAGGGAAGAGATAGGAAGTAGAAAATAAGAGTAAGCAGAAGCACTTGTGTTGAAAATGATTGAAGGTCTTGAAATAATAGTAATATGCCATAGTATTGAATAAACTCATGGGGAGATGGTATAGCCATATGAAGTAGTAAAATAAAAAAAATAACTTAAACATGATTAATGTCATTTTAAAGTATCATAGAAAGACTCAATTTTGTATAGAAATTTGGAATCTTTTCGGTCCAATTCTCATGAGATGAAGGTTTATATAAAATAATGATGTGTACAAGTGTTGCTTTGATCAAACATATGAGATTATTTAATTTACATGATCATTGGAATAGAAAACATAATATAAGCATATAAAAACAACTTTGACCTTGAAGATATATCTCAATAAGAATAGAATACCATTTTTTCTTTTGCACAAGACACTTTACAATTCTTTCCAAGGTGCTCAACCTCACAATGCTTATTAAGACTTATCAGGAGGGTAAGTAGTGATTGGTGGAGTATCCTTGTCCTCAATTTAAACTTTTTGTTGATCACATAGTTTGTGATATCTTAACTTTGTAGTTTGTATAGATATTTATTTTGAATTGACCAAGGATCTCCGAATTCACTTGAATCGCAAAAGATGTTGTATATTTGGTTGTGCTAACAAATCAAGGTTGAAAGTAGTATTTATGAAATGCTATTGTATTATGTTAAAGTAAACATGATTCATGTATATACTAAATAGAAAGACATATGTATGGATCAAAAGAAGTGAACGTGATAGCTCATTATGATATATAAACAATTTCTCATACTTAGAGGCATGCGAAAACAATTTCCAATAGTCTAAACCACTTAGCAGGAGTGTCAATACTATGATAGAGTGGAAATAAAACCATATAATAAGGTAAATAACCATTTTTAAAAAATAGAAAGCACATGGTTTGACATCAATGCATGAGTTGTGGCTTTAATAATGACATATAACTAGGGTAGAGTATCATAGGGACCAAAATTGAAGATTAATCACATTTGGGAGCTGTCAGAATTTTCCGACACTCACTGTCGCCTGGGCGACAGCTAAAAGTATAAAAACGGCTAAAAACTGAGTCAAACCCGATTGTACCTCATTTTCTAGACTGGAAGGTGAGAGGAAACTGTCGGAGTGCGGCGACAACCCTAGATCTAAGGTAAGGAACTTTGATATTTCAAGTTTTGTTGAAAATTTTTCAAATTTTTTTTTGTGATTTTGATATTTCTCTTGGGTTTCATTGAGTTTTTGTGAAGAAAGAAAAAAAATGTAGAAGTTTTAGGAGATCTAGACATTTTAGATCTTGGTGTTCAAAAGAGGGTTTAGATCTTGTGATGTTGATATAGAGAATAAAAATTAGAACTTTGAATTTTTTGATTTTATAGGAAGAAGATGATGAATAGTTTTTTTTTGTGTTTAACTTTGAACTTTGAATCTTGTGGTTTTTTTTGTTTATAGGAAGAAGATGATGAATAGTGTTTTCAATAAAAATTTTAACAGAACTATAGCTTGATTTTAAGTAGATCTGGAAGTCTATGTTGAAAGACATATATTAAAAAAATCTCACTGGATTACTGTCGGAATTTTCCGACAGTCAATGTCGCCTGGGCGACATCGTTCCAGTGCACAGAACAGTGATTAACTTTAATTTTGTTTTGTTATGTTTGAAGAATGGCTTCCAGTTCTAAGGCACGTAAGAGTATATCTGAAGATGCGCATAGTTCTTATCAAGTATATCCGGGGATTGAGAAAGCAATAATTGGAGTTTCAAAATATGTAGAATTTGACTCTCCTAAGCACGACCATATCTATACTCGTCTTGCTAATGCAGGTATATTATCAGTAATCTCAGTAGATATGTTCTCATCTGTCTTGATCCGAGAGTTTTACAATCATTTGGAAGACCCTAAATACACTGAATTGGATGGGGGAGTGCGATCTAGAATCCAAGGTCAACAAGTGGAAATAACACATGTTGATCTTAGAGATGAAATTGGTCTTCTTATGAGTGATCATATGCCAGACATAGTGGAAAGCTATAGAAGGGACAGAGATTGGACTCTTGTAAACATGAGTTTACATGGAAGTCAAAAGAGGACGCTAATCACGGAAGTCTCTTCACTCACTCCTGATGCCTATTCAGTCCAAGACATATTAAGGAACACGGTCATGCTAAAAAGTGGTGATACAAGGAGTATCACAGCACAGTTGACGTTGTTTACATATTTTATTATAGAGGAGGAACCCTTCGATGCAACGGACCTCATCCTTGCCCAGATTCGTTATGCTTTTAGATTAAAACAACCAAAATGGGTGAGGATTCATACTTTGCCAATGGCGGCTATAATTCAACGTATTCTATATAAGAAGTATGAATGGATAAGTCAAGATTCATACCTAGATGATTGTGTTCCTGAAATATACTATACTGGTACCATGAAAGTTAAGAAGTCTCAGAAAAAGCCTCATCCTGGAATAGAAATTAGAGAGACTACAAATCCTAGAGGAGGATCACTACGAGAGTCTATAAATGATCTTCGTGATTCATTTGAAGAACACAAGAAATAAGTGAAGAAAGATCGCAGTAGACTACAGAAATTTATGAAATTTCTGGTGAAGGGACTGAAGTTAAAGCCTACTCCTGAAGAAGCGGACGAATGGGAAATCCCAGATGAAGAACCGCCATGCCAATCGGTTAGGCGGACTCGACGTGGAAAGGCTGTAAGACGTGGATCTTCAGAAGACTGTCCATAAAGTAGCGGGGCTGGATATGATGATTCTGAGTAGTTTCCAGCAGGTTGCTGCTTCTGATTGATGTCGGAATTTTCCGACACTCACTGTCGCCTGGGCGACAGTGATCTTACCCAGATTTCATTTTTCTGTTTACTGAACTTAATCTTATGTTGATTTCTACTATTTTTCTGGAACAATTTGTTTGAATTATTAATGATGTGAGAATTTTTGTTAAGTCATTCAATTTCAATGTTTTGATTTAAAATGATGTTTTTCCATTGTTCTTTATCTTGTTAAACTTGATTTGTCATATTGGATATGCTTAGTTTGAAATATCTAGGATTCCTAATTCAAGCCTTAGCATTGAAAACCGGGAATCCGACAATGGTTTTGTGAATATATCGGCTAGTTGATTATCCCTTCCTATGAAGGAAATTTTAATCTGATTATTTTTAATGTGGTCTCTTATAAAATGATTCCTAACGTCAATATGTTTAGACCTAGAGTGATGAATCGGGTTGTAATTTAAATCAATTGCACTTTTGTTATCGCACCATAGCTCTATAGTTTGTTGTTTAATGTTAAAGTCTTCTAAAGTTTGTTTCATCCAAAGAGCTTGTGCACAACAACTACCAAGTGCGATGTATTCGGCCTCGGTGGTTGAGAGGGCAACAGAATTCTGTTTCCTACTCGACCATGAAATGAGTGAAGGGCCTAAAAAGTTCCAAGTGCCACTAGTGTTTTTCCTATCTAGTGAACAACCGGCATAATCAGAATCAGAATAGCCAAAAGAGTAAAATCATTGCTGTGAGGATACCACAAACCAAGTTTAGATGTGCCAATTAAATATCTAAAAATTCTTTTTACTGCTTTTAAATGTGATTCTTTGGGATCGGCTTGAAATCTTGCACATAAACAAACTGAAAACATAATATCTGGTCTAGAAGCGGTTAAGTATAAAAGTGAACCTATCATGCCTCTATATAAAGTTTGATCTATGGATATTCCACTTTCATCTTTTCCTAATTTTAAAGAGACACTCATAGGAGTACTAGCTTGTTTAAGATTTTCAAATCCAAATCTTTTCAAAACATCATGTATATATTTTGATTGGTTTATAAAAATTCCATCATGTTTTTGAATAATTTGAAATCCTAAGAAATATTTTAGTTCTCCTACCATGCTCATCTCAAATTCACTTTCCATCATTTTAACAAAATAATTACATAACTCTTCATTAGTGGCTCCAAAAATAATATCATCAACATAAATTTGTAAAACAATTAAATCATCATCAACTTGCTTAATAAAGAGTGTACAATCAACACCACCCATTTTAAAACCATTTTGTAATAAATATAAGGTCAATTTATCATACCATGCTCGTGGTGCTTGTTTTAAACCATACAAAGCTTTTAGTAATCTATATACGCGATTAGGAAATTTTTCATTTATAAAGCCTGGGGGTTGTTCAACATAAACTTATTCTTTAATCAACCCGTTTAAAAATGCAGTTTTAATATCCATTTGCAATAATTTAAAATTTTTATGACTAGCAAATGCAACAAAAATTCTAACTGCTTCCAATTGTGCAACGGGTGCAAAAGTTTCATCAAAATCTACCCCTTCATTTGATTGTATCCTTTCGCTACAAGCCTAGCTTTGTTTCTAGTGATCCTAGAGTCAGTATCTAATTTATTTTTAAAAACCCATTTGACTCCTACCACAGGATGATCACTAGGTCTATATACAAGAATCCAAACTTTATTTCTTTCAAATTGGTTAAGTTCTTCATTCATAGCTAGAAACCAAGATTCATCATTTAATGCGGTGGCAACATCTTTTGGTTCTATATTTGAGACAAAACATAAATTTGAAAAACTTTCATGTAAACTAGAACGTGTACGTACCCCACTTAATGGTTCTCCAATAACAAATTCTTGCGGATGATCTTGTGAGAACCTTAGCTCGGATGGAGGTACATTGCCTTGTTCTTCTCCTTCTTCACCATCTTTTTCGTCTTCTTTCTCTACTTTTTCTTCATCATCATCATCATCATTTTTCCTCAGATTTTGTTCCACATCTTCTTCATTTTTCATATTACCTGCAACTTTAGTATTTTCTACACAAGAAATGTTTTCATCAAATTTTACATGAATACTTTCTTCAACCACTTTAGTACGTTTATTATAAACTCTATAGGCCTTGCTAGTTGAAGAATAACCAATAAAAATTCCTTCATCACATTTTTCATCAAATTTACCTAAGTTATCTTTTGTATTCAAAATAAAGCATTTATAGCCAAAAACTCTAAAGTAAGATACATTTGGTTTTCTTTGAAAATAAATTTCATAAGGAGTTAATTGTAATGTAGGACGAATCATGACACGATTAATAATATAGCATGCAGTACTAACCGCTTCGGCCCAAAAATATTTTGGCAATTTAAATTCACAAAGCATAGTACGTCCTAATTCTTGAAGTGTTCTATTTTTCCTATCCACTACACCATTTTGCTGTGCTGTGCGAGGAGCGGAAAATTCGCGTTTTATCCCAAATTCATTACAATATGAAATAAATTTTTCATTATCAAACTCTCCTCCATGATCTGATCTAATGCATTTTACTTTTAAATCTAGTTCATTTTGAATACGTGAAATTAGTTTTACAAATTCATCAAAAGCATCAGATTTTGAATTTAAAATCAATGTCCAACAAAATCTAGAATAATCATCAATAATAACAAACGTATATTTTCTACCTCTAGACTTTGTGTAGTAATTGGACCAAACAAGTCCATATGTAATAATTGTAAAGGTCTAGTAGTAGAAATAACATTTTTGCTTTTAAAAGATGATTTTGTAAACTTTCCTTTTTGGCATGGTGAACATAATGAAGAAAGCTTTCCATTCAAATTTGGTAAACCTTTTATTATTTTATTTTTAGAAAGCTTTACTATGCGTTTAGCACTAGAATGTCCTAGTCTCCTATGCCATAATTCAAGTTCATCATTTTTTGAAATAAAGCATTTTAGTGTAGAATGAGATAAATCATGAAAAGTGATTGTATAGACATTGTCTATTCTTGGTGTAGTAAGTACGATTTCGTTTGTTTTAGAATCAATAATTTTGCAAAGGTTTGAGCTAGAGTCAAATAAAACATTTAGATTTTTATCACATAGTTGACTAATAGAAATTAAATTATGTTTCAAACCTTTAACATATAAAACATATGAAATTTTAAATTCTTCGTTACCTACTACTCCAATGCCTTTGACTTTACCCTTGCCATTATCTCCAAATGTCACTATTCAACCTTTATTCATCTCCAGGCTAAGGAACTTTAATTTATCGCCCGTCATGTGTTTTGAATATCCAGAGTCCAAATACCACATGTCTTCCTTGTTCCTAGCCTGCACGCACACCTAAAAAGATGATGAGAGTAAAGATCTGGTTACCCAAGTGGTCCTTCCCATGGTATAGGTGGAAGCCTTAGGTACCCAGATTTGTTTAACACTAACTTTTCCTTTCTTCAAACATGAGCCCGAAATGTGACCAAATCGATGACATTTGGCACATACAATGAATGGTGAGGAACCATTTTTCAATGGTTTCTCTGGACTCTTGCTGGAGGAAACATCTTTATGTGTGGACTTAGAAAAATTTTTATTTTGAAAAAGAGGTTTTCTGAACCTGGAGCTTTCGCTGGTTCCGACATCAGCTGTCGGAAATTTCCGACAGCTTCCAGAAACGTATCCTAGCCCAAATTTTGCTGTCCCGTGGCATTGGTTGGCTAAAATCATATCCAGAGATTTTTTTCCAACACCAAATTTTCCAATTGCCATGTTCAACTCATTTACTTTGGACTTTAAAATTGAATTTTCTTTTACTATCATGCCACATCTATTTGCAACATTTTTCTTATAATTCTCTAATTGATAATGAGAGGTTTTAACAACTTTTTCTAAGTCCTTTTTCTCTTTTAGAAGTTGATCAATTTTTTGATCGGACTTAGAAATAGTGTTTTCAAGTTCTTTTATCTTTGCTGAAGAGTGATCACACTCTTGACAAATTACCTTCTCTTTCTCAATAATTTCAACTCATTTGATAATTTTTTGTTCACTTTTAAAAGACCTTTATTTCCAGACTTTAAAAAATCAATTTCCTTTAGGCTTTTATCCAAAAATTTGCATGTTTTCATAAATTCAGAATATAAATCATCATAAGATGGAGGCATTACCTCAGTGTCGCATTGGACACTGCTGTCGTCATCAGATTTAATGTTGCCTTTTGCCATCAAGCATACATTAGCCTCCTCTTCCTCCTGTATTGAGGAATCACTTTCTTCACCAGATGTAGAATCATCCCAAGTCTCTGCCTTTAACACTTTCTTCTTGTAACTTTTATCGTGCCTCTTTGCTTTTTGCTCTTTCAGATACTTTGGGCACTTGCTTCTGATATGACCAATCTTCTTACAATGGTAGCACTCCGGTAGCGGACGCTCCTCTTCATTCTCCATTTTTCCTTTGCCTTTTTGATAGGCAAAATTGTTCTTTTTGAAAAATCATTTAAATGAATTTCTCCTCTCCGGATTTCTCATCAGCTTCTTAAAGTTCCTCACAAACAGTCCTTCCTCATCTTCCAAACTTTCTTCCGTCTCACTTTCAATTTCCTTTTTAGATTTCAATGCCAAGCTTTTCTTTTTTGGCTCCAAATTGTACTCTTGGCTCTGAATCTTTAACTCCACTTCATGGGTTTTTAGATTCCCAATGAGGCTCTCCAATTGTAAGGTCTTAAGATCATGTGACACAGAAATTGCAGTCACTTTAGGATTGAACTTTGGGGGAAGTGATCTTAAGATTTTCCTTACTAAATCTCCATTGGAGAAAACCTTACCCAGCACCTTTGAATCGTTCACAATTTTAGTGAATCGTGTGTACATTGTATCAATTTCTTCATCCACCTCCATTTTGAATCTTTCGAACTCTGACTCCAGTTGAAATATCTTTGAATCCTTTACCTGTGAAGTACTTTCATGAGTGATTTCTAAAAGATTCCAAATTTCACATGCAGTATTACAAGCACAAACTCTATTAAATTCAGTGCGATCTAGTGCGCAAAATAAAGCATTCATGGCTTTTGCATTGTACTTACATTTTAATTTATCATTGTCATCCCACTTGTCTTTGGGTTTGTCCATAGTTACATCTCCTACAACGAATGTTGGGGATGTATAACTCGTCTCGACCATATTCCAAACTTCTATGTCGAGAGCTATTAGAAAACACCGCATTCGGGTTTTCCAATAGTTATAGTCTGTGCCCGTAAAAAGTGGTGGCCTAATAATTCCTTGCCACTCAACGAACGCGTGATCGTTGTGCGCCATTACTCCCGGTGGTAAAACCATTTTGGATTAACCTGCTCTGATACCACATGTTGGATCTTGTGGCGCCCTTAGAGGGGGGGTGAATAAGGGCCTTTTTAAAATATGATTTTTACTTAAGAATTTTTAAAAACAAATTTTGCTTTTTCTAAAAATCACTTATAAAAATTTTCAAACTATGAAATTTTAAAATTAATTCAAACACAAATTTCTAAGTTAAAGATTAATCAACCAAATTTGCAATTAAAGAAAAAGTCATAATTTTTAATAAGGAAATTCACATACAATAAAAATGATCTTAACAATGCTTGAGGTCAAGGCACAAATATGATAATAAACTTTTACAATTTGAGTTTACCAATCCTTCTCCCAAGGATCGGAAGGCTATCACCTGTCTCTCCCTAGACCAAGCCCAAGCCTATCCTCTAGATCTTCCCAAGATCTAGACGTAGCACACAAGGCCACGATTTCCTACCAAGCCACGCAAGGACTTGGACGCTCCACACAAGGAAGCGATTTTCCCCTAAGCCACGCAAAGACTTAGACGTGACGCACAAGGAGACGATTTCCCTACCAATACAAAGTGAAATGTATATAAATGAAAATACAAAATGAAATGAAGAACTCCCTAGAAATTCAGATCTCTAAAAGGAAGGTTGAAGCCTCGAGATGATCGTTGATGTAGAAGCGCGCCCGATCTCGTCTTCAATCTCAAACCTTCTAAGCACAAATGGGAGTTGATGAGGTTCTGGAGCTCTCTGGTTCGTATGCACTCAGGAAAGAACTTAGAATTTTCAATACTTGGAATGCACGAACAAAACGAACCAATTTATAGTTTCTCACTGTCGCCTAGGCGACATCGCTGTCGGAATTCCGATAGCAATAAACTGTCGTTCGTCATGCTGTCGTGCGAGCAGTTGCTGTAACTTCTGTCCTGTCGCCTGCGCGACATCGTTGTCGGAATTCCGACAGCGCGAAACTGCTGCTCGTCGTGCTGTCGTGCGGGTTGTTGCTGTAACTTCTATCCTGTCGCCTGGGCGACAGTAGATGTCAGAAAATTCCGACATCGAAATTCTCCATACAGTCAAATTGAGCTCCAATCAGAATTGTGAACATCTCATACCTGTTACCTGCACACCATCAATAAAAATAGAATCAAATACAATCGGGATTTTGTTATTATCAAACCGGAAGAGTGCGAAACGCATGCTCCAACAGGTGGTTCTGGGCGGTAAGATCTGGGAACGAATGAAAAAAGAGAGTGTCTTACAAACTGGTATCAAAGGTATAATCAAACCTGACTAGTACACCGTATTGGTTTGACTTACAAATTAGGTGAAAACATCAGAAGCAATTGTGTGCCCATAGGAAAAATCACGTTAATTTTCCATCAAAATGAGATGTTTTGGCCAACTCTTCTAATCAAACCCTTTCTTATGTAACCTCCGGTGAACGTCCCCACCCGGGCGACGATTCCCCCCACACAGAACATAGTTCCTCCTGTGCAAAACAAAGTTCCTCCAGTATAGGATGCTGTCCCTCCCCCATCAACTCCCACCCAATTCCAACAAATGGAGCTAGGTCAGACACTGACTGCTATCCTGTAGGCCTTCCCCCAACAGTAGGCCACGGTCCAGGCCCCCAACCCAGGGGCAAATTGGTTGAGTGTCTTCCGAGGCCTCTCCTCACTATCCTATGCAGTAACTGAGTTGGTAGAACAAACAAAGGAATGGTTGGATGCAATCCAGAAGATGCTAGCTGGGATTCATTGTCCAGTTGATGTGGCGGTTCCTTTGGCCGTCTTCGCTTTGAAATCTCATGCCAAGCGGTGGCGGAAGTTGGCCCTAGACACCACCTTTGCCGGCTTAGAGTATGCCGACATCACGTGGGAAGAGTTCAGGGAGGCATTGCTGGAGCACTTTATGCCGCAAACAGCCAAAGATGACTTGGAGGAATGGTTCCTGCACTTGAAGCAGGGAAACTTATCAGTTCTGGAATATTAGCGAGAGTTCTCGCACTTAGCCCGCTTCACCATGACCTATCAGTTGGATGACTCCGGATATGCCAAGAGATTTTTCAAGGGCCTCCGAGATGACCACAGGCAAGCCCTATAGTATGTGGCAGATTTCGGTTTAGCCCGGATCATCGAAGCAGCGAGGAGGCTGGAAGAAGATCAGCTGATGGTCAAGGGTAGACGAAAAAGGCCAGTGGAAGACGCAGGGTCGGGTAGCAGGGGAAACCAAAGAGGCAGGTTTGTACACCATAGGAGGGGTGGGGGACGACCCTGTCCCAACTTCAAGTAGGAGCAGAGGCCTCCGACACTACTGGCTCCCCAGCCGCTATGGATCAGAGAGTCACCAAGGTAAGGTGGAGTGCCTCCTCCACATGTGTGATACCAATGTCACCAACTAGTCCACATCCGCATCCACTGTCCCTAAAGGTTTCCACCTCCACCTTAAGCAGCCCCTCCAGCACAGCAGGGCCGAGGCCGAGGCCGAGGTCGGGGCCGAGGACCTCACAGTAGAGGCCGACAACCAGAGCAAGTGTATGCACTAGACCTAGCGGAACCCCGCAACCCAGAGGAAGTAATCACAGGTACTTTAGTGCTTTCTCTTATAATTTTTTTAGTACCTTGCAAGACCTTAGTTTTACTTTAATTATGAACCAAACAACAAAATCACCCAGGTATAGTACTAGTTTGCGGTAAGCCCACATATACCTTGTCCGATACAGGTGCCTCACATTCGTTCATCTCAGAGGAATTTATAGACGAACTGGTATCAGCTCAGCCAACTTCGACCAAAGTAACGAGTCCACAACCCTAGGCAAGCCCGCTTGAGCTTAGTTTGACGACAAACTCGCAATGGAAGCGTGGTGGGCCCATAACCCACAGGTCTAAGGATCGAAACCTCGCTTTGATACCAGTTGTAAGATCCCTCTCCCGCACCTAGAGAACTTCTGGATCTTATGCCCAAAACAGTCGCCTTACGGTGACACTAACACACGAGTTAGCTGCCTTAGCAATAGACCGATCCTGCTGGCAAGAACGATCAACATTCCAACAAGAGATAAGAAGAAAATTAAGTAAAATAACATCAAGTCCACAATCACATATATATACATCATAATAAGACAAGTCCACCAATGAGTACAATAAGTGAAAGAGAAAAACGGATTATGCCCGGTACATGTACAAAATAATGTAAAACATCTCTCTCACTCTACATCTATGCGGAAGCTATTGAACTTTGTCATCACGTGTCTGTAGCTGCTGCTGCAAGAACGGGTAGTGGTTGCATTGCTTCATCCCGTCCTCCTGACTTGTCTCTTGTATGGGGTCCTGCTGTTCCAGCATAACACTTCTAAAATGATGTGGTTTACCGACTGTTAGTCAAAAGACTAAGCCAAATTCTCCATCTCCTCCCCCGGTGACTCCTAGGCATCAGGCGGGAGGAAGAAGCGGAGGACAATAAGGGGTAACATATATCAAGCAGATGAGAGTGAATCTAGATAGCAGTTCTACCATGTATACAAGAAGTGCTACTATGGAACCGAACAGTATACAAATGAGCGTCAAGGTGAGTATATGCATGCAATTATAAAAGAACTAAGCAGCTAGAAAGTAACACATCTAGAGTATAAAAAAGGCAGTAACATCACAAAAGAGCAACTATAAAAGTAAACTTCTGGAATTATTGTAAGGATGAAAGACTATGAACTTCTATTGAACACTATTTCAGATCATAACTAGTCTCTGGAAATTTTATTAAACCTATTGCACAAATTGTTGGACGCAATAAATATAAAAGGAATAAGAATTAGACCCAGAATTATGAAAGTATGAAGAGTTGAAACCAGTAAATCACCACTTACAAAACTCCTGGAATGAATTAGATATGACAACATGTCATATTAATAGTTGATCCGTAAGTTATAAGTCTCGATCAATATTTGAGCTTGGCCTGAGATTAACAAAAATGAGGACCAATGTTGCACAAGCAATAAACCTATTACAATCTCGGAACGCGAGTCTAGATTTTTGATTTAAAATACCTTACAGGTATATTAGACCTCTAACCCCGTAGATGATGAGTCCCATTTATATACGCTTTTATGGACTCATCAGGGATAGTTTTCACTCTTGTGCATGTCTTTTTCGAGCTATTATTGCTAGTATTTCTCTTATAATCACTTCCGCGTTATGTGCACTATTTTGGCCTGTTTTGGTACGTTTGAGCTACATGTTGTTGGGGGTAAGCACATGGTGCTCCCCGACCCTTTTTTTGTGTTTGAATGTTGCTGGAGGTCTATTCCCAGTTGTACTAATGTTTATGCAGGTGGATGGTTCATCCTAATTTTGCCCAAATTACATTTCTGCAGGAATCGCACAATCGTGCATTTTTCTTGACGCGTGATCGCTCCGACCGTGCGTGATCTTTGACTGGCAAAATGATGTTCTATCTTTGATCATGCGTTTCTACGCACGGGCAGTTGCCCGTGTGCAAAGGAAACGCACGATCGCTTGTTTTTCCTGGTTTTTAGCCAATCTGGATTTGGTTGTGCGTTTTTACGCACAGGCGGCTTTGACCGTGCTCGAGTAAAATGCACGGGAGCAGCTGCTTCTTCCTCAAGGCAGTATCTTTTCGTTAAATAACGCATGGGTAATGCACGGTCGTGCATTCGACCGTGCGTGACTTAATGTCTGTTGTTTTAGTATTTAAAGCAGGAAATCTGCTGAGTGAAGAAGACAACCGGGGAAATTCATTGGAGAGCCATCCATTTTCTCGTCCATTCCGCCCATTTCGCCGCTCCACCACCCCTCGACCTAGGAGAAGCTCCGACAACCGTTTCCTTGCAAAACTTCCACCCAATCTTCCTCCTTGGCCTCCTCCATCATCCACGAGCTCAAGAACGCCATCGACGGAAAGTCTCCGCTGCATTCAAGGTGTCCAACAAGATTTAGCTTGAGCTAGACCACGAAGAAGACGGGTAAAGTAGAGGAAGGTGACAGCTCCTCCAGACCTCGGACCCAACTGAAGACCGAGCACAGACGAGGCTTGACAACCCTATGATTCCGGCCGAGAATCTTCAGCAAAGTATCCGAGATTCGGTTTTCCTTGTATGTGTGTTAATTTGGATGATGTTCATAAACACTGTGTTTTAGTTAATATGATTTCATGCTTTTGAGATTTGTTGTGGTTTATGTGAACTGAGGAGTGCCCCATTCCACCATCCACTCCACTGCTCTGTTGTGCACTACACTAGCAATTGCTAGTTGCGTGTTCCATGACGAGGTGCCTACCACCCTCACTCCGCTGGTTACAAATCATCCATCCACTAGTCTTCTCGTCCACCCGCTTACCGAAGCACGACATTGCGGCCTGCATTCCATCCCACCAAGCGAAGCGGTGCTTTAGACCCGCATTTTCTTTCACTGTTGTTAAATTAGGAAAACCAAGATCAAACCCTCTTTTTAATTAAGTGCATAGGAGTCTTAATAATTAATTTCCTAACGTGAAATCATACAACCCAACTTGCAATCCTCTGAGAACGATATTCGGGGAGTCTCTCCCAACTTTTATTACATGTACGACCGATGCACTTGCCGTCATCGAATCAAGTTTTTGGCGTCGTTGCCGGGGATTGCGAGCATTGTATGAGTTTTTCTTCCAGGAAGCTTCTATAAAGGTTCTTTGTTGTTTTTGATTTTTTCTTTTTATTGTGTGTAAGTTTATGCATGGGCAAGGCCCTGAAGAGTTAGTATAGTACGACCCTGAGATTGAGAGGATGTTGCGCACGCATCGCCGTGTTGCTGCTGTCATGGATCTCAATATCAACATAAATGAAATTAACCCCGGGGGTTAGAACACACCCGCTGCTGGTCATGTGGTTGATGAGAACGAGGTGGCCCGGGCAAGGCCCAGAACGATGCGAGATTATACTACTCCCATTGTGGGGAGTGTGTACCCTAGTTTTGGCCCAGCCATCACGAACAACCAGTTCGAGATCAAGTTGGCGATCCTGAACATCATCAGCAACAATGTCCAGTTCTCTGGGATGGCAAGTGAAGATCCCCATCTTCACTTGGCAGAGTTCTCAGAAATCTACGGAATGTTCTGGTACGCCAGTATAGCGAATGACACGGTAAAATTAAGATTATTTCTGTTCTCCCTCCGCAATAAAGACAAAGTGTGGCTCCATACGATCCCGCCAGGCACAGCAACCACATGGGAGCTTCTCTCCTCCAAATTCTTAGCAAAGTTCCACCCCGTGGACAAACCAGGGAACCTAAGGAGGGAGATTGCTACCTTCCAAAAGCATGCTCAGGAGACCCTCGCGGAAGCTTGGGAGAGATTTATGGAACTCCTCCGGAAGTGCCCTCACCATGAGCTGCAACCCTGGAACCTGGTGGAGTATTTCTACTTCGCAATAGAACCAAATTACAGTCCATGATCGATGTTGCTGCCAGCGGAACCCTCTTAAATCATACTCCTTATGAATCTGTATGAATTTTGTAGGATACCGCAACTCATAGTTCTTTTTGGACTGCAGGGCAAAACACCCCGCGTAACGCAACAGGACTATTAGAAGTGAACACCTCTGGTCCAGCTCCAGCACCATATGAGAACATCACGTTGTTGAAGAAGCCTGCCTCTTCTCTGGCTCCGGTGATGGCTATATCTTGTCAAGGATGCTAGAACTCCGGTCATCATACATATGAATGCCCCTCAGGTGAAATCAAATTTGAATTCTCTAATCTCAATATATAAGAAAGTGTTAATTTTGTTCAAAATCAAAATCGCACTACACCATTTTCAAATACGTATAATCCGGGTGTGAGAAATCACCCAAATTTCTCATGGAATCAGAACACTGCGGGCCAATGTTGGCAACCGGGCCAGCATCAATTTGATGCTCAAGCGTCCGGAAGCCAACAAAGGCCGCCTCAGCCCGGATATAATCAAGGCGCTCCGGTGCAGCGCAAGAGTGCGTCAGAAGAGATGATGGAGAAATTTGTGGATGTGTCCCAAGCAAATATGGCCAATCAAACGACGTCGATTTGGAAATGCAACTGGGTCAATTGGCTCAAGTGCTTTCTGAGCGTACTCAAGGTGCTCTTCCTAGCACAACGGAGAAGAATCCCCGTGAGCAAGGAAAAAGCATAACCGAGACGGATGGATTCTTGAGGGCGAGTTAATTGTGAAATGTCAAATTAATAGCATTGAAACCATCGATCTGTGCGACACCGGATCATCGTGCAATGTGTTTGCATTGCAAGACGTTGAAAATCTGAACTTGAAAATCAATTACGATGATCGGAAGTCACTTATCCTGGCTAATGGAATGGTGGTGGAGACGGAAGGAGAAGTTAAAGATGTCGAGGTAATCATAGATGGAACTTCGGTTATCACGAACTTCTAAGTTTTGGGCCCCATGGAAAATAACTCCATGCCTATTTTGGGTGTCCCATTCTTGAAGGAGAGTGGTGCCATCATTCACATTCCCAGTGGGTGTGTAACCTTGTCACCCTAGGTGACACACCACACTCACCCATCTATGATAACCAACGAAGTCAGTCTTTTGCCTGTCATTACTACTAAATTTGCTAATGAGTTGAGCATAGATGTGGAGAAGCAAAGTGAAGAAACGAATGCCGAGTCAGAGGAGGGGGAAAAGAAGATTGTGAAGAAAGAGGTGAGGGATGAAGAAGAAGCTGAGAACAAAGGCGGCGAGGCTGCGAAGTCTGAAGTTACCATAGTCGGCATGGCTAAAAACATTTTGATTGATTTTGTTAGAAGAACTAAAGAAAAATGTAAACATTTAAAACAGGTTAGTTGGGCCGATCTATCACCCATAGTGGGTGAAGAAATGAAGCCCTTGGCTGCTCCGAAGCTGCAAGACAATGATTTTGATTGAGCTCCTATTGCTCGATGGCGCTCTCCTACTGTGGAGAGATTGAAGCAGGTCAGGTTATTACGCACAGTGCGCTTTACTGCCCTCCGACACGAGAAGGAAGAGGTTAGGAGCAAGGGAGAGAAATCTCCTTTGCGCCCTAAAGCCTTCACCTCCTTCCCATCTCGTGTGGCTGGGGAGAATCATCACAAATCAGCCTACAGCTGAGTCGTGATGGAGTTTAGGGGTTTTAATTTCTGCGGTTTCTAATTTGCTTAATTCTGTTTCCTTGGCTATGCTTGTGTGTTTATTTTTCTGATATTCTAGACAATTGCTAAGAATTATGCTTGAACCCTATTGCAACAATGTTAATACAGGTATTTGGTCCACCTTAAGGACGGTAAACAAAAGGGCTTATGGGAGACGACCCAATTTTGCTTTAAATCTATTGCTATTTTGCGATTTGTGGAGATGTTGTTTTGCAGGAAGGGCGACATCAATGGTGGATGCATTTTTATCTCTAGTTCCAATTTAATGTCAATCTCCCGGTATGCTCAATTCTGAGCATGGGGTAACTTCTCCTCCCACTTCTTTTTATGAATCTAATATTGCAATCTGTGATGTTTAGATTTAAGTCTGGGGGAGAGTAGCTTGTCGTTACTCACATGCACGTGTACATAAGCACAACATACTGGAAGTTACAATATTATTGTTATTTTTCATTCTCATAGCACACCACAACACCCACTAGAGAGCGCACTTAATCATAGGAGCATAACGAGTCTAGCTCGTTTCTTTTGTATGATTGATAAAATTGTTGTGCTGGCTCAGGGTTGTAAGACAGAGTAAAATGTTGACTCCCGTAGTGCTCTAGTCATGTACTCGCGTCTTGCATAGATTTGTGTGTAGAATAAATTTTTCTTTATACATATTGTTTTGTAATTTTTCTATTTTCGTAATAATTGTTTATTCTACTCAAAAGTGGTGAATCCGTTGTGAATCCGACGGTTGCGTAAGATTGTGTGTAGACGGTTGTTAGGGTTGTATTGCTCGAGTCGGGAGGAAGAATTATCTTTCTCGGTGACTAAGAACTTTCCCCAAGCGACTCTCGAAGCATTGGTATAAGTTAGTTCTGTAACACCTAAAATGTCATAAACTAATTTAATTTAGTTTTTCATATATTTTGTTTAAAATTTCTTAGTAAATTATCCCCGATGTTGAAAATATACGTCAGTGATAAATTGCCATCAAATAATTACGCGCCATCAAATAATTTCGCTCATTTTTTAATCTAATATGCCTAAATGGTTGTATCACAATTGACACTAAATATACAAACATATGTATATGAGTTATAGCCAAATAATATGGGGATGAATATTTCATTCTATAGTATTCAATCTTATATAATTAATATTACATTATACTTATTATAAATAAAGGAGAAGGTTAAAACCAGCCCAGCCCGTGACTGATTAAACCGGAAGCCGCACGACCTTCTTCTCTTCCGTCATTTCCTCTAGGGCAAGCGGCGAGCGGCGTCTTCCTCGGTAGGGTTGGTGAAATCTTCTGCTTCTTCGACATGCCATGCTCCTCCCTCCTCCTCGTCGACACCTATGGATGAATCGTGTCATTGCCGAGCTTCTACTTGGCGGAAGGTCGTTGCTGTGACGACTGAAATGCCGATCGAACATCGGCTATATAAAGCCCGATGGATTCTCTCCTCCTTCACACGCTCTCTCCTCTACTCTTATTGTGCCAACTGAAGCTTCACCATCGTGCTGTAGCTGTGAGTTTATGCTGTGGCTGTGAGTTTGTGCTTTGGCTGTGAGTTTGTGCTTTGGCTGTGAGTTGTGCTGTGCATTAGCTGTTGTGCAGTGGCTGTTTTGATCGTGCTTTGGATGGGAGGTTGTGATGTAGCTGTTTGGATTGTGCCTTTGCTGTGAGGATCAGCTCCTTCAATTATCTGAACTCCCTTGCTCTGTAAGTCTAAAATTCCTATTGATATTATTATGATTTGGCATGGGGATAGCATGATTGCTGGAAAGTTATGTGGGGAAAAGATTAAGGGCTGTTTTCCCCTTGATAGTAGGCTGGGATGTTTTTGTTTTCCCCCTTGATAGTAGGCTGATATGCTTATCAAGTTGGGATGGTTTGGTTTAGTATTCTCCCCCACTCACTTTCTCTCCTTCTCATCCCTCTAGTTCTGAAGATGAGTTATGCGGGTTGAATTAAGTCAATATGAATGTTGGCATAACTTAAAATGAGGGGATTTTCTCATACCAAAATGTTTTCTTTCCTAAGAAAGACCACTCCTAAAAGTCTTCTATCACCGAATAGAGTCAAATCGCCTCTAACTCAAGATGCAACCTCAATAAAAAGGAGTTGCCTAATAAATGATGCCTAATGACAGAAACTCAAAGGATGGCATCGAACGATAGACGCGACAATGATCTACGACGTGATAAAGGAATTATGCAGGTGAGGATTATCTCTTTAATGTATGCTCTATTTCCCTACTTTTAAGTATATACATGTTATTTTGAAAAGATAGATAGAAATTATTATTGTATGCGCACACATGATGATCAAATAAAGTTCATAATTTAATATCACTGACAATGAATAAATCACTAAAGATGGCAAACATTGCAAAGGAATCAATTGCGATCATAAACTGAGGGGAATAATAAATAAATATTACCTTTTCATTATTGCATTATAAAATTATAACTTTTACATATAAATGCATCGATGCATGAGAAAGGTCGAGGGTACAAGAACTTTACTGAATTATAATGACAACCAAGCAATCGGATGAAAAAGCATTAACGCGTGATGAACGTACTGACTTGGGAGTCTTTGACCTTGAGGGGTCGGGCCCAAATACTGATACAGATATACTGATACTGAAGCCCTCGACATATTCTCATATGAATATAAACCAATAAAAAGGATTTTTATTGATATATTGACAATGAATATTTATGCATATTAATTATGAACATATATACAGATATACTCAGTATGAACATATGTTTTCATTATGAGCAAATATTGTTACTGCTTCATTTTACTTGTACTAATAAATCATGAAACATACATGCATATTGTTACTGCTTCATTTCAATTGTATGTATAACAGTTAAAGATGTAAATTCTCACATAGTCTTTATTAAAGACTAATCCTTTATGTTTCTAAATTTTAGGATCCGCTCGGCGTCAATCCAACTATCCCTTATAATTCTCAAGCTATAGAATAGTATCAATCTCTATATGTACTCATCCTAGTATCTGTTGTAATAAAAAGTTTATGTTTTGGACATTATGTAAACTCATTGTGATATATGATAATATGCTGTGCTATATGTGGACTGAAATACTGTTTATGATACTGTATAAATTGTGATGGCTTCGGGCCGTGACAATTAAATGGTATCAGAGCGAGGTTTCGGAACACTTGGCCACAATGAGGATTACATAATTGTACTTAACAAAACACTAAAATATCTATATTTAGATGTTCGCTCATTAAAACGCTAATTATGTCCTATTTCATACCTTAGGAACCTTTGAATCTATATTCCTCTAGACGATTAAGGAGAATCTACGAAGAATCTGAATATGAAGCGGTACAAGGAAATATAACACTGGAAAGTCATAATATCAGTGGGCAATCACCTCACCAACCAATATCTGAGATTGCCCAAGCTATTGCTGAAGCTATTAAAATAGTACGAGATACACCTCTCGTTGTACCACCAGTTGAAGTTATACCACCACTTCAAAGACACATGGATGTCGACTTAAATCAATTTCTGCAGCTAAAACCCCCCACATTTCAAGGAGGATTAACACGATTAGAGACAGAATATTGGATCAAGAGAATTGAAACAATCTTTCGGGTCATGCGTTGCTCGGAAGACAAAAAGGTCGATTTAGCCACATTTTTATTAGACGGAGAAGCCAAAAGATGGTGGGACAATCTTGTTAGTAGTAAATTGGCGGCAAGAAGAGTAACCACGATTTCATGGGATGAATTTGTATGTGAGTTCACTTCATGGTTTGTGCCCGCATCAGAAAAAAGATTATTGCACGACAAATTCTTATGACTAGTGCAAGGAAATAAGACGGTGCTCCAGTATGAAGCCGAATTTTCTCAATTGTCCTATTATGTCGGGTCAGTAATAGCAAATGAGGAGGATAAATGCCTACAATTTCAGCAAGGGCTTAGAGATAATATACGTACATATTTGGTGCCCCTAGAAATCATCGAATATGGGAAACTAGTGGAAAAAGCAAGGAAAGTTGAAATTGATATGGAGAAAACCCAGATGAGAAGGGAGTTCATGAAGAAGAAGACTATAGATGGTTCAAATAATGGGTCTTTTAGCAAGCCAGGAGAATCTTGGAAGAAAAGAAAGGTGACACAGGTGACCCAAACAATTGGGAGCAGTAGTCCCACACAAACAGTGCCAAAATGTGAAAATTGTGGAAAGATGCATAAAGGACAATGTTTAATGGGCACTATTATTTGTTACATCTGCCGTCAGCCAGGACATCGTCAGCAAGAATGTCCCAAGAGGTCGACATGAGAAGGAAGCATGAAAGGAGTTCCAACTCAGCAACCCCAAAAGATTTATCAAATGGGAACCAATAAAGAAGGTGAATCATATGCATCGACTCCATCACCAAATGGATATATGGGTGAAGAAAGACAAATTCAATCTCGAGTTTTCAACTTGGGACAACAGGATGCAAAGGCTGATGACACTGTTGTCACAGGTATGATTGATGTCCAAGGGAAATTATTGAAAGTTTTATTTGATACTGGTGCAAGTCATTCGTTCATTTCAGCTCATATACTTAAATCTTTATTGGTGAAACCATATCAAATTAACAATGCACTTCGCGTGTTGATGCCCAACAATCATATTATGTTAACACAATTTCGAGTTCAAGTTCAATTTTGTGTTAATAAACAAATGCTGGAGGTAGACTTAGCTGTATTACCACTTAGTGAATTTGACATCATTTTGGGTATGGATTGGTTGACCAAACATGAAGCAGTAATTAATTGTAAAAGAAAGGAAGTGACTATAAGATGTCCAGATCAAAGCTTAATAATATTTCATGGATTATGGGAAGCGCCAAAGATGTTAATTTCTGCTATGAAAGCAGTAAAGAAACTACGAAAAGATTGTGAAGCTATGCTCATAATGATCAAGGGAACAAATGAAGAAAAGAAAGATATTTCCTCTATACCAGTAGTATGTGAATTTCCTGATGTATTCCCAGACGATTTACCAGGATTAGCTCCAATACGAGAAATAGATTTTGAAATAAAATTAATTGAAGGAGCAACTCCAGTGGCAAAGACACCATATCGGATGGCTCCAGAAGAATTGGAAGAATTAAAAAGCCAATTACAGGAGCTATTAGACAAGAACTTTATACAACCAAGTTCATCACCTTGGGGAGCTCCAGTTCTTTTTGTGAAAAAGAAAGATGGAACTTTGCGTCTATGTATTGATTATTGGGAACTAAACAAACTAACTGTGAAGAATAAATACCCTCTCCCACGTATAGATGATTTATTCGATCAGTTAGCTGGCGCAAAAGTATTTTCGAAGATTGATTTACAATCTGGATATCATCAACTACGAATAAAAGAAGAAGACATCTACAAGACAGCTTTTAGTACCAGGTATGGCCACTTTGAATTTGTTGTCATGCCATTTGGTCTAACTAATGCCCCTGCAGCATTTATGGATCTAATGAATCGAGTTTTCAAGGAATTTTTGGATCGGTTTATTATTGAATTTATTGACGATATACTGATCTATTCCAAAAATGAGGAAGACCATGCACAACATCTAAGAATGGTTACATACATTGAAAGTAAATCATTTGTATGCCAAGTTCTCAAAATGTGAGTTTTGGCTGAAAGCGGTCTCATTTTTGGGGCATATAATTAATCAGCATGGTCTATCCGTAGATCCTGCAAAGATAGAAGCTATATTAAATTGGCCACAATTGACTACTGTGACAGAAGTACGAAGCTTTCTTGGCTTAGCAGGATACTACAGAAAATTTGTAAAGAATTTCTCTAAAATTGCGTTACCTTTAACGCAACTAACAAGGAAGAAAGTCTTATTCATTTGGAATGATGAATGTCAGCAAGCATTTGAGAATTTGAAGGAGAAATTGACTTCTGCTCCTATACTATTATTACCTTCAGGAACAGAAGGATTTCAGATTTACAGTGATGCATCTTATAAAGGTCTTGGTTGTGTCCTAATGCAACATGGAAAAGTTATTGCATATGCTTCCAGACAACTCAAAGATGCTGAAAGAAATTACCAAACTCACGATCTAGAATTGGCGGTAGTAGTGTTCGCCTTAAAAATATGGCGTCACTATTTATATGGTGCTCGATGTGAGATCTTTACTGACCACAAAAGTTTAAAGTATATATTTACCCAAAAAGAAATAAATCTCCGACAGCGAAGATGGTTGGAATTTATCAAAGATTATGATGTAGATATTCAATATCATCCAGGTAAGGCTAATGTTGTGGCAGACGCTTTAAGCAGGAAGACTATGACTTTGTTGTCAACAATAAAGACATTTAACAAACAACTGCTGAAAGAGCTAGAAACGATGGAGATCCTTTTTATGACACCGAGAGAAAAGCAAGCACATATATTTCAATTACAGATTAAATATTCAATTAAGGATAGAGAACTAAAGGCCTTGCCTCAGGATTCGTTTCTAATAGCATTATTACAAAAAGTGAAAAACGGGGAATCAACAAAATTTACAGAAAAAGACGGCCTGTTATTTATGAATGGACGATTATGTGTTCCAGATGCAGATAATTTAAGATAGGATATTATGTATGAAGCTCATAATACCCCATACTCAATTCATCCTGGACGAACCAAAATGTATCAAGATCTGAAGCAGGAATTTTGGTGGCCCAGAATGAAGAAAGATGTGATTTTATATATCGCAAAATGTCACACTTGCCAGGTAGTAAAAGCGGAACATATGAAACCTGGTGGTTATTTAAAATCCCTACCCATTCCAGAATGGAAGTGGGATGATATTGCTATGGATTTCGTTTGGGGTTTACCGCGAAGTAAACCAGGAAACGATGGGATTTGGGTAATTATTGATCGATTAACAAAGAGTGCACATTTTATTGCGGTAAAGAAAGATGAATCAACAGAAAAGCTTGCTGATGTATACATAGATGTTATTGTTAAACTGCACGGGATTCCCAGAACTATTATATCAGATAGAGATGGTCGATTCACATCTAATACATGGAAGCTAGTCCATAAATGTCTGGGTACAAAATTATTATATAGCACGACATTTCATCCACAGACCGATGGTCAATCTGAACGCACAATCCAGATGTTAGAAGACCTATTACGAATGGTCGTGCTTGACTTAAAAAGATCATGGGAAAACTATTTGACATTAGTAGAATTTTCATACAATAACAGTTACCAGGCTACAATTGGAATGGCACCCTTCGAAGCTTTATATGGTCGCAGATGTGGAACTCCTCTAAGTTGGACAGAAGATGGGGAGAGAAAGTTACATAAAAAGGAAGAAATGGATGAACTACATGAAAAGGTCATCATTATCCAAAAGAAAATGAAAATTACACAGGATCGTCAGCAAAAATACTATAATGCTAGACACCGTCGAGTGGAGTTTCAAGTTGGCGATCAAGTGTGCTTAAAGATTAAGCCATTCAAAGGAGCCTCACGATTGCGGAAAATTGGAAAATTAAGCCCTCGATATGTTGGTCCTTTCCCTATCATTGAACGTATTGGAGATTTGGCATATCGATTGGCACTACCTGATGAGTTGCAAAACTTACATGATGTCTTTCATGTATCAGCACTTCGATGATATATAGCTGATCCAAGTCAGATAGTGGCAACAAGCGAGATACAAATTGAACCTGATTTGTCAAGCCCGACTGAGCCAAAACAAATCATAGATTGGCAGAGCAAAAAGTTGCGCAATCGTGATGTTAGATTTGTCAAAATCTGGTGGAAAGGTCATCCTATAAGTGAAGCTACTTGGCAACGAGAAGATATCATGAAGGATCTTTTTCCATTAATATTTGAAGAAATCAATAACTGAAAGTTTCGAGGACGAAACTTTTTATATGGTGGTACGAAATTGTAACACCTAAAATGTCATAAACTAATTTAATTAGTTTTTCATATATTTTGTTTAAAATTTCTTAGTAAATTATCCCCGATGATGAAAATATACGTCAGTGATAAATTGCCATCAAATAATTACGCGCCATCAAATAATTTCGCTCATTTTTTTAATCTAATATGCCTAAATGGTTGTATCAAAATAGACACTAAATATACAAACATATGTATATGAGTTATAGCCAAATAATATGGGGATGAATATTTCATTCTATAGTATTCAATCTTATATAATTAATATTACATTATACTTATTATAAATAAAGGAGAAGGTTAAAACCAGCCCAGCCCGTGACTGATTAAACCGGAAGCCGCACGACCTTCTTCTCTTCCGCCATTTCCTCTAGGGCAAGCGGCGAGCGGCGTCTTCCTCGGTAGGGTTGGTGAAATCTTCTGCTTCTTCGACACGCCATGCTCCTCCCTCCTCCTCGTCGACACCTAGGGATGAATCGTGTCATTGCCGAGCTTCTACTTGGCGGAAGGTCGTTGCTGTGACGACTGAAATGCCGATCGAACATCGGCTATATAAAGCCCGATGGATTCTCTCCTCCTTCACACGCTCTCTCCTCTACTCTTATTGTGCCAACTGAAGCTTCACCACCGTGCTGTAGCTGTGAGTTTATGCTGTGGCTTTGAGTTTGTGCTTTGGCTGTGAGTTTGTGCTTTGGCAGTGAGTTGTGCTGTGCATTAGCTGTTGTGCTGTGGCTGTTTTGATCGTGCTTTGGCTGGGAGGTTGTGCTGTAGCTGTTTGGATTGTGCCTTTGCTGTGAGGATCAGCTCCTTCAATTATCTGAACCCCCTTGCTCTGTAAGTCTAAAATTCCTATTGATATTATTATGATTTGGCATGGGTATATCATGATTGCTGGAAAGTTATGTGGGGAAAAGATTAGGGGTTGTTTTCCCCTTGATAGTAGGTTGGGCTGTTTTTGTTTTCCCCCTTGATAGTAGGCTGATATGCTTATCAAGTTGGGATGGTTTGGTTTAGTATTCTCCCCCACTCACTTTCTCTCCTTCTCATCCCTCTAGTTCTGAAGATGAGTTATGCGGGTTGAATTAAGTCAATATGAATGTTGGCATAACTTAAAATGAGGGGATTTTCTCATACCTAAATGTTTTCTTTCCTAAGAAAGACCACTCCTAAAAGTCTTCTATCACCGAATAGAGTCAAATCGCCTCTAACTCAAGATGCAACCTCAATAAAAAGGAGTTGCCTAATAAATGATGCCTAATGACAGAAACTCAAAGGATGGCATCGAACGATAGACGCGACAATGATCTACGACATGATAAAGGAATTATGCAGGTAAGGATTATCTCTTTAATGTATGCTCTATTTCCCTACTTTTAAGTATATACATGTTATTTTGAAAAGATAGATAGAAATTATTACTGTATGCGCACACATGATGATCAAATAAAGTTCATAATTTAATATCACTGACAATGAATAAATCGCTAAAGATGGCAAACATTGCAAAGGAATCAATTGCGATCATAAACTGAGGGGAATAATAAATAAATATTACCTTTTCATTATTGCATTATAAACTTATAACTTTTACATATAAATGCATCGATGCATGAGAAGAGTCGAGGGTACAAGAACTTTACTGAATTATAATGACCACCAAGCAGTCAGCTGAAAAAGCATTAACGCGTGATGAACGTACTGACTTGGGAGTCTTTGACCTTGAGGGGTCGGGCCCAAATACTGATACAGATATTCTGATACTGAAGCCCTCGACATATTCTCATATGAATATAAACCAATAAAAAGGATTTTTATTGATATATTGACAATGAATATTTATGCATATTAAATATGAACATATATACAGATATACTCAGTATGAGCATATGTTTTCATTATGAACATATATTGTTACTACTTCATTTTACTTGTACTGATAAATCATGAAACATACATGCATATTGTTACTGCTTCATTTCAATTGTATGTATAGCAGTTAACGATGTAAATTCTCACATAGTCTTTATTAAAGACTAATCCTTTATGTTGCTAAATTTTAGGATCCGCTCAGCGTCAATCCAACTATCCCTGATAATTCTCAAGCTGAAGGATCAAGAAGAATAAGAGATCACGTATGATAGAATAGTATCAATCTCTATATGTACTCTTCCTAGTATCTGTTGTAATAAGAAGTTTATGTTTTGGACATTATGTAAACTCATTGTGATATATGATAATATGTTGTGCTATATGTGGACTGAAATACTGTTTATGATACTGTATAAATTGTGATGGTCTTCGGGCCGTGACAAGTTCAATGTGTGAACATGATGTTAGGCCTTCGCTTTGGCCAGGTTGAGCTTTGTATACCGACCATATCATTATCCTTGCTAGCCCCTTTATGCCTACCCCGTCTCTTGATTCAGCTCCACTTATATTTCACCAAGGCATGCAAGCTAATCCTAGTTGCGCTCCCAATTCGAGCTTTAGTGTTATATCAATTTTAATTGAGGGTGTTGATGTAGAAAAGAAATTTTTTTTGTGAAACTGTGGTTTGCGCTTCCTCGTATTATTTGTTGAAAAAAGGTTATGAGGAAAGAAAAAAAGAAATTAGAACAAGAAAAGAAAAGAAAGAAAAATGCTTTGTTAAGAAAAGAGCCAAATTGAAAATCTTTTTAAGAATTGTTTTGGGAGTAGGCGACACACCCATATTTTCAGGATCAAGTCTGGGGGTGTGGTGCACTCGTGTTTTTATTATGGTGCTTGGATAATTTCTTTGACGCAAGCTATTTTGGAATAGGTGCAGAAACCTTCATGTTTATCATTGTAAACCCTACCGAATCCCAAGCCCCATATTTATCCTAAAGTCCTATTGACTCACGCATTTACTCGAACTAGTGCCATGGAGAGAGTGTGACCGGGTGAGCTTATTGTACAACCCTCATATTTCCCGAGTTGGTGTGACCCGATCCGAATGAGACCAAGACAGTGAAGATGGTCGAGACAGGCAAAATGACCGCGCGTAAGCGGTCGAGAACAATCAAGGCAAAGAGAGGCCGCAGGGGAGGTAGGTGGAGCATCCACTCCCCCGACTCCTTTCGGGCGAGTGGGAGAAGCCTCCCACTTGCCACTCACCTGGGCGAGTGGGAGGGACCCTCCCACTCGCCGGGCGAGTGGGAGAGACGCTCCCACTCGCCGGCCACCTAGGGGGCGAGTGGGAGGGGCCCTCCCACTCGCCAACCCCTTTGGGCGAGTGGGAGGGAGTCTCCCACTCGCCCGGCACCTTGGGGGAGGCCGGTATGGCCTCCCGCGAGGGGGGAAGTGGGCATCTCAAGTCCCACTCGCCCCCCCTCGTGCGTCGATTGTTCATGGTCATGGTTGGACTGCGGATAGCAGAATTTTGGCTATTCGCAGTCCAATTTTGGCTATCCGCAGTCCATTTTTGGGAAAGTCTATAAATAGACCCCCATGGGCACCTTGGGAAGGGTTGGTCACTACCCCCCCCCCCCTTGCGTGTGTCTTGTGAGCAAGCACCCCCCCTCCCTTGTCATCCTTCAGCTGACAGTGAGGTTGTTCTTAGTGCCCTCCAAGGTGCCCAGGCTCAGCATTGGCTTGGGAGGGGAAGCTCCGAGTGGGCTTCCGGGAGTGTGGTGGGACCTCCACGCTGAAGCTTAAGGGGTCTGTCCCTAGACTCTAGTTGTCATCAAGTCCGAGTCTCTTAGTTCCTAGCAACCAGTCACGGGTCTAGGCTTAGGTCAAGTAAGGGTTAGTCGCAACCCCCTTTCGAACGCTGAAACCGGGAAACTGGTTTCAACATTTTGGTGCGGTGAGCGTGGAAGCGGCTAGTTCGGAAAGCTCTGAGTCGAGTCTCATGGCGGGAAGCAAAGAACCAGGGAGGTCGCCTCCCCCCAGCATGTTGCGGCCGTTGACAGGAGAGGAGGAGGCAGATGAGGCAGATCATGTGTTGGGTGATCTGACCAAGTTAGAGGTGGCAGAGGAAGTGACTGAGAAAGAGGTCATTAGCGGCAGTGGAAGGCCGGAGAAGGTGCGAATTAGCGGGAGGCTGAGCGGGCCAGATTAAGAGAAGATCCGAAGATGTGTCCAGCAGAACATAGACATCTTCGCATGGAGTGCTGCGGAGATGCCAGGGATTGACGCGGATGTGGCATGTCATCGCCTCAACCTCGACCCGAACGTCCGCCCCATTCGCCAAAAGAAGAGGAAAGTTTCGCCCACCCTCGTTGGGCCGATTAGAGAGGAGGTGGGGAAGCTGCTCGAGGCCGGGTTCGTGGAAGAAATCCAATACCCAGGGTGGGTTTCAAACGTGGTAATGGTGACGAAGGGATATGGGAGGTGGAGAATGTGTGTGGACTTCACTCTGTTGAACAAAGCATGCCCTAAAGACTGCTACCAGTTGCCCCGGATCGATGCGTTGGTAGATTCAGCAGTCGGATTCCCGGTGATGAGCTTCTTGGACGCGTTCTCCGGCTACCATCAAATTCAAATGCATTCGCCCGACGTCAAGGGCGTCTCGTTCATCACGGATGATGGATGTTATTGTTACAAGATGATGCTGTTTGGGTTGAGGAATGCGGGGGAAACCTACCAAAGGATGATGGATCGAGTCTTCAGAGAGCAGAAGGGGCGCAACTTAGAGGTCTACGTGGATGACTTGATGGTTAAAAACAGGGATGTGGAGTCCCACCTGCAAGACCTAGTGGAGACCTTCGCTACCCTTCGAAGGTTCAAGATGAGGCTGAACCCTTCCAAATGTGTTTTTGGAGCAAGTCGAGGAAAGTTCTTGGGTCATCTACTCACCCCGGAGGGGGTCGAACCCAACCCAGACAAGGTAAAAGCCATCTTGGAGCTGGAATCACCGAGGAACGCGAAAGAAATTCAGAGGCTGACTGGGAAGTTAGCAGGGCTGAGTCGGTTCCTCTCCAGGGCGGGAGAGAAGTGCTCTCCTTTCTTCAAGGCCCTGCGCCAGGGTCAGAAATTCGAATGGACACCAGAGTGTGAGAAAGCCTTTCAGGCCTTGAAGGAACAACTAACGCGAGCCCCCTTGCTCCAGGGGCCGAGGGAAGGAGAAGACCTATTTCTCTACCTAGGGGTAGGGGTCGAGGCAGTGAGTTCGGTCCTGGTCCGGGAGGAGGGGAAGAAGCAGCTGCTTATCTACTATGTTAGCAGAGTCCTGAAGAAGGCAGAGCTGAGGTACCCTGTCCTGGAAAAGCTAGCATTTGCTTTGATCATCTCGGCCCAGAAACTCCGCCCATATTTCCAGGCTCACTCGATCAGGGTGGTGACCGACCACCCCCTTCGCAACATTATGGAGGGAGTAGAGAATTCGGGCAGGTTGGCAAAGTGGTCGGTGGAGCTCAGCGAGTTTGATGTCAGCTTCATCCCCGGGTTGTCGATGAAAGCACAAGCGGTAGAAGACTTCCTGGCAGAATACGTCAAAGAGGTAGATGGGCCAGAGCCCGCCGGGTTGGTGGCTTAGGATCTGTTCGCGGATGGAGCATCAGGAAAAAGTTCCCGGGGCGGAGGGGTGATCCTGGTCAGCCCACATGGGACCAGGATCGAGCAAGCGAACCACATTCGGTTCCCTGTGACCAACAAACAGTGGTGGCAGGGCTCCGTCTGGCAAAGGAGCTGGAGATCCGGGACGTGAAGGTTTTCACAGATTCAATGGTGGTGGCCTCCCAGGTTCGAGGGGAGTTCGAAGCAAAGGAGCCAACCCTCCAGAGGTATCTGGCGAAGGTTAGGGACCTCGTCGGATGGTTCCACACCTTCTCCATTAAACACATTCCGAGAGAGGAGAACGCCCGAGTGGACCAGTTGGCGAAGCACGGTCCTCGCGCGGGAGGAACGGTGACCGAGCTGTTCCGCCCATCCATCGAGGAAGGCGAGTTGATGGAGATTGATCAAAGAGCCTCGTGGATAGACCCGATCCTCACCTTCCTGACCTCAGGCAAGTTCCCAGAAGGAGACCTAGATAATAGGCGGTTCAGGTACAAGTCAGAATACAACATGATTAGCGAAGGGAGCCTGTACAGGAAGACCTTGGCCGGGCTCCTAGCAAGGTGCGTGCCGGAAGATGAAGTTCTGAGGGTCTTGGAGGAAATCCACTCTGGAGAATGCGGGAGCCATTCGGGAAGTCAGACCCTAGAAAAGAGGGTGCTAAGGCAAGGGTACTTCTGGCCGAATCTGCGGAAGGATGCCACGGAGTTTGCAAAAAAGTGTCAGAAGTGTCAAATCTTCACGCCGCTCCAACTTCAACCCGTGCAGAGGCTCAGAACGATCACTGCGCCCTGGCCCTTCGCCATCTGGTGGATGGACTTGGTCGGCCCGTTCCCTCAGGCTAGCGGTCAGAGGAGATTCTTGTTGGTTATGATTGACTATTTCTCCAAGTGGGTGGAGGTTAAGGCCTTGGCAAAGACGACCTCGCAGGTGATAAAGAATTTCATCTGGGGAGAAATAATTTGCAGACACGGAATCCCCCTTGCCATAGTAATAGACAACGGGCCATAATTCGCTAGCGATGAACTCATCACCTTCTGCGGTCAAGTGGGCATTGACCTCCGCTTTGCCTCTGTCCACCATCCTCGAAGCAATGGGCAGGTGGAGGCCGCCAACAAAGTCATTGTCAACTTGCTGAAGAAGAAGGTAGAGAACCTGAAGGGGAACTGGGTGGAGCAACTTCCCTCGGTCTTATGGGCCTTGAGAACAACTCCAAACACGGCGACGGGCGAGACGCCATTCAAACTCTCCCACGGGTCAGAAGTCGTGCTCCCAGTGGAGTTCGAGGTCAGATCCCCCCGGGTCATAGCTGCCGATGAAGGGGACGAGGACTGAAGAATGGGCAACGAAGAGGAGCAACGACTCTCGCTGGATATGGTTGAGGAGCTCCGAGACCTCGCCACTGTTCGACAAGAGGAAGTGAAGCGTCGGATGGCCAGGTACTTCGATAAGAACATTAGAATCAAACAATTCATTCCAGGAGATCTAGTCCTCAAAAAGGTCGACGTCGCGGGAAGGTCGGCGAACGTAGGAAAGCTCCAGCCCAATTGGGAGGGGCCCTATGTGATCTTGGAGGCCCTGAGGTCAGGGGGGTATCGCCTTCAGAATGTTGAGGGAATCCCCCTTGGTAATACTTGGAGTGGCGACGATCTTAAACGTTTTTATCCTTAATGAATATGTTGATTGTCTCTTTGGTCATGCCTCTTACTCCAGCTTAAGATAGTTACTCTGGCCGATGGGAGCACAGGTTGGTAAGGTTCCACGAAGAGGAATTGTATCGCGAAAGCATCGAGCACTTCCACCTCCAATCGGTAAGTGGACTGGGAAGGCGTTGAGTTCCTCTACCTCCAGGTGAAGTTAAACACCTAGGACGTGGATGGGTACTTCCACCTCCAGTCAGATTGGGAAGGAGTTGAGTTCCTCTGCCTCCAGGTGAAGGTAAGCACCTAGGACGCGGACGGGTACTTCCACCTCCAATCGGTAAGTGGACTGGGAAGGCGTTGAGTTCCTCTACCTCCAGGTGAAGTTAAACACCTAGGGCGTGGATGGGTACTTCCACCTCCAGTCAGATTGGGAAGGCGTTGAGTTCCTCTGCCTCCAGGTGAAGGTAAGCACCTAGGACGCGGACGGGTACTTCCACCTCCAATCGGCAAGTGGACTGGGAAGGCGTTGAGTTCCTCTACCTCCAGGTGAAGTTAAACACCTAGGACGTGGATGGGTACTTCCACCTCCAGTCATATTGGGAAGGCGTTGAGTTCCTCTGCCTCCAGGTGAAGGTAAGCACCTAGGACGCGGACGGGTACATCCACCTCCAATCGGTAAGTGGACTGGGAAGGCGTTGAGTTCCTCTACCTCCAGGTGAAGTTAAACACCTAGGACGTGGATTGGTACTTCCACCTCCAGTAAGATTGGGAAGGTGTTGAGTTCCTCTGCCTCCAGGTGAAGGTAAGCACCTAGGACGCGGACCGGTATTTCCACCTCCAATCGGTAAGTGGAATGGGAAGGCGTTGAGTTCCTCTACCTCCAGGCAAAGGTAAACACCTAGGACGTGGATTGGTACTTCCACCTCCAGTCAGATTGGGAAGGCGTTGAGTTCCTCTACCTCCAGGTGAAGTTAAACACCTAGGACGTGGGTGGGTACTTCCGCCTCTGATCAGATTGGGAAGGCGCTGAGTTCCTCTGCATCCGGGTGAGCTAAGCCCCTAGGACGTGGATGGGTACTTCCACCTCCAGTCAGGTTGGGAAGGCGTTGAGTTCCTCTGCCTCCGGGTGAAGGTAAGCACCTAGGATGCGGATGGGTACTTCCACCTCCAACCAGTAAGATCCCTAACTATATATCATTCTCCAGGCTCAGTCATGCCGACAGATGGGAGGTTCGTCAGGTTGACTCGCTGCAGGAAAGACCTCAGGAAGGACAATCTGTTTGGTAAGACGGTTGAATCCCTTCGTCCCTCGGTGAAGGTAAGCACCTGGGACGTGAATTGGTTCTCCGCCCCCGGATAGTTTGGGTAGGTGTGGAGTTCCCTCCCCCTCCAGGTGAGCTCGTCTCCCTGGTAGGAGTGGAGTTTCCTCCCCCTCCAGGTGAGCTCGGCTCCCTGGTAGATGTGGAGTTCCCACTTTCCACCTCAGGCCGAGTTCAGCCCGGTTAGAGGTGTCAAGTTTCCCTCCACCTTCGGTTGGGCTTAGTCCGACCTCGGTTGTTGAGCTTTCTCCACCTCCTGTCGAGCTCGGCTCGCCGGAGGGGTGTTTAGTGGAGAAAGGTTCGTTCCCCACCTCGGGTCGAGTTCAGCTCGACTAGAGGTATCGGGTTTCCCTCCACCTTCGGTCGGGCTTAGTCCGACCTCGGGTGTTGAGCTTTCTCCACCTCCTGTCGAGCTCGGCTCGCCGGAGGGGTGTTTAGTGGAGAAAGGTTTGTTCCCCACCTCGGGTCGAGTTCAGCTCGACTAAAGGTATTGGGTTTCCCTGCACCTTCGGTTGGGCTTAGTCCGACCTCGGGTGTTGAGCTTTCTCCACCTCCTGTCGAGCTCGGCTCGCCGGAGGGGTGTTTAGTGGAGAAAGGTTCGTTCCCCACCTCGGGTCGAGTTTAGCTCGACTAGAGGTATCGGATTTCCCTCCACCTTCAGTTGGACTTAACCCGACCTCGGGTGTTGAGCTTTCTCCACCTCCTGTCGAGCTCGGCTCGCCGGAGGGGTGTTTAGTGGAGAAAGGTTCGTTCCCCACCTCGGGTCGAGTTCAGCTCGACTAGAGGTATCGGGTTTTCGTCCACCTTCGGTTGGGCTTAGTCCGACCTCAGGTGTTGAGCTTTCCCCACCTCCTGTCGAGCTCGGCTTGCCGGATAGGTGTTTAGTGGGGAAGGGTTCACCCTTCGTCTCAAGATGGTTTCAGCCGAAAGGCTTGGCAGAGGTTCCGCGATGGCAGATCCCTTCGTGGATTCCCCTCAGGTCCCACCTACTCGTCAAATAGGTGGGTTGGACTTTCTTTTCGAGCTTGGAACAAGCTTGCAAAGAGCGGGGATTGTGTACAACCCTCATATTTCCCAAGTTGGTGTGACCCGATCCGAATGAGACCACGACAGTGAAGATGGTCGAGATAGGCAAAATGACCGCGCGTAAGCGGTCGAGAAAAATCAAGGCAAAGAGAGGCCGCAGGGGAGGCAGGAAGAGCATCCACTCCCCCGACTCCTTTCGGGCGAGTGGGAGAAGCCTCCCACTCGCCACTCACCTGGGCGAGTGGGAGGGACCCTCCCACTCGCCGGGCAAGTGGGAGAGACACTCCCACTCGCCGGACACCTAGGGGGCGAGTGGGAGGGGCCCTCCCACTCGCCAACCCCTTTGGACGAGTGGCAGGGAGTCTCCCACTCGCCCGGCACCTTGGGGGAGGCCGGTATGGCCTCCCGCGAGGGGGGAAGTGGGCATCTCGAGTCCCACTCGCCCCCGCCCCCTATTCGCAGTCCAATTTTGGCTATCCACAGTCCATTTTTGGGAAAGTCTATAAATAGACCCCCATGGGCACCTTGGGAAGGGTTGGTCACTCCCCCCCCCCTCCCCCCCCTTGCGTGTGTCTTGTGAGCAAGCACCCCCCTCCCTTGTCATCCTTCAGCTGACAGTGAGGTGGTTCTTAGTGCCCTCCAAGGTGCCCAGGCTCAGCATTGGCTTGGGAGGGGAAGCTCCGAGTGCGCTTCCGGGTGTGTGGTGGGACCTCCACGCTGAAGCTTAAGGGGTATGTCCCTAGACTCTAGTTGTCATCAAGTTCGAGTCTCTTAGTTCCTAGCAACCGGTCACTGGTCTAGGCTTAGGTCAAGTAAGGGTTAGTCGCAACCCCCTTTCGAACGCTGAAACAGGGAAACTGGTTTCAACACTTATGGTCGCCGACATTGATGGATTTTAATGGAGGTTGTTCCGAGCACCGATCTTGAGTAATACTAGCCTCAGCGATCGGTTTACTTTCTTCCTACGCGAGACCGGACGATTCACCGTGATTCAACTATTGACTAGAGATAATATATATGTACGCTCTTAGATTATTACAAAGTGTTTGAATAATTAAAAATTTCTTCTACAGCATTTCTATGCGCGCAAGCATGAAACTTCGCATGGTACTCCGCTTCTACAATTGTTAAGCCAGCTAATCTATTTTTCCGTCCGTAATTGGGATGATATTCTCGGGACGAGCAAATGATTAAGTCTGGGGGTGTGATGAGTCCCATTTATATACTAGCAATTGCTTGTTTCGTGTTCCGTGACGAGGTGCCTACGACTCTCACTCCGCTGGTTACAAATCATCCATCCGCTAGCCTTCTCGTCCACCCGCTTATCGAAGCACGACATTGCGGCCTGCATTCCATCCCGCCAAGCGAAGCGGTGCTTTAGGCCCGCATTTTCTTTCACTGTTGTTAAATTAGGAAAACCAAGATCAAACCCTCTTTTTAATTAAGTGCATAGGAATCTTTATAATTAATTTCCTAACGAGAAATCATACAAACCAACTTGCAATCCTCTGAGAATGATATTCGGGGAGTCTCTCCCAACTTTTATTACTTGTACGACCGGTGTACTTGCCGTCATCGCATCAGTAGTCGTAACTCATATTTTGGGGACGTAATTATTTCTTTGTTTATTAGTAATTGTAACATCCACAGAACAACTAGACCCCTAAGATGCATTTTGTCATGACAAGGTCATGACATTGCTCTAAGAGACCAAAATGGCCCTAAGAACTAAGGTGAATTGGTGAAAATCACCTTGGTGTGCAAATAGCCAATTTTAGCACCCAAGCCTAGATTTTGAGGTTTATGCTTCATAATGGCTATTTAACCCCACTATGACATCCCTAACCCTTAGGGAGTCCCTTGGGTCACTAAGGACTCATTGGGGTCAACCTAAATAGGTAATTTTGACAAAAGTCAACTCTAGCTTGAAATAGGTCAACCATCCCTATTAGCAATTAGGATTCAAATGATCAAATTGATCAGGCCCAAGCTCTCCAATATTACTTAAGGAGTCTAATGGGTCCACATTGGACCCTTCGGATAAGACAATTTTGAGAAATTAGGTCAATTGCCCCAAAAGCCCCAATTTGACCTAAATGAACATACCCCCTCAATTGACGTTCAATTGGCCCAATGTGATCAAATTGATCACCACAAACCCTCTATGACCATTAGGAGATACTAGTGAGGCAACATTGACCCATTGGGGTGGACCAATGTTTGGAAATTTGGCCAATTACCAAAAAGCCCCAATTTAGTCTAAATGAACTAATCTCCTCAATTGACTCAATGTAATCAAATTGATCACCCTAACTCTCCAAGATTACTTAAGGAGTCTAATGGGTCCACATTGTACCCTTGGGACAAGCCAATTTTGGCAAATTAGGAAAAATTACCAAATTGCCCCAAATTACAATTTATGTCATTTATGGTTCAATTGACCCTCAAATGACTAAATTGACATAGCAAAACCCTTCCTAAACCATACGGGGAAGTATATGAGACCTAAATGAACTAAGGTGTACATTCAATTTTTGGGCACTGTAGCTCCCTGGGCATCCATTTTAGTGTAGCATGTACATAGGGTGCTCTAAATCTTTGGGAATTTATTTATGGAGTTCTACAACCCCAAATAGATTGAATTTTTG
The DNA here is from genome assembly GCA_033032865.1 of Dactylorhiza incarnata. Taxonomy (NCBI): domain Eukaryota; kingdom Viridiplantae; phylum Streptophyta; class Magnoliopsida; order Asparagales; family Orchidaceae; genus Dactylorhiza; species Dactylorhiza incarnata. Next base: position 625,847 of record JAWHQI010000203.1, on the reverse strand, counting down.
GGCACGCATGATTTTTGCCCTATTACACCTCTGGTAAAAATTTGAGAATTTTTAGAATTAATTTTCCTAAAGTTTATTTGAGAATTCAATTAAGCTTGCATATGATAATTATGGAGGCTAATGACTCCTAATTACCTCAAATCAGGACTGAAGGCAGAGCCTTTTCATGATAAGTGTCTGGTAAAAAGTTTAGACCAAATTGACATATGCATGTTTGGGAATTTCCATATGCATGTAGGTGTAGTGTATGGGAAATGATGTGCATATAGCACCTAAGTTGAATTTAGTGAATTTTGGAGTTCTACAACTTCAAATAGGATGAAATTTAGGACGTGCATGAGCCCTAAAGTACCCCCTGCCGAAAATTGGGGATTTTTGGGAATAATTTTCTAAGATTTTGTTCAACATTTCATTTTTCTTGTATAGCCTAGATCTAGGGTTATATGATGGCGCAAATCTCACACACTGCTATAGGCTGTGGTGAGACTGCGGCACGAAACGGCAGTGTACCGATCATTCAAGTAATATAAAATGGGAATGAATCCCCAAGTATCGAATCTCAGAAGGAACACAGTAAGGTGGAGTTTACGTTCGAGGAAGGACTTGAGATCGAAGTCCTAAAGTCGAATGGATGCGGAAGGGGGTGAATTGGCTTATGGAAAATCAATGAAAACAACTAAACTACTCCTATGCAGGCCTTGAGCGCACTGCTTCGCCGGGCGGATGGAAACTACACGGGCCGCAATGCACCGAATCGCTAGGCGGATGGACGAGTAGGCTCGCGGATGGAGTGGAGAGAATGGCGGAATCGAACTGTGCAGGCCTTGAGCGCACTGCTTCGTTAGGCGGATGGATTACACGGGCCGCTATGCCACGCTTCGCTAGGAGGAAGGAAGAGAAGGCTAGTGGATGGAATGGTTCGCACCGGCGGAGTCGGAATGGATTACACGGGCCGCTATGCCACGCTTCGCTAGGCGGATGGAAGAGTAGGCATACGGATGAGGGTCGCAAGCACCTCGTCGACAAGCACGCCACTAGCAATTGCTAGTGCGGCACACGAACGTGATGGCGGGATGGAGGATGGAATGGGGCGCTCCTCAAATCACATAAACCACAAAGATAACCACAAAACTATGGAAAAATACACTAATAACATTTAGGGTTTATGGACATCATTCGTATAGAAACATACAACCACACATATCAAATAGAATCAGCAAAAATAACAAGGAGGAGGTAAGATTACAACCGAAGCACGAAGACTCGTTAGAGATTCACGGCCGGAATCTAGGGTTGTCAATCCTCGTCCGGGCTCGGTCTTCAACTGTCGTCCAGGGTAGAAGAGGGTTGTCACTACCTCCCAATTGACCCATCTTCTTCGTCAATAGCCTTCAGCCACGATCTTGCCGGAGAACTCCAAGGATATAGTGCACAATCCGTTGAAATGGAGCTTGGAAGCTTCTGAATGATAGAGGAGGCCGAGAGGATACTCCGGCTCGAGATTGGCGTGGAGAGTATGTCCGAAGCACCTCCAGATGGTGGGCGGCGATGGAGGGGCGAAATGGAAGCTCTGGAGCAGGAAACGACGCAGCTGGGCGGAGTCGGGAGATGGATCCCGACCTAAAATCGCGCTTGCCTATTTATAGGCGGAGCAGAAATAAACAACGGCACGATCAGGCGCACGACCAATGGTCGTGCGCGAAGGAATGCCTCTGATCATGCGCGAAGAACATGTAGCTCAATCCAGATCTGCACAAAAGCGCACGGTCAGCGGCGCATGACCAGTGGTCGTGTGCGAAGAAGGCCAATGATCGTGCGCCGTCGCTCAGTCTGGGAGGGGAATTAACGCACGACCAGTGGTCGTGCGCCTGGTTGTGCGAGAAGGAAAACGCACGATCAGAGGCTTTTTCGACCGAAAATCCCCCAGGACCCATCCCGAGTGTCGCACAACCCTTGGACCTGCATGAAAATATACTAGACCACAGAAATACATGAAATCACACCAAGATGGGGCATAAATGTGCACTAAGCAATGAAATGGGCAATGTGATCAAATAGAATTGAAAATAGGCCTAAAGTGAAGTGCAAGTGCATGAAAACTAGCCCAGATGAGTCCGGAAATCACTATATAAACTGGACTCATCATCATAATGGTCCAAATCAACTCAAATTTTCTCTGGATGGTAGATCAGGCCAAATATAGTCTATGATAGAAATTTAAGGTCATTTGAACCACTACATGTTGGGCTAGCCCACTTGCATGTCTTGACTTAGTTAAGGCGTGGTGTGCATATATCCCAAAAGGGTGTTATGTGATCCTTAGCTCTTTTGACTTGGTTTTAGTCTCTAAACTTTTAGCCACACCTTTATGATGATATTATACATAACCTAACTAAAAAATTAGAATTTTTGGTGCACATATTTCTAAGGTTTTTTGTAGAAATATAATAAATCATGCATGGTGTATAATGTAGGGTATTTTGACTCAAATCAATCCAAATCTCTTTTGAGAGGTTGGTTATGTGTAAATTAGTCACTGATCAAATTTTTGGCTCAATTGGATCCTTGCACATGAGTAGATCCATGTTTTAATGAGCCATAGAAAAACCTCCATTTAAGTCACACTAAATGTTGTTTTTCCATAGTGAAATATACATTTTATACTCAAATTTGGAGGCCCTTAGATGCCTTAAAATGAAAAGTAGACAGATATAACGTTTGTAGGCCTTTGCGTTTACTATCAGTAGAAAGTGAGATCACTCCATTTGAAGCCCTACAACTCTCTGTAGGGTTGATTTAGTAAGGCTGATCCTTGTGAAGGACATACCTTAAAATGTGAATAACTTTTATATAGTAAAAGGTATGAGGCTGAAAATTTGACCATGTGTGTATGCACCCAAGATCTACCATGTGCCCAAAAATCAGAATTTTTAGGGCACATTTCCCTAAAGTTTTAATAGAAATTTAATAGATCACATAAGGTGTATAATACGGGTGATTTTGACTCAAATCACTCCAAATCTCATACTTCCTTCACAAAGTAGAATTTGAACATGTAGTGAGGATTTTGATGTACTGGGCATAAGACCCTTATTTGTTTTTAGTACTTTCTCATCGTGGACTTTGTATTATGATTTTCATATATATAGTGTGATTTTGTGGACTTGTTTCTTCTAACGCTTCTCTTACTATAAATTGTGGTTGGCCTGGATGATGTTGATTAGCCGGCAGAATTGGCGTGTTGTGGTGGAGACCAATTCGTGAGTTGGTACAACCGCAAGACGGCGGTTCTAGGCGGTAAGACCCGTGAACGTGCAAAAAAAAAGAGGGTCTTACAAACTAGTATCAAAGCGAGGTTTCGATCCTCGGACCTGTGGGTTATGGGCCCAATAAATGAAGAAACAAGATTAGCCTCTCGTAAATCTTATGCTGAGTTTCTTATATCCAAAAATGTGGGCATTCCACGTATGCACATAATCTTTATGGGTATACAGTCCTTGAGATTTGCGGATATGGTAAGGTTCTCTGTCCTCAAAACTATAATTTATCGCAACTTTTCCAAGGATCGTGTGCCAATTAAGTGGTCTTCTCTAAGTTGAAATTCTCATTCCACATTTGACATCCTTTCTTTGTGATGGTTTTTTGAGGGTGGAAGTGTGGAGTATTAGCTTCTAAGCATGGAAGTTAAACATTATGAGTCTCATACTAATCCGATAGTAAAATCAGGAGTACCAAATTTACTTAAGATGGTCATGTTTGTTCGTGTGAGGGGTATTAATATAGTTTAGGAAGTGACGTGGGTATATCAGAGAGTAAGCCCTGAATGCTTACTCATGCTTTCAACTCTTTCCTTTAGTCGCTATGGGGTATCCTACTACTTGGCCAAAATGTACTCGAGGTTGATGTCGGACTAGGATACCTTAAGAGATGTCTTGCTAAGTTGAACCAATATGGTGTACTAGTCAGGTTGGCCTAATCTCATCGTTAAGTGGACAAAATTATGTGATTTCCCGTATGGGCACACCATTGCTTCCGCGGCTAGTTTATCGTCAAACTAAGCTCGAGCGGGGTGGCCCAGGGGCTGTGGACTTCTTTTACTTAGATTGAAAGTCTTACAAAATGGTATTAGAGCATGCACAATCTAGATTGCATTACTTCTCACATGATTGCAACTACAATTGCATCAATGCTTCTCAGTTTAGCCGTTTAGGGGAAAAATGAAAAGGGAGAAAGCTTGTTAGAGGAGAGCATGGTGATTAAGATTTTAGTGCTTGGGTGATAATTTAATTCACGATGTGAAACTACTACAAATGAATCCTTTTTATAGTGATATGGATCATTAGATTAAATCAAGAAAATTTAATAAAAATCAAATGATAAGATGCCAAATAATTGATTTTAAATATATGAGAACCACTTTTCCTAACAACCTTACTAAGCTTTATTTAATCTCTAAACAGAGAAAGTAGTTTTGACTTATTCAAAACCCCTCCTTTTTATTTTTCCGGCTACTTCAAGATTGGATGGAGCGGTTTGAAAAATTCAAATCATTTCTAAATCTCCCCCATGTGAATATGTGCCAATTATGATCTACACACTGAAATGGAGAACTTGGCTTGAATTTGACTCCATTTTCTTGAGTAGAACTCTGATTTGTAGTTTGGCTAGAACTCCGATTTGTTGTTGGGCTAGAACTCCAGTTTGTAGTAGGGCTAGAATTCTAGTTTGTAGTTGGGCTAGAACTCTGGTTTGTAGTTGGGCTAGAACCCCAGTTTGTAATTGAAACTTGATCTTGAACCTTATTTAAGCTTTATTTATGCTTCGTTTGTTTCTCCTGTTGCTGATCGAAAAGGAGCTGTCAGAAATGGAGTTTGAAAAATGAGTTGTTTTGGAAATTGGAGTTTGCAGTAAAAATATGTTTGTGTAAAATGAAGTTTGCAGAGTTGTTCGAAAAGCAGTGCATAAAAATTGTTTGGTAAAACATGGTTGTAAACTTTTATTGAAATGCAAAATCATGAACAGTTACACTTAGAGGCATTGTTGTATCAAGTAGTATGCGGATACCCTGTGTATTCTTAGGGGCGTACATAAGGTCTAGGCTGGGAGGTGTCATACTAGCCTAGGAGTAGAGGACCCGATCCACTGTCTCTGTTTGCCTCAACGGGGTGTACCTGAGCGAAGAATCAAAAAGCGGGATAGAGGTGGTGCTTACCAGATAGTACACGGATACCCTCTGTGTCTTAGGGGCGTACGTAAGGTCTAGGCTGGGAGATATGTGACAAAAGCCTAGAAGTGGATAGCTCGGTCCACTGCCCTATTTGACTTAACTGGTACCTGAGTTGACACAGTAGAACAAAGGTTACTATAAAAAGGTCTGTACGTACAGAGTCGAGTACGTGTGTTGCATCATTGCATTGCATATCATACCATACATCATTCATAACAAGACCCCATCATATAAATTAGTATGGGCTCTTTTATACAATGGGTTTAGTGTAGTGCCGATCCCTTGACTTATATGTTTGTATGGGCATCCATATAAGTTAGGGTTATTTTTGTAGCTGCTCTAGTTGTTTCTGTACTTGCTCTAGTTTACTTTATAGCTGTTCTGGCTAGCTGCTTTGTTCTTTTATAATTGCGTGCATATACTCACTTTGATGCTTGTTTGTATACTACTCGGTTCCATAGTAGCACTTCTTTTATACATGGTAGAACTACTTGCTAGATTCACACACACCTGCTTAGTTTTCTTTTACCTCTTATTGTCCTCCGCTTCTTCCTTTCGCCCGGTGCCTAGGAGTCACCGGGGGAGGGGATGAGGAATTTGGCTTAGTCTTTCGACTAATGGTCAGTAGACCACATCATTTTAGGAATCGATATGTTGGAGCAGCAGGACCCCATGGAGGAGACCAGGACAAGAGAGTGTGACAGAATGGAGCAGCCCGTACCAGTAGTAGCCGCAGTAGACATGGATGTAAATGTTATGAGACTTCCGTATGAGCATGAGTGAACATGTAGTGAGGATTTTGATGTACTGGGCATAAGCCCCCTTTTACTTTAGTTTTTTCTCATCGTGGACATTGTAATCATGTAATTTATATTTTAATGTGATTTGTGGACTTCTTTCTTCTAACGCTTCTATTACTATGAATTGTGGTTGGCCTGGATGATGTTGATTAGCCGACAGAATCAACGTGTTGTGGTGGCGACCAATCCCGTGAGTTGGTGTCACCGCAAGACGGCGGTTCTGTGCGGTAAGGCCCGGGAATGAATGAAAAAAAGAGGGTCTTACACTGGGGGGTCTTGTTGAGGCATTATCCTTAGAACTCATTTTCTTTAAAAATAGTTTTAACTGATTTATAATAAAGAATTGAGAGGAGGAGATATTTTGATCAAGGTGTTAACCTTTTGATGATCAACCTATCTTTGATACCAATTGAAAGTGCACAGTGTGCCTCTGAGTATTCTCTAGAGGGGGGGTGAATAGAGTTTTAAAATATTTTCTATCTTATTTATGCATACACAATAAAATACTAAGTATTATGCATTCAGTAAAATCAAAGACTTAAATTAAATGCTATTTGCTAAAATAAAACACAGAAAAACTAAGGTATGGGCAACACATAAAATCAGACACAAAGATACAACAATTTTATAGTGGTTCCCCAAAATGTGGGTACTCCTCTCTTCTACCTCCGTGGTAAGATTGCATAACCTGTGCCTGAGTCTTTTGATAAGGAGCCTCTTAGAACCACTGAGTCTTTTGATTCGGAGACTCTTAAAACCATTGAGTCTTTTGATAAGGAGACTCTTAGAACCACTGAATCCTTTGGAAGAGGGATTAATAAAACTCTTTGCAGTTGAAGCAAATAGTAAGAAGAAGGTAAGAAGAAGAAGATTGATTTCTGTTCTCAGAATTATTCAGAAGCACTTATGCTGCTTCTGTCTTTCAGAGGATCTGAAAGGTTGAACCCTTGCTTATGATATAGATATTTGCAAGGGTTGTTTTGCTTGATCCTTTTCTCTGAAAGCTTCTTGTAATCTAGCTGCTATATGATGATGAAGAAGAAGTAGCTATATTTATTTCCTGTGTAGAGAGAGAGCTTATGTTTTTTGTCTTAGGGTTGAGGAGGAAGAAGAAGATGACCCTTTTTCTATAGTCAAAATAAAAAACAATGCTCTATGTTTTTCTTCTTCTGTATGATTGAGATCTCAAAAACCTTTCTTCTTTTGGACTGTCATGAAAAGGAATTCATCTTTGCCACTTATTTTTCTTTCTTCTTTTGTTCTCAACACGTCCATCACTTTTGAATACCTTCCAAGAATGATTTGCCGTGTCCTGGAAAGCTACATTCCATTCTTGGAAATAAATGAGCCGTTTGAGAACTGTCTCTAGCCTTGTGGTCCTTCTAAAAAGGTCTCAAAAGGACAACAGAAAAATCTTCCTTTTTCTGACTGTATTCGACGTAGCGTCGACTTCATCATTCTTCTTGTTGACGCACCTCTGAGTTCTTATCGAACTAGCTTCGAATTCCTTCTTAGCTTTGGCTGAACTCAGATGTCAACGTTACGTCGATTCCTTATCGACCTATCCGTCGAGTTGAAGACTTGGACTTTGGGCATTAACTTATGCGTTGAATTGTAGTCAAAGTTGCGTCAACTTCTTGAATAGCTTCGACAAGCTCTTTCTTCTGCCTCAAGTTCCTTTTGACGTTGCGTCGACTTGAATTATACTTCGACATACTGAATAAATTGCTTTGACTTCTAGTCAGAGTTGCGTCGATATCAAGTCAAAGTTGCATCGACTTTTATTCGATGCAAGTCATAACTTAACTTATTTTGTGATTATCTTGACTTGGCCTTGAAACTCTAAGGTGAGTGTGACATCCGAAGACATGTAATGACCAATTTACCCTTATTATACAATGTAGGTAATATAACCTAAGAAGTAAAGTCACTTATAGATAATTTGTTAAGTTAAATCCAAAAGGAGTTTTTCCCAACATAGGAGATGTGAACATTTGCAGAGTACCGACTGAAGAAAACATAGCGGATCCACAAACAAAGCCTCTTGCACAAAGGAAGCATGATGGTCATGTTAGATCAACGGGTATTAGATACCTGAATGATCTTCTTTAGTGGGAGCCTTGTGGATTGTATGTTTGTTGGTTGTTTATTCATTTGATGAATTGTAATTTGTACTATGTATTTCATTCTACATTTATGCCAAGTTCTTTTATTATGCCAATTGTTTCTATATGATTGATTAATTAACATAATGAATGCCCTTAGAGTGTTTGCTTCCATAGGAATTCAAGTGTGTGATTTGAATGTGAGGGCCTATGTTTAAATGAAGCTTCATTCTTAATTGGTCCCTGGTCGAGGTATCATCCTAGAAATTAGGGAGAGGATGAGGCCATAAGACTAGCATGTGCATTGACTGATGACCGATTCTCACAGGTCATGATATTGTGATATCAAGTCATCACATGGGTACTTGTTAGGAACAAGTTATACTAGAAATATCCATTGTGAGACTACTTTGTGGATTGTTATATGAACGTGTCACAAGTAGGTCTCAAGTGACAATGGTGTTTGTAGTTCTTTGACTTAAAGTCACAACATTCATCAAGTGAGGAAGAGCGAACTTTGGTGCAATCTAAAGTTTTCCTTGAGAAAGGTTGATGATAAGGGTGGTTATTGGGTATGTTACGAATCATTTGGGTGTTGTGTGTGGACAGAAATGGAATTTGTCCTCCTATATGACATGAGTTACATCCAAGGGCCCCTTGAAGGAATGAGACCGAGAAATGCATGGCCATCCTGGGTTGAGCCAATATGTGATATTGAGCTTACCACTCTCTAAAGGTCTATTCAAGATCAATAAAGCAAGGGTTGAACAATGCTGAGGGTGACACGGTCCATGCCACTAGTTCAATCCGGATGTAAGGGACAAATGGACTTGACAACACTGACACATTAGCCAAGAACAGGCTTGTTTGAGTTTTGTACTCTTACTGCTTGGGTAGTAATGATGCATTGCTAGGTGCCGCTCATTGCCTATGAGACTTTTGTTGATACGTTCTAGATCAAGTGGGAGACTGTTGGAGCTTCTGCAGTGATCCGAAAGGAATCAAGTAGTTAGCCTCACTACTAACACGATATGAGCCTATAGGGTCGCACACAAGAGCGCTTGGAGAAATTGGAGAAAAGATTATGTTGTTCTTGCTCATATTGAATATGAGTGAAGGGCCAATCCTAAGACTAATTGGAGTATTGGTGGTTTGATTAATTGCTCCTAGATATAGTGTATATTGTATGGAGCATGTCGTCCGGATCACAAGGAGATATTGAGAATATCGACTTTTGATCAGTGTCATAAAGATATCTCAACGATTTCATCGAGAGTCAATGTGATGACTTAATGATTCATCGATTGATATCACGATGACTCGACGATTCATCGTGATGTCTCGATGAATCCGTCGAAAGGGTTTCAACGAATTCATCGTGACGGTTTGAGTGCTATTGAGATGTCTCTACAATCCGAATTCGTTGATTAGGACTCGATGATTCGTCGTGATGTCTCGACGAACCTGTATTCGTCGAGTGGGACTCGACGATTCATCACGATGTCTCAACGTATCTGTTGAAAGGGTTTCGACGAATTCATCATGGCATTTATAGTATTATCGTCATATCTTGATGAAGCTGTCGAAAGGGTTTCGACGAATTCATCGTAATGTCTCGATAAATCTGTTCACGCTGAATTTCTTTTAACTCTTATTTTGGGTCTGCAGATAGCGGAAACTTTATATGCTTTATATCTATGGGTATAAATAGGCCAGATTTTAGGTTTTCTATGATGCATGTAAGATTAGATCTTATCAGTCGACCGAGACTTTGCAAAAGCATTGGCGATCTTGAAAGAGACGGAAGAGTTCCGATCCTCTCGGTTCCGACCGCTCGACCAACTGCTGCCGCCTCTCCCGTGTACGGATATGGTAATCCATGGAGACGCAGAGGACTTTCTCCTTCTCCGACCTAGACATTGTGTGACAAGGTGCTAGGGTTCTTCGACACTTGTGTGGAATTCTATAGAGGTGTAGACTTATTTCTACACTAACTCCTCCGACGAGCAGTCCAATCTTGATAGAGACGAAGGAAGCACAAAGGAAGAACTCGGAATAGGATTCTGATTTCTAGAAAATTTTCTTGGAGCATCCGATTGAGTATTAACTCAATTCTGCAAAGGTAATTTTATTATTGGTGCAATTTCATGATTCATTGTTGTAGCAAGATCCATACGTCTCTTTTGGGTTGTTCTTGTCTATTCCGCTGCGCACATATGATGTGACCACGCCTAAGGAAAACCCAACACTTCCTTCCCAGATGGAAAAGCAAGGATAGGGGATGAGGTGAGTCGGTCCTTTAACTCCTGAAATGCTGCCTCGCACCTCTCTGTCCAAATGAAAGCATCATCCTTCTTCTTGAATGTCGTAAGGGGAAGTGCAATCCTTGAGAACCCCTGCATGAACTTGTGATAATATCCTGCTAATCCCAAGAAGCTGCGGACATCCGAGTCTGACTTTGGGTGTGTCCAATCTCTCACTGCTTTTACCTTGGTCGGGTCCACTGCTAGCCCAGCCCGCTGATGATGTGTCCTAAGAATGCTACCTCATGTATCTAGAATTGATACTTTGAGAACTTTGCATACATCTGGTGCTACCGCAACTTGCCCAAGACTTGAGCCAAATGCTGGGTGTGCTCGTCCTTCGTCCTGAAGTAGATCAAGATATCGTCAATGAACACTATGAAGAATCTATCCAGGTAGGGCTCGAATACACGGTTCATCAAGCTCATGAATGCGGAGGGAGAATTCGTGAGTCCGAAGGGCATCACCGTGAACTCATATAATCCATAGCGGGAACTGAAGGCCATCTTAGGAATGTCCACCTCTTGAATCCGCAACTGGTAGTATCCGGATCTCAAATTGAGCTAGGAGAACAAGAAGGATCCCTGCAGCTGGTCAAATAACTCATAGATCCGCGGTAACTAATATGTGTTCTACACCGTCAGCCGGTTCAGCTCCTGATAATCGATGCAGAGCAGCAGCGACCCATCCTTCTTCATAAATAATATTGGGGCTCCCTACAACGATGAACTTGGTCTGAAAAATCCTGAATCCACAAGCACCTGAAGCTGGGTCCTGAACTCTGCTATCTCCTTCCGTGATATCCTATATGGTTCCCAAGACACCAGCCTCGTTCCTAGGACCAACTGGATCCAGAAATCCATATCTCTAGATGGGGTAGTCCAGGTAAATTCTCTGGAAACACGTCGGAGAAATCCCTAACTACTGGAATATCTTCTATGGAGGCCTCCATCTCTGCCATCTCGAAACATATCATATACACCTCGTCTCCCTGCTCATGGACCTTGACAACCTGAATAGATGATAATAAAAGATGGGAGGTGGGTTTAATACCTTCGATCACTACTATGGAGTCTTCATGCCTTAGTACAATTATCTTTGCCGGGAAGTCGATCTTAACATGGTTCCAATGCAGCTAGTTCATGCCCAAGTTCAGATCAAAATCTGTCATCTTCAAAAGCATCGTCGGTGCTTCGAATAGATTTCCTCCAATCTCTACATTATTGTTGTACTTGGCGCACGATACTATCTACGACCCGTCTGGAAGTCCCACCTTCCTATGGATGCCTTCGAAGTGATGTACTTGGTCCAGATCGTCTATGAATTCCTATGAGATGAACGAGTTTGAGACACCCTTATCAAACAAAGTATATGCGGGTTTGCTGCAGACAAATACTATACCTGGGTGATTTTTGTTGTTTGGGTCATAAGTTAAAGTAAAACTAAGATTTTGCAAGGCACTAAGTAATCATAAGGAAAATACTAAAGTACCTGTGATGACCTCCTCAGGGTTCCGGGGCTCTGCGAGATCTAGTCCATACATCTGCTCTGCCCGTCAGCCTCTGTCGTGAGGTCCTCGACCCCGACCTCATCCTCGTCCCTACTGTGCTGGAGGGGCTGTTGGAGGTGGAGGAGGAGGTGGATGAAACTGCTGAGGGCAGTCAGTTCTGCTGTGCCCTGGCGGGTGGCAGCTATAACATATCACTGGCTGGAGACCTTGATCATTCTGCATCCCTGGCTCCCAGATTCATAGCAGTGGAGGATCCATCACTGTAGGAGGCTGCTTCTCTAGTCTGAAGTTAGGATGAGGAAGTCCCCCATCCTTCCTATGGCTCATCACTCTACCCCGCTGTGGGTCCCTGCTGCTCTCCCCAAAGTGTGATCCATCGGCCGGTCTCTTCCCCCTGCTTTGCACCATAAGGTGGTCTGCCTCCAGCTTCTTGGCCATCTCGATGATCTAGGTAGACATGCCATGTGATATGAAAAGTAAATCCTGCCTCACTTGTTGGATATGTGTGTCACATCCCTTTGTTTGATAATAACAAACCCCAAATTGTATTTGATCTTGCTTGTCGTGTGTTTATAGTGTGCAGGAACTATAGGTGCAATACTCCACAGGTAAAAAGCAGCTGAATTCAAACATCTGGAAGAATGCACTACCGCCAGCATTAGTGTTAACGCTCCGCGGTAGATCAGTTTGTCTCAGCGGTTTCGTCTCAGCGGTTTAGTTTCGTCTCAGCGGTTCCTTAACGCTACCGCCAGCGCTAGCGCTACCGCCAGGCGCTAGCTCAAGTTCGTGCACAGCGCCATGCCGTCGACGGTTTCACAACCGCTCCATACGAACGCTGCCGCAGGCGCTAGGAGCTACCGCAGGCGCTATCTTCAAGTTCTATAAATTGATGGGCTCTCTCTCGTTTTTAGCTAGTGCTTCCAGAGAGATTACTTGTGCCAAATTTCCAGAGCTGCTACTCTGCCGAAAGTTCATCTCCCACTCAAAGCCAAAGAGGATTTCTGGAGAAGGAAGCCACCACGCTGCATCCAAAGAACGATCACTTCAACCTCGCTTATGCTACAACGATCCTTCATCCTCATCTTCATAGATCTCATATAGGGAGTTTTATTATTGTTATCTTTATTTTCATTCCATATATTTTTATAACCGTTTAGAGAATTCGCCTTGTGTTGGCGACTAGGTCTGGTTAGGACTTAGGGAGGAATTCGCCTTGTGTTGGCGACTAGTTCTAGGTGATTAGATCTAGGGGGTGCTTGAGGCCATATCCGGGGAAGGATTGGCTAGAGCGGCTTGAGGACATATCCGGGGAAGGATAGGCTAAAGCTAACTGGTTTGTGGGGATACAAGTCGGTTTAGAAAAGGAAAACTTGTTTTAATTTGTACGCCTCCGATTTCTAGCGATATTGAAATCAAATTTATTTAAACACTTTTTTATATAATATAATCATATCTCTTTTTGTGTTTACTTGATTTCTATCATTTGGCATAATTTATAGAATTGCAAATTACAATTGTTTCCTCCTTTAAGTTAAATTGTTATTTTGTTCTAATTTTCTCTAAACAATTTAGTAAAAATTTACAAAGAATTTTATTCCCTTATTCACCCCCCTCTAAGGGCGCCAATCGATCCAACAAGTGGTATCAGAGGAGGTTATTCCAAACAGTTTAAAAACCAGGAATAATGGCGTCTTATGATCTCGCTTTTTCCGAGGGTCAGGGAATTAGTAGACCTCCACTCTTTACCAGGTTAGATTATAATTATTGGAAAAATAGGATGCGTTGTTTTCTTATGACCTTAGATATTGAGGTATGTAATATGTTCGAAGAAGAATACTCTCCTCCCACATGTGTAGTTGGAGAGATAACTTTAGAGAAACCAAAAGATAAATGGGATGATAGGGATAAGCTAAAATGCAAAAACAACGCCAAGGCCATGAATGCTTTATTTTGTGCATTAGATAGAAATGAATTTAATAGAATTTCTGCATGTACTACTGCTTATGAAATTTGGAATCATTTGGAAGTTACTCATGAAAGTACATCGCAGGTTAAAGATTCAAAGCTTTTCCAACTTGAGTCGGAATATGAAAAATTCCGGATGGATGAAAGTGAAGATGTTGATGCCATGTACACGCGCTTCACCAAGATCGTCAATGCCTCCAAAGCTCTTGGAAAGACCTTCTCCAACGGTGACTTGGTCCGAAAGATCCTTCGTTCCCTTCCACCAAAATTCAACCCGAAGGTGACGGCCATTTCATAATCGCACAATCTAAGGACGTTCCAAGTTGAGAGCCTCATTGGGAATCTCAAAACCTATGAGGTAGAACTCAAAATCCAACATGATGAATACAATAAGGATCCAAAGAAGAAGGCGTTGGCATTAAAATCAAAGAAGGAGTGCCAAGAGGATGAGGATGAAGATGAAGAAAGTCTTTTGGTGAAGAACTTCCGAAAGTTCTTGCAAAATCCGGAAAGGCGAAACACATTCCGGAAATTTATCCAAAAGGATGCAAGATGGAAAGGGTCATCCTCAAAGAAGGAAAAGGAGAGAGACGATGAAGAATAAAGACCTCCACTGGAATGCTTTCATTATAGGAAGACCGGGCACATTCGGAGCTAGTGCCCAAAGTTCTTGAAAGAGAAGAAAGAAAAGCGGCACAAAGGGAAGGAGAAGAAGAAGGTGCTAAAAGCTAGAACATGGGATGACTCCTCTTCCTCCTCCAAAGAATCAAGCGGGTCTTCATCAAGCGAAGATGAGGAAGCAAACATGTGCCTCATGGGACATGGAAACGACGGCGACAACACCAGTGTTCTTAGCGACACTGAGGTAACTCCTCCCACTTATGATGAACTGTTTAATGAATTCCTTGAAACTTGCAAAGTTTTTGATAAAAATATGAAAGATAGTATTTTATTGAATCGTGAAAATGAATCTCTTATTAAAGAAAATCAAAAGCTTGCCAAAAAGGTAATTGTTTTAGAAAAGAGAATGGTTTCTTGCCAAGAGTGTGATCACTCCACTAAATTGGAAAGAGATATTGAAGAGTCACTTTCCAAAGCCCTCTCTCATACCAAAACTCTTACAAATGAGAAGGGGGAATTAGAAAGGAAATTAGAAGCCTCTCTTTTGCAAATTAAAAATAATAAAAAAGGTTTTGAAAATAGTTGTGTCATGCTTGTGAAAGAAAATTTTTCACTTAAAGCACAAGTTCATGATCTCACCATGGCCATTAAAAAATTTGGAATAGGCCAAAAATCACTGAAAATGATTTTAGGGAACCAGTGCCATGGTTCTGGAAAATTTGGGCTCGGATATCAAGGTGAGGGCTACCGCCCGGCGCTAGCCACTAACGCCGACGCTAGCACCACTTACAAGAAGCCTGTATTATCTTTCTCAAAATGTTTTTCTTCTGTAAATCCAATTTCTTCCAGCAAGAATATATTCCATAAATGGGTTTCAACCCCTATTATTTCGTGTGCAAACTGTTATAGGTTAGGTCACACATCTAGTTCTTGCAGGAAAATAAAACAAATTACTTTAAAGAAAATCTGGGTACCTAAGGCTTCCACTTATTCTATGGGTGGTTCCACTTGGGTATTCGGATCTTTACTCGCATCTTCTTTTTAGATGTGCAGGCAGGCTAAGGACAATGAAGGCGTGTGGTACTTGGATTCAGGATGCTCCAAGCACATGACGGGCAATAAAGCAAAGTTCCTTAGCCTAGAAAAGAAGAAGGGAGGGATCGTGACGTTTGGTGATAATGGAAAAGGAAGGATCATGGGAATTGGTATAGTTGGTAACAAGTCCTTTACTATATCTAATGTTCTTTATGTGAAAGGATTAAAACACAACTTAATTTCTATTAGCCAATTATGTGATAAAGGATTAGATGTGCTATTTGAATCTTCCACTTATCTATGCAAAATATCTAATCCAACTACAAAATATATTTTACTAACTGCACCAACAATACATAATGTTTATATAGTTTCTTTTCATGATCTTTCTAAATCATCTATAAAATGTTTTATCACTAAAAATGATGAATTAGAACTTTGGCATAGAAGACTAGGGCATGCTAGCTCAAAGCTCATTGTAAAACTTGCCAAAAGTAATTTAATTAGAGGATTGCCTATGTTAAATGGAACTTTACCTTCACTTTGTTCATCATGTCAAAAAGGTAAATTTTCTAGATCCCCTTTCAAAAGCAAAAATTTCATTTCTACTACAAGACCTTTGCAAATAATTCATATGGATCTTTTTGGTCCCGTTAGCACTCAAAGTCTTGGTGGTAGATTATATACATATGTTTTAATAGATGATTTTTCAAGATATTGTTGGACATTATTTCTCTCTTCCAAATCCGATGCGTTTTGTGAATTTGCAAAATTATATACTCGTATTCAAAATGAATGTGATTTAAAAATTAAATGCATTCGCTCAGATCATGGAGGAGAATTTGAAAATGAAAAATTTACATCCTTTTGTGATATGTTAGGCATTAAACATGAGTTCTCTGCACCACGCACACCACAACAAAATGGTGTTGTAGAAAGAAAGAATAGGACACTTCAAGAACTAGCACACATTATGTTATGTGAATATAAATTACCTAAGTCCTTTTGGGCCGAAGCCGTAAATACATCATGCTATGTTATGAATAGAATCATGCTTCGCCCATCTCTTAATCTCACACCATATGAACTCTATTTTCAAAAGAAGCCTAATGTATCTTATTTCAAAGTTTTTGGTTGTAAATGTTTTATTTTGAATACAAAAGATAGCTTGGGAAAGTTTGATGAAAATGTGATGAAGGAACTTTTCTTGGGTACTCTTCAACCAGTAAAGCTTATAGAATTTTTAATAAAAGAACTAGTAGAGTTGAAGGGTCAATAAATGTAAAATTTGATGAGTTTGTTCCTTGTGTAGAAAAACTTTCCGCAGGCAACGAGGATGATCTAATACCACCTTTGGAGCATGGTGACAAAGAACCTTCCAAAGAAGAAGAAGAGGAGGCCAAGGAAGATGAATATGTACCTCCAAGTGCCTTAAAATTCACAAAGGATCATCCACAGGAATTGATAATTGGTGAACCATCCATTGGGGTAAGAACGCGCTCTTCTCTTCATGAATCATTTTCAAATATTTGTTTTGTTTCCGAAATAGAACCAAAAAACGTTTCTACTGCTTTAAATGATGAATTTTTGTTTTTGGCTATGAATGAAGAGTTAGAACAATTTGAGCTACATAATGTTTGGAAATTAGTTGAAAGACCATCTAATCACCCGGTTGTAGGTGTAAAATGGATATATAAAAATAAATTAGATGGTGAGTCAAGAATCTCTAGAAATAAAGCACGATTAGTAGCACAAGGATATTCTCAAATCGAGGGGATAGATTTTGATGAATCTTTTGCACCCGTTGCTAGATTGGAGTCTATAAGAATTTTTTTAGCATTTGCAAGCTTTAAAAGAATAAAACTATTTCAAATGGATGTGAAAAGTGCTTTTCTAAACGGGTTTGTAAAAGAAGAAGTTTATGTTGAACAACCCCCCGGTTTTATTAGTGAAAATTTTCCAAATCATGTTTATAAACTAGAGAAAGAGCTTTATGGTTTAAAACAAGCGCCCGGTGCATGGTACGAAAGTCTTACATCATTTTTATTAAAGCACTGTTATATTATGGGAAGTGCAGATAATACTCTCTTCATCAAGCACAACAATGATGATATGATTATTTTACAAATATATGTTGATGATATTATTTTTGGATTTACTAATGAAGAGATGTGTAAAGAAGTTATTTTAGTGATGAAAAATGAATTTGAAATGAGTCTTGTAGGAGAACTTTCTTATTTCCTTGGTTTTCAAATATCACAAAGAATTGATTGTATCTTTGTATGTCAAACTAAATATGTCCATGATATGCTTAAACGTTTTGGATTTGAAAACCTTAAACATGCTTCTACACCAATGAGTTCATCACTAAAATTAGGAAAAGATGAATCAGGAATTTCTATAGATCAAACTTTATATAGAGGTATGATAGGATCTCTACTTTATCTAAGTGCAACTAGACCCGATATTATGTTTGTCGTATGCTTATGTGCTCGATTTCAAGCCAATCCAAAAAAATCTCATTTAAAAGCGGTAAAACAAATTTTTAGATATCTCATTGGGTCATCTAGATTAGGATTATGGTACCCGCACAATAATTCATTTACACTTCACGGCTACTCCGATTCGGACTACGCCGGTTGTTCACTTGATAGAAAAAGCACTAGTGGTACTTGTCATTTTCTAGGACCTTCATTAGTTGCATTGTCTAGTAGGAAACAAAATTCGGTTGCACTCTCCACCACGGAGGCCGAATACATTGCATTAGGTAGTTGTTGTGCACAAGCACTATGGATGAGCTAAACTGTAGAGGACTTTGGTTTTCATCTAAAACTTATTGAACAAAAATGTGACAACAAAAGTGCCATTGATCTCACAAATAATCCGGTACACCATTCTAGATCCAAACATATAGATGTACGTCATCATTTCATAAGGGATCACATTAAGAAGGAAAATGTTAGAATAAGTTTCATTGGCACGGACTCTCAACTTGCTGATATATTCACTAAACCTCTTCCCGATGCAAGGTTTCAAATGTTAAGGTTGGAATTAGGAGTCTTAGACATCTTAGGATGAATAACATGTAAAACGCTAATGTTTTACGCAATTTGAGCAATCAAGACATCTCTGAAAATTACAAAATTTCTGCATAAGACTACTCTTAAGACCCCTAATCAATATAAAAAATCAGATTTTTAAAATTCTTAAAAAATCGTGTACTTTTTCAAGCGCTAGCGTTAGCGCCGGCGCTAGTGTGAATGTTCGAATTTTGTGATTTTCAAAATTTCTAAAAATCCTTAAAAATATGTTAGTTTATTTGTACTAATTTATTTTTGTGTTTCTGACTATTTTATTTTTGATTTATTATGAAAAATCAACTACAAAAATTCAAAATTCAAAAATTCAAAAACATGTCTGTGTGAACTTTCTGTTTTTATTTCATTAAAAATTTTCAAAACAACAAAAATTGTATGATCATTATTGCTAATATCAAGAATGAACGAATTCTATTATTTAGAATTATTTACAATGTTAAAATTTATTCCTTGAAATTACTATGAACATTGTTTTGTTTATCATGCTTTGATATATCTATTTAAAGTGCATCAATTGTATTGAACAATATGTGTAGAACCAAGCTTAACATGCCTCTAAGTATGAGTAAATGTTTTATGATTGATAATGATACATTTCACTCACTTATTTTGATAATCAATATGTGTGTTTAAATCTAAAATGCTTGCTTGTGGATTGTATTTGTACATTGAATTAAAACTTGCATAAGTTTATTGCCTACACTACATTTGAATTGCACTTATGAAATTTAGAAAAGTGGTTAAGTTAAAAATTTGGGTTTGCAAAACAAGAGTATTCGGAGAATGTTGTCTCACAAATGTGAACAAAAAATTATATATGTAGACAAATATAACTCCACCAAGCACTACTTGAACCTCCTGATAAGTCTTCATAAGCATTGTGAGGTTGAGCACCTTGTAAAGAATAGTAAAGTGTCTTGTGCAAACCTTGGTTACTACACCACTTTGTTAAAAATTATGTGCATTAAAAGTGTGTGAAAGTTGATATACTTGTGTTTTTATTGTGCACTTTACTCTATATATGTCTTGTATTTTGTGATATAAATCAATTGTTAACATTGCTCAAAATACACTTATGTGCACATCATTATCTTTCATAACACTTCTTCTCATGAGTATTCGATTCTAATGCTTTATCTATACAACTCTTTATATTAAAATGCACTAGATAACATAACATGATCTCTACAATGTTTTTGAGAACTCTTGAACTTAAATTTAAGTAACATTGTAGTATATTTTTTTTATATGTTCATCTCATGCTTGATATCTTTATGAAAACTTTGAGATTTCAAAAAGGTTAAAACATCTTTAAATTTTGAACTAAAACTTATATTTTTACTTATGCTTTTCATGCTTACAAAAAGATGTTTCTTATAACTTTTCGCTTGCTTAAAACTCTTATCTATTTATTTGAAATCTCTTCAATATTATGCTTAAACTCTTTATCATTTCATATTTACAAACGCTCGATCATGATTTATAACTAGTCTAAAGAATGCCTCCTTACTACCCTCACCCAACCTTCTTTTGATAATACCAAAAGGGGGAGATTGATTGAAGAAATCTATTTAGGAGAAATATAGAAGATTAAGGGGAGAATAATTCATGTAATCTATCATTTAGGGGGAGTAAATGTAGGGGGAGCATTAAGATAGGGGGAGTATGCACATTTCTCATTCTTATCATATTCTATAGTTGCACTATTTATCATGTTTATCATATACTATAAACACTAATGTTGATTTGTTGCTAAGAGGGTTTGTTATTATTAAAAGGGGGAGATTGTTGGACATGTGTGTCACATCCCTTTGTTTGATAATAACAAACCCCAAATTGTATTTGATCTTGCTTGTCGTGTGTTTATAGTGTGCAGGAACTATAGGTGCAATACTCCACAGGTAGAAAACAGCTGAATTCAAACATCTGGAAGAATGCACTACTGCCAGTGTTAGTGCTAACGCTCCGCGGTAGATCATTTCGTCTCAGCGGTTTCATCTCAGCGGTTCCGTCTCAGCGGTTTAGTTTCGTCTTAGCGGTTCCTTAGCGCTACCGCCAACGCTAGCGCTACCGCCAGGCGCTAGCTCAAGTCCATGCATAGCGCCACGTCGGCGACGGTTTCATAACCGCTCCACACGAACACTACCGCAGGCGCTAGGAGGTACCGCAGGCGCTATCTTCAAGTTCTATAAATTGATGGGCTCGCTCTCGTTTTGAGCTAGTGCTTCTAGAGAGATTACTTGTGCCAAATTTCCAGAGCTGCTACTCTGCCAAAAGTTCATCTCCCACTCAAAGACAAAGAGGATTTCTGGAGAAGGAAGTCACCACGCTGCATCCGAAGAACGATCGCTTCAACCTCGCTTATGCTACAACGATCCTTCATCCTCATCTTCAGAGATCTCATATAGGGAGTTTTATTATTGTTATCAGTATTTTCATTCCATATATTTTTGTAACCGTTTAAAGAATTCGCCTTGTGATGGCGACTAGGTCTGGGTAGGACTTAGGGAGGAATTTGCCTTGTGTTGGCGACTAGTTCTAGGTGATTACATCTAGGGGGTGCTCGATGCCATATCCGAGGAAGGATTGGCTTGAGCGGCTTGAGGCCACATCCGGGGAAGGATAGGCGAAAGCCAACCGTTTGTGGGGATACAAGTCGGTATAGAAAAGGAAAACTTGTTTTACTTTGTACGCCTCTGATTTCTAGCGATATTGAAATCAAATTTATGTAAACACATTTTTATATAATATAATCATGTCTCTTTTTGTGTTTACTTGATTTCTATAATTTGGCATAATTTATAGAATTGCAAATTACAATTGTTTCCTCCTTTAAGTTAAATTATTATTTTGTTCTAATTTTCTCTAAACAATTTAGTAAAAATTTACAAATAATTTTATTCCCTTATTCACCCCCCCCCCTCTAAGGGCGCCAATCGATCCAACATCATTGGGTACCTGAGACCCCGATAGAACCTCTTGGCATACTTCTTGTCATCCAAATCATGTATCCCCGTGAATCTAGCCAGATGGGAGAACTCCCTCTGGTACTCAATCACTGACCGGATCCCCTGCTGGAGGTTCAAGAACCTCTCTTCCAACTCGTCCCTATCCATGGTAGATACAAAATGCTCCAAGAAAACATCGCTGAACTCATCCTATGAAATGTCCAAAAGCTCCCGGTCTGCATATGTGGAGTCCAACAATGACTTCCACCATCTCTTGGCATGTGCATCCAAAACTGACATTGCCAAGGAAACTACCCTGCTGACTGGGCAGCTGATGCCTGCTAGCATTTCCTGAATGGAGTGAAGCCACTTCTCCATCTTCACTACATTCTCCGTTCCATGGTAAATTGGAGGAGACAGACTCTTGAAGGCACTTAACCAGTTTGATCCGGGGTTCGGCTGTGAGGCCAGAACCTGCTGATCTCTAAAGTCATCCATAATGGCCATCAAAGTTTGCCCCAACTTCGTCTGCTGAAAAGGGGTAGCAGTCGGAAGGGGAGGGGCATCATCCCGTGGGTTAGCAAACTGCGGGGGCTACACAAAAGTAAGGTTGTATTAGGAATGGCCTAACTCAATGCTTAAATGGACTATTTTCTGTGATTTTTACACATGGGCACACCATTGCTTCCGCTGTTTAGTTTGTCCGCAAACTAAAGCTCGAGTGGGGTAGCCTAGTATCGTAGACTTCTTTCACCTATGATCGGTTTTTCAAGTGAAACCAGTTTGTAAGACCCCCTCCCCCTTACTAGGAGGAGTACCTGGGTCTTATGCCCAGGGCCTCCACATTACAAATGACACCAACTCACGGGTTAGTCATCACCGCATGACGCCGATCCTGCCATCTAGTACGTGATGAGTCACATTTATATACACTTTTATGGACTCATCTGGGCTAGTTTTCCTGCTTTTGTACTTCAATTTCAATTCTTAATTGCTTATATTTCACTTGATCGCGCTTTCACTTTAAGTGCATTGTTTAGGCCCATGGCGGTGTGCAATTGCGCACTATTTTGTTGGTGGCGAGCACATTGTGCTCCCCATTCTTTTTCTGTTATTATACTTGTGCTGGAGGTGTGTTCCCAGCGTGTGGTTTCATTGTGCAGGTGGGCAGATCATCCATAGTGCCCAGAATTCATCCTGTATGAATAGCACGGTCGTGCGTTTACTTGACGCACGGTCGGTTGCGGTCGTGCGCTAAGATCGGCTGGTCAATATGGTGATCTGCCCCGCTCGTGCATTTTCTTCACGCACGGTTGGACTCAACCGTGCGCGAACAAAACGCACGACATCCTGATCTTTGCCGGATTTTGAGCTTTCCAAATTTACCCGTGCGTTCTTACACATGATCGGCTTCGACCGTGCGTGAGTAAAATGCATGGGTGCTCTGGGTCGTCTTCCTGGCCTTTATTCTTAATTAATATCGCACGGTTCACGCACGGTCGTGCGTTCAACTGTGCGTGACCAAATTTCTGATTATTTTGTATAAAAGCTGCAGCTCTTGCCCTATTCTGGACGATCATTTCCAACGTCGTTTTTCCGCCTAGCTCCGCCATTTCTGCAGGTTCTCCGCCCCCTTTGACCTCCTCCATCATCCTTGAGCTCCAAGGAGAGGGATCTGGCCCTACATCGACGAATATCGAAGGAGAAGGAAGCTAGGTCGTGCGGCCAGATCGTGAAACGAAGAAGACGGGCCATTGGAAGGTAGTGACAACCTTCTCTAACCCGGACGCAGTTGAAGATCGAGCTTGGACTCGGATTGACAACCCAACGATTCCAACCGTGAATCTTTGACAAGGCTTCAGATTGTGTCGATTCCTTGCTCTCTCTTTCTTTGTATTGGTAGTTGTAAATGTTAGATTTCTCTATCTTTTGATGATGTGCACTATGAATCTTGCTTTGTAATGTTTATCTCATGTTTATGAGTTTATATTATTCATATGTGTGTATAAGGTGCGCCCCCATTCCATCTTCCACATCCGTCATCACCCTCCACTCCATTATGCTAGCCTACTCTTCCATTCCGTAAGACTACTCTTCCATCCACCTAGTGAAGCGTGGCATAGCGGCCCATGTAATCCATTCGCCTAACGAAGCAGTGCGCTCAAGGCCTGCACAGTTTGATTCCGCTTGACTACTCGTCCATCCGCCCTTGCGAAGTAGTGCGTTCAAGGCCTACGTAGTTTTCCTTCCCTCCTGGCGAAGCATTGCATAGCGGCATTGCATAGGAGTAGTTGTAGTTGTTTTCTTTTATTTTCCACAATCCAAATCACCCCCTTTTTCCGCAATCCATTCGACCTAAAGGACTTCGATCTCAAGTCCTGCCTCGAAAGTTAACTCCACCTTACTGTGTTCCTTCGAGATCAATACTTGGGGATTCACTCCAACATTTTATATTACTTGAACGATTGGTACACTACCGTTTCGTGCCGCAGTCTTGCCATGCCTATAGCGGTGTGCTAGATTTGTGCATCAAGTTTTTGGCGCCGTTGCCGAGGAACAAAGTCGTGTGAGTTTTTTGGAGAGGGAGAATCTAAGAGAGAATCCCTTCCATTTGTAAATTGCATCCTTTATTTTATTTCAGTTCTTTTTATTCCGTTTTCCTATTTTATATTAGGTTGCTTTAGTAATTATTGTTAGGTGTAGTATTTTGCACAATAGTGTTTTCCTTTTGAATCTAGTTATCTTCACACAATGTGGGCTTCATTTAATATTCGTTGCCGTTTGTGCGGAGATATATCTCATGCTAGTGATAGATGTCTAAAGGGAGATAGTAGCCCTAAGACTCAAGGCCCAGTATATGAAGCACCGACTTCGTCTGGTACTCCGTATGGTGCGCGTAAGTCCTATGGCTATGCTTTCGCTCCGCACATGCCCTTTCTGCATTCATCTCCGGTTCAATTTGATCCGAAGAAAAATGCAAAATAGTGCTTGTTTTGTCGGAGCATGGATCATGCCATGAAGGATTGTGCTACATTTCTTCGCCAATTGGACGAGGATGACGAGCCGGATATCCGGATCGTCCCAACTCTTAACTCTGACAGCACAACTTCCATCTCTGATTATGTTTATGTATCACCTTCAAGTTTTGAAGGGAATGATGCAGAAACGCTCATCAGAGTTGTCGCTGATCTAGGCTCTGACATGGTTGAGCCCATCTCCCCCGTGCATATATTACCATGCATGGATTCGATTCGTTGTGAGAAATCGGTGCTTGACTTTCATCCAAGCACTATTCCTCCCCCTGTTGTGCATACTACATTCGTCTCTGACGACATTGTTGAGGATGTGTCATAGGATGAGGTTGGCGATCTATGTGTTATGCCTACTCCTATGGAGGAGGACAACCTTCTAGGTGAAGATGAGCTTTCCTCAGCACCGGTGGAGGAAGTACAAATCTTGGGCATGGCCACTGTTGATCCTGCCGAACCTTGTAGCATTGATGACAATGCAAACATTATTTTACTTCCCCAACCTGAGGGGAGTGAGCCGGGACCACTCCTCCGATTTTAGATCATTTGTGTTTTTCTTCTCTTTTATTTCCTAACCCCCCTTCATCATCTGAGCCTGTGCAGGCTGAGTCTTCACAGGTACTTCAGGAGGACTTGGAGCATTCTGCTCAAGTCAATGATGAGCGCATCCTCTTATGTGAAGAGGTTGATCCCTCCTCCATAGAGGAAGCCTCATTCATTGCCTTCTCCTCCTGCTGCCTCCCTGGAGATGACACCTTGCTGGGCAAGGATTTATTTTGTGGTGAGACGAGTGAGGAACAGCCTTCCTCCTCTTCTTACTTCCTATTTCCTCTACCTGTGCTTAGCAGGTATTATTATTTAGGTAGAGGGGTAACTGTTCTGTCGCCATATCGGTATCCGCTACCGACACGCATATTAGAATAGTTTCCTGTTCATTTCCTTTTTCATACACCCATTAGCTAGAACTGTTATGTTTTTAAATAAGTCGTGTTGGGATGACAATAACCCCAGTAGTTATTTTACTTATTTTTGTCTTTTATTTTTCTTTCTCTGTCAAAAATTAATTAGTTATGTGTTGTTTTAGTTTGCTTTTGCGGAGCTCACCCCTGCAGGTATTTTCTATTTGTGAAGGCGGTGGTCGTGATTCTTCGTATGGCAACTTTACCTTGGATTTTCATGTGTCTTCTGGTATGCTCACTTGCTGAG